>JAGIQG010000003.1:70854319-71410123 GCA_024679065.1 Sphyrna mokarran | reverse complement strand
ATTTAGAGAGAACTTGAATGCGAAATGAATTGATTGGGGATAGTCAGCAGGGTTTCGTGAAGGGTAGGTCATGCCTTACTAACCTCATTGAGTTTTTTGAGAAAGTGACCAGAGAGGTGGATGGGGGTAAGGCGGTTGATGTAGTATATATGGACTTTAGTAAGGCTTTTGATAAGGTGGCCCATGGAAGACTTCTACAGAAAAATGCAGATGTGTGGAATAGAGGGTGATTAGCTAATTGATTAGAAATTGGCTGGCAGATATAGAAGGACAGGAGGGTGGTGGTTGACGGGAAGATATTCATCGTGGAGCCGGTGAACGAGTGGTGGTTGTGCCTCAGGGGTCTGTTTTGGGGCCCCTGCTGTTTGTAATTTGTATAAATGATCTGGATGGAGGGTATTGAGGGAGGATCAGTAAATTTGAGATGAGAATAAAGTTGGTGGTGTTGGTACGATAGTGAAGAGGGGTGTGTAGTTTACAGAGTGACTAGAACAAGTGGCAGAGCTGGGCCGAGAGGTGGCAAATGGAGTTTAATGTGGAAAAGTGTGAGGTAATGCACTTTGGCAGGAACAATAAATGTGTAGAGTATAGGGCTAATGGTAGGGCTCCTAATAGTGTTGAGGAACAGAAGGATCTTGGTGTATGTGTCAATAGATCCCTGAAAGTAGGCAGTCAAGTGGATAAAGTTGTTAAGAAAGGCTTATGGAGTCTTAGCTTTATGGTAGGGGGATTGAATTTAGGAGCCGCAGCATCATGTGCAGCGTAAAAAACTCTAGTGCGGCCGCACTTGGAGTATTGTTGCAGTTCTGGTCGCCACATTATAAGAAAGATGTGGAGGCATTGGAGAGGGTACAGAGGAGGTTTACTAGATGTTGCCTGGTATGGAGGGCAGGTCCTATGAAGAGAGGTTGAAGGATTTGAGGTTGTTTTCGTTAGAAAGGAGGCGGCTAAGAGGGGATCTATTGAAGCATATAAGATGATTAGAGGTTTAGATAGGGTGGACAGTGATAGCCTTTTTCCTAGGATGGAGAAAGCTAGCACGAGGGGACACAGCTTTAAATTAAGGGGTATGAGTTATAGGACGGATATCAGAGGTAGGTTCTTTACTCAAAGAGTGATTAGGGAGTGGAATGCCCTGCCTGCAGCTGTTGTAGATGCGCCAAGTTTGGTGGCGTTTAAGAGGTTAGTTGATAAGTATATGGAGAGAAGGGAATGGTTTAGTTAGGAGGGGCATTGCCTTTTTTTATTTGGTCGGCACAACATCGAAGGCCGAAGGGCTGTCTGTGCTGTATTGTTCTATGTTCTATGTTTCTAAATGCGAGGTGATGCATTTTGGCCGGAATAATGTAGAGGGGAGTTATAGGATAAAAGGTAAAACTATCCGGAGTATAGAGACGCAGAGAGACCTGGGGGTGCAGGTTCACAAGTCTCTGAAGGTGTCAGTACAGGTGGAAAAAGTGATAAAGAAAGCGTATGGTATGTTAGCCTTCATAGGAAGGGGTATAGAATACAAGAGTAGGAGTTTGATGTTGCAAGTGTATAGAACGTTGGTTAGGCCTCACTTGGAGTACTGCGTCCAGTTCTGGTCGCCGTACTACTGGAAGGATGTGGAGTCCCTGGAGAGAGTGCAGAGGAGATTTACCAGGATGCTGCCTGGTATGGAAGGGCTGTCTTACGAGGAAAGGTTGAACGCACTGGGGTTGTTTTCCCTTGAAAGACGTCGGCTGAGAGGGGATCTATTAGAGGTATATAAGATTATGAGGGGTATAGATAGAGTAAATGGTGGTAAGCTTTTTCCACCATTAGAATCGGATAGAACGAGGGGTCACGGCCTTAGGGTGAGGGGGGCTATGTATAAGACTAATATTAGAGGGCATTTTTTCACACAAAGGGTAGTGGGGGTGTGGAATGCACTACCGAGTAAGGTGGTGGGAGCAGGCACGCTAGGGTTGTTTAAGGGTCTCTTGGACAGCCACATGAGCGGTCTGCAGATAGAGGGATATAGGAGGACTGTTTAAATACTTTAATTGTTTCCACAGGCTGTTCGGTCCACCTTGTTGACCAACAAGGTGCATGCATTCGGCAGATCGTGCAAGGGCTGCTCCTGGATGTTACTTCAGGAGTGGCCTAGTGCTTCATGTCATTAGTGTATGCTTAAACTGGACCATCAGATGGACAACATGACAGCTCAGAGACTATCGCTGTTGCTGTGCAGACACATGGATTTGGGCCTGTGTCTGCGGGAGTTTGCGCGTTCTCCCCATGGTTGTGTGGGTTTTCTCCGGGTGCTCCGGTTTCCTCCCACATCCCAAAAATGTGCTCTTAGGCTGATTGGGTAACAAATTGTCCCTATATTGGTCTCTATATGTCATTAAGACGTTAGGATGGCGGCGCGGGCTCGTTGGGCCGAAGGGCCTGTTTCCCGTGCTGTGTTGTTCTTTGTTCTTTGTTCTGATGTGTAGTCCCTCAATCAGGCATTAAATACCTTTGATCAAGGGACCTGCTCCCCCCATTCCAAAATGACTGGGTTAATACTAGCAGCAATAGGATAAGTTTCTCACATGGTAATTAATTAGCCACTTGAAGGCCTCAATTATCAATGGGAAGGGAAGGTTGACCACAAGATTAACGCTGACAGAGGTAAGAAGGTAGCTGGTTTCAGGTACGCTACCATCATATCTAATTCAACGCCCTTCCTACTTCTAAGCTCTCTCCCAACAAAAGCAAAAGATTCTGCCATGACTGTCAATCGCAAACTTCACTTTTTTCAAAAAAACACTAGTTAATAAAAACCCATTCAATATATTTAAATTCCTTCAAGCACTTAATCCATTATAAAATTAACATTTGTATTTGTAATCCCACATCAAAAACTGGTAACTCCTTGGAACTGTGAACCTACTATCTACACCTCCACTACCATCCACCTGGTGATAATAATAAGTTGTAGAATCAGTCATGCAGCACTAATCCTATAATGAAAAGCTTCAAGCTTATGTGCTCAGGCAGCTAGTGAAATTGCAAGCAGCTGTATTTGCCAGTTTTCTGTAATTCAAGGGCTTGGGGTTTTAAATACCTTGACAGTTTGATAGTTTTGCTGAATTTATCTGCTTTTTATGTCTGTTCTTTACAATCCAAAAGGAATACCTGACGTCTCTGAGGAGCACCTCTTCTCTCCAGAAACATACTCTACCTCTTCAATTAACTGCATCCATTTTAGACTATTTCTTCAATGGTCTAAAGTTCATGAGTCATGTTTTGGATATCCCAGTGACATAACTTGCATCTGTTTGAAGGCAGCTACACTTTATATGTGCTGCTTTCTCCCTGTAATACAGAATGTGCAAAATATATTCTCCCCTGTATTCAGCCCTCCCTGCTCACGTACCCCAGTGAAAATAGTGGGTGCTGGGTTTGGGGATGGGACTTTGAAATCTAGGCTCTGGTGATATTTTGGCTAAGGCCCCCTGACTTTGCAGTTATTCCAGCTTAATTTGCTCATTAGTGTTCTGTTCTTCCTGTAGAAGCTGAACAGTGTTCCAGGAGAAGTAAATTTTATTCACATAAATGTGTACAATCTTAAATATAGATGGGTAAAAATAAATTTAATTTAAATAAGTAATTTTTATTGTACATCCAGAGTTGAAAAACACTGCTTGCCTGCTGAGCACAAACACAAAGCTCTGAAAGGACAACAGCTCATGAAATGAGGTTATGAATAATTATGCACTTGGGTCTCACAAAGAAAGAGCACATGATACTTGAGATTCCCTATGCATCATGTAAACAGATATTTACTGTGTGATTAATAGAAATTTCTCAATTTGCCATCAGGCCATTTTCTGCAACCATGATTTGTGCATGTCTAAGGAAGAAGAGCTTAATCCTTATGGGAAAGATTACTAAATGACTGTTGTTTTACTGCTAATACTCATTAATGTGTTTGCTTCTTGTGCCAAAGCCCTTCTACCTGATATCCAAGCCTATTGTTTCCCCAGCACAGTTAATAACAGAAGATGCTCTGTCATTCATTGAATAGTAGTCCGTAAGCCAGTAAAGGGCTGATAATCGAAGTATTCCACACCAATCTAGCTGGTTAGTCACACTCATCAACTTCTAATTTTACGTCTTCTGCTTCATGCCATGCAAGTCAATATTTACCCAGCAGTCAGCTAATGGTAATGAACTGCAATCATTCTGTTGTAAGGATGTTTCACTCTCTCGCAAACACTGTTAAACTCCAGTGATTCATGGTCTCACCAGGAGCCCTGATGTTTCAGCTCTCACCTTGCTGAATAAACATCAGGGAGTTGGTAGGTGGTGAATAAAGGAACAGGACTTGTTCAGAATTACTCTACACAAAGGCCCATTAAGCCATACCCTCTGTGCTCACTGATCTACATTGTCTCCTTGTCTGGAAATGTTGCAATTTTAAAAATCTCATCCTTGTTTTGAAATCCCTTTTGTTCTCTGGATTGTGCTAAAGAGGTCTGTGATCCTCCAGTTCTGGCTCCTTGCATGTAATGATGTAGAGATGCCAGCATTGGACTGGGATAAATACAGTGAGAAGTCTCACATCATCAGGTTAAAACCCTGGTAAGCATTCTCCAAGGCGGTCTTCACGACACACAACAACACAGAGTCACTGAGCAGAAACTGATAGCCAAGTTCCACACACATGAGGATGGCCAGGATCTTGGGTTCATATCACACTATCTGTAACCCCCACAACTTGCCTGCACTTGGAAAATCTTACTTACTGTCCTGGCTGGAGACAATACACATCTCTTTAAACTGTGCTTACCCCTCTCTCCATTCACATTATTTGTACATTTAAGACTTGGTTACCTGTCAAGACTTGCATTCCAACCATTATTTTGTAAATTGAGTTTATGTCTTTATATGCCTTGTTTGTGAATTGAAATCCCATTCACCTGTTAAAGGAGCAGGTGAAAGCAAGTGGCTTTTGCTACCAAATAAACCTGTTGAACTTTAACCCAGTGTTTTGAGACTTCTTACTATCCTCTTCAACTGCTGCCCTAATCTCGAGGAATTATCTCCAAAATCTCCTCATTGGTACCTTTCTCACTACCTCTAAGACACTCCTTAAATGCAATTTCCTTGATCCAGCTAATCTCCCTATGTGGCTGAGTTCATATCTATGTCTGATAACTGCCCTCTGAAACATCTGAAGGTGACCTGCTAGAGGTTTATAAGACGTTGAGAGCAATAGATAGGGTGGATTCTCGGAGGCTATTTCCCAGAGCTGGAATGGTTGCTATGAGAGGACACAGGTTTAAGGTGCTGGGCAGCAAGTACAGGGGAGATGTTAGAGGTAAAGTTTTTCACTCAGAGGGTGGTGAGTGAATGGAATTGGCTGCCATCAGTAGTGGTAGAGGCGAACTCGCTGGGGTCTTTTAAAAGACTTCTGGATGAGTACATGGGATTTAATGGGATTGGGAGTTACAGATAATTCTATGGCCTGGTAGGTATAGATATGATCGGCACAACTTGTGGGCCGAAGGGCCTGTTTGTGCTGTAGTATTTTATGTTCTATGTTCTAACTCTCTTCTAAAGTAGCTTGGGACACTTTATTGCATTGAAATGGAAATGTATGTGCAAGTACTTGTTGTTAGAATGAAAGTTTATAGAATGAAATTTCAAACTAATCAAAATCAGAGAATGAAAGGCACATAAGAGATATTTTGTTTTAAAATTCCCTTTGAATCAATACATCAGAGTCAGCATCTTGCTTATGGAGAAGGCAAAGACTGGAGGTGGATATAATAAATTCATATTTTCTAACTTATCAACTTATCTCGATGAGGTGGTGCCGAGGCATGTCGGGGAGGTGGTGCCAATAAGAATGATGATGCTTATCTTGGTGGCTGTAGTGCAGACTTGCAGTGGACTGAAAAGCTTGAGCATGTAGACATTAAGAAAGAGGATGTGTTGGAGCTTTTGAAAAGCATCAAGTTAGATAAGTCGCCAGGACTGGGTGGGTTGTACTCCAGGTTACTATTGGAGGCGAGGGAAGAGATTGCAGATCCTCTGGCGATGATCTTTGCATCATTAGTCGAGACGGGAGAGATTCTGGAGCATTGAAGGATTGCAAATGTTGTTCCTTTATTCAAGAATGGGTGTAGAGATAGCCGTGGAAATTATAGACCAGTGAGTATAACCTCAATGGTTGGTAATTTGATGGAGAAGAACCTGAGAGAAAGGATTTATGAACATTTGGAGAGGTATATTATGATCAAGAATAGTCAGCATGTCTTTGTCAAAGGCAGATTATGCCTTATGAACCTGATTGAATTTTTTGAGAATGTGTCTAAACACATTAATGAAGGAAGAGCAGTAGATGTAGTTTATATGTACTTCAGCAAGGCGTTTGATAAGGTGCCGCATGCAAGGCTTTTTGAGAGAGTAAGGGAATGGGATCCAAACTGACATTGTTTTGTGGATTCAGAACTGCCTTGCCCACAGAAGGCAAAGAGTGATTGTAGATGGGTCTTTTTCTGCTTGGAGGTGAGTCATCAGTGGAGTGCCCCAGGGATCTGCTCTGGGACCCTTGCTCTTTGTGATTTTTATAAATGACCTGGATGAGGAAGTGGAGGGATGCATTGGTAAGTTTGCCAATGACACCAATTTGGAGGTGTTGTGGATACTGTGGAGAAATGTCAGAAGTTGCAGCGAGACATTGATAGGATGCAAGACTGGGCGGAGAAGTGGCCGATGGACTTCAACCCAGATAACTGTTGTTTATTTTGGCAGATCAAATGGGATGATAGAATATAATATTAAGGGGAAGAATCTTGGCAGTGTGGAAGATCAGAAGGTTCTTGGGGTCAGGTTCATAGGACGCTCAAAGCAACTTCGCAGGTAGAGGCTGTGGTTAAAAAGGCGTATGGTGTACTGACATTCATCAATCGAGGAATTGAGCTTAGGATTCGGGAGATAATGCTGCACATGTATAAGACCATGGTCAGACCCCACTTGGAGTACTGTGCTCAGTTCTGGTCGCTTCATTACAGGAAGGATGTGGAAGCCATAGAAATGGTGCAGAGGAGATTTACAAGGATGTTGCCTGGATTGGGTGGCATGCCTTATGAGGATAGGTTGAGAGAGCTCGGTCTTTTCTCCTTGGAGAGACAAAGGAAGAAAGATGACCTGGTAGGGGCGTCTAAGATGTTGAGAGGTATTGATCGAGTGGATTCTCAGAGGCTTTTTCCCAGGGCTGCCCCAAGAGGACGCAGGTTTAGGGTGCTGTGGAGTAGGTACAGAAGAGATGTCAGAGGTAAGATTTTCACTCAGAGGGTGCGTAGAATCGGCTGCCAATAGTGGTGGTGGAGGCGGAATCAATAGCGTCTTTTAAGAGACTTTTGGATAAATGCATGGAACTTGGTAAGATAGAGGGTTATAGGTAAGCCTAAGGTAGGGATATGTTCAGTGCAACTTGTGGGCCGAAGGGCCTGTTTGTGCTGTAGTTTTTCTATGTTTCTATGTTTTATGATATGCTATATTCAATCACTTCCTAAAATGTTCAAAAACATTAATTCATTGCAAAAAGGGCAAAGAAAGAAGTATGAATCTAACATTGGAGCGTTATAGAGATTGCATTCCCTGTCTGTATTCAATCAAATTCCATCAGAATATCAACATCACCTCCCCAACATGCCTCGGCACCAACTCCTCGAGATGTCTTGGCACGAGGCCCCTCGGCAGTGTATCGAAAATCTCTATATCAAATGGCCAGCTGACTGATTCATCATTTGGGTAGCCTGCAGAATAGACATTCATCAAGATTGTGTTCATTCATGAATTGTAACAGGTATGAAAATCTGCGATCATGTCTATTGTCTCTCAGAGCTCACCTTGCCATTGATATAGGACAAAATCCGTTGCTGCCAATGATACATTTTTAGTTGGAACTTTCTCCATATGTAATTAATCTTTAATTAGGCAATAAACCAAGTGTTTTGCATTCATCGTATTGTAGGTTTGAACACACCGAGGGAGCACTTTAGCCTGAAGCAGGAATCCTGGTGTGTAGACACCTGGATAAACATAAGTTTTAGTTCATTAGCACAGCTCAGTTACCACTGCGTGGTGAGATGAAATCCAAAACTGGGAGAGGTTGGTCAGTTGTTATTTGTTGCTCATGAAGGCTTTCTTGAAGAATATGTCTTGCAAATTTTAAATGGGAAACATAACTGCTAAGAACCTTCACCCAATGAAAACAATCTTCAGCCAAAATAAGCCTGCAGATTTCTCACTCCACAGGCTCTGTAGTTTTCTGGCTCAGTTGAATGATGGCTAGGATTTATTGGAAAAGAAGTTTCCTGAAGAAATTCAACTCTGTGATTTAATTTATGTTCCCTCTCTTATTTCTGGTGACTCATTAATTAACTCATGATTTAACAAAGATTTCAAAGACCAATCTTTTAAAAATAGCTTTGCAGTTTTGTGCAACTTTTGCTCCTTTGTATACGTTTTGCATTTGTGTACACACATTGTTTGATTTTATCCATGCTCCTCCTTTATACACTTGTTCCTCCCCTGGAAGCATGTGGCAGAAGGGCCTGTTTCCCGTGCTGTTTTGTTCTTTGTACTCTTCTGTAAACCTGTCCTTCTTTCATACATGATGTGGAGATGCCGGCATTGGATGGGGTAAACACAGTAAGAAGTCTCACAACACCAGGTTAAAGTCCAACAAGTTTATTTGGTAGCACAAGCCACTAAGTTTTGGAACGCAGCTGTTTGTGAACAGAAATCCCATATACCTGATAAAGGTGCAGTGCTTCGAAAGCTAGTGGCTTGTGCTACCAAATAAACCTGTTGGACTTTAACCTGATGTTGTGAGATTTCTTATTCCATTCATATACCCATTACTCCTCTGTAAGTGTGTTCCTTCTTTGTATATACATTGATGCTCTGTACACATCTTCCTTTGTGTGTCTTCCTCCTCTTTAAATGTGTTCCCCCGCTGTTCATAGGTTCCTCTGATACCCACGTGTTACTCCTTCGTACTTGTATTCCTCCTCTGTAAAACGCTATATTACTTTGTACACGTGCTCCTTATGATCAACTTGTTTCTCTATTTTATGTGCGTTCCATTGTGTATATGTTGTGCAATCGCCGCTTTGTTCACACATTGCTTCTTTGTGCAAGTACTATTCTTTTGTACACGTGCTCCTTTGCATGCTCAATGCATCTCAGTCCTCAGCACAAAGCTTCTTTTTATGTGTTTCTTCTTTGATTCAGTGTTGCTGTTTGTTCGTACATTTATTTTTTATATATGTTTCTCCCATATAGATATGTTACTCCGAAGTACACATTAGCAATCTGCACGTGTTTCCTCTGCTGCTATTTTTAAATGTGTAATCTGGGCTGGGGGAGATTCTTACTGAGTCTTTCCTTTTCCAGTAGTGACGAATGCTGAGATATTCAGCAACAATGCAGGAAGAAGCACTAACACTTGCATCTTCCAGTCTCTCTTAAACCAAGAGCTGGAATTTGGTGTTTGTCAATGGGCTTCTCCAACTCTCAAAGCAATCGGGACCGATAGTGCAGGAATTTTGCAATAACAGGGCAGGATTTTTTTTTGCAAAAGAGGTAGGGCTGTCAATCACAGATGCAAGTCAGCAAAGAAGAAAAATTGAAATGTAAATTTAAAGCAGATACTTTATTCTAGCAGTATTAATTCTTCAGGTAAGGTAATAAAGATAAACATATCAGCAATGCTACAACTTTTTTTCACAATTTGTTATCATGAATGGAAAAGGGTCACCAATAAAAAAAAGTCTGGTTCCCTCCCTCCCTCTCCCCTTCTTCTACTTTCTTGTCCACTCATATATTTTTGCTGTGTTTCTCTTTCCTGCCAATTGCTGTTTTCAACATCAACAGGACGGAGGTGTGGATGAGACTGGTGGAAGGGAAGGAAGAGGAGCTATAGGGTGTTGACAGTTGGAACGGGAGCAAGGGGGACGGGGGTGAGGTGGGAAGGAACAGTAGAAAAGAGGAAGCGGGTGATGTCAATAAAATAGACAGGAGGTCTAAGGCAGAGCGTTGTAACAGAACTTTCCCTTACCTAGCTGCCACCCTCCCTCTCTCAGTCTGTCCCCCCTCTTTTCCAAGTGTGTTATTGAAAAGCTTATCAAGTTTTAAAAACTGTCATAAAAGTCGTAGAAGTACTTAAAAGCTCACAGCAATTTTAATAAGTATTCAAACTGTTTTAAAACATTTAAAACCATCACGTGAAAATCTACCCGTCATTGAGCTGGCCTCAAGTATGTCTGTAGTTTGTACATTTCTAGAGGCATGTGACTGGACCAAGGGTTTGTCCACAAATGGATTTCCAATTGGAAACAACTGCTTCAAATTAATTTCTCTCTCCCATACCACTCAGGTGTCCCTTTAAGGGAATGTTTCCTGTGTGGTCAGGATGGGCCTTCTGGAGTGTTGAGATGGAAATCAAGTGCGAGTCACGCGTATCCCGGGTTAGGGGAGCATCCACGACTGGAACCAGGAAGGTGTAGTGTACAGTTACATAGTTATTCTGTCTGACCCTGTTATAAATATAGTTAATTGTTTACTGGCAATAAAGTCTATTGTTCTTTAGTCTCATCAAGTAGCCCTTGGTTTATTAGAACAGTCTGCAAGTCCTACCTAACCCCATCCCACCCAAATCACGGCACGGTGGTTAGCACTGCTGCCTCACAGCACCAGGGCCTCAGGTTCAATTCCAGCTTTGGGTGACTGTCTATTTGGAGTTTGCACATTTTCCCCAAGTTCGTGTGAGTTTCCTCCAAGTGCTCTTGCTCCCTTCCACAGTCCAAAGATGTGCAGATTTGATGGATTAGCCATGCTAAATTGTCCCTCAGTGTCCAAAATGTGTAGGTCAGGTGGATTGGCCATGGAAATGCACAGGGTTATGGGATGGGATGATGAGGAAAAGTTGGGCTTGGGTAAGATACTCTTTCGGAAAATCAATGCAGACTCAATGGGCTGAATTGCCTTCTTCTGCACTGTAGGGATTCTGTGGATCTATAGATACTGTGGATATCCAGGATGATTATAATCTTGTACGCTTATTAGCAATTCACCTGTACAGCTCCCTTCCAGAATTTGTGCAAAGGGGCGGAAACAGTTGCTGGTCTCTGGGCCATTGGTTGATCAAGGTCCGCAATCTGTTTCAGGGACTCAACTTTCCATAAAAGAGCCTGAGGAGATTTTGCCCTTCCTTGTCATCAAGCGATCATGCCACAGGAGTTTCTCTATTAATAAAAGCGTGGTTGGCTCTTGCTGTGGTCCTTGGCTACATGTTGGCACACAAACTTTCATTGCATCAAGATGAGAGGTGCGACACTGCTGGTCCAGTAGGGACAGTGACCCATCGGATATAATCAGGCAAAGGCTTACTTTAAAAATAGGGTGAAGTTGGCACAAATGTTGGATGATGTCAACATTGGAGCTCTATGAAACAACTTATTTTCACCTTTATAATTGTAGAACATTCCATAGTGCTTCACAGGGCTGTTGTCAAACAACATTTTACAGCAAACCAGTTAAGAAAATATGAGTACAGAAAGAATACACCTAGGTTTTAGGAGTATCCTAAAAGAGGAGAGAGATGTAGAGACATGGAAAGACGTGAGAGAGAATTCCAAATCGCATTATCTTAGCTGATGAAGACTAAGCCACAAAAGGAGGTACAAAGAAAATAGGCAATGTGCCAAAGGTCAAATTGAAGGAGCACAGAGACCTCAAAACATTGTAACAACTGGAGGAGGTTACAAAAATAAATCCTTTCAAACAGAAAGACAGCGAAATAGATGAAGGGTTCAGAATATATCTAATGCAGTGTGGGAGGTAGCTCAACATAAACAATGTCAAGAAAATGTGGGATGCACTCTCCTATCCTCCTCGTTACGGCAGTATGTACAATGTGAATTATTCCACTGAGTAGAGCAGATTGCACCCAGCCTTTGTCTTACACGTCATGCCCAAAGAGCATGGTCAAAATTCAGCAGCCACTCGCTCTTCAGAAACAGCATGAACTTTCTCTAAAGGTTAAGTGTCATTTTACAAAGTGACCTCGGGTGTTTGTAGCTGTGTTAATTTATTGAATGAATTGTAATGAGAGGCTGAGGGAATGATTGTTGTGTCAGTGAAATCCTCCCAGGATTACCCTGTCCTCACTCAGTGGGATGCATTTAGTGTTAATGAAACCAATTTGTAAATCGCTGAGGTAGAAAGGTATTTGTCTGCTAAAATAAATTTACAATGTCAGCCTAATGTGGAAAGAGGATTTTTTTTTAAATATTATTAAAGATCTGCTCTCAGGATAAGTTGGGCTTGTGTGGAGATATTTATATACCTGTATTATGTATATGAACAGATGTTTTATAAACATATATTGCTATGGATCAAGTGCTAAAAAGTGGGATTTGTATAGATTTAATGCAGTTTGTCAGTACAGACATGATGGGCTGAAGGGCCTCTTCTATTCTGTATGACTTTATGACTATATATATGTTTGTGATACATATATGCATGCACACACAATATGTAGTATAAGCATATTATATATTGTACACAAATCTTATCTATGTGTATTTAACTGTGTGCACATGTGTTCCAGTCTGGTTTATGAGTCTGATGGTGAACAGACTGTAGTACTGTCTAACACAGCTTCTCCCAGCTGGTTCCATGTTGCCATTCACCATCCTTCCAAAAGTTGCTGCTTCCTGCCATCCCTGCTGCTCCTCAGGGACCTACTGCATGCTGCCAATCTCTTACAGAGATTGTAAGCATGGTGCACCCATTTAACTGGTGCAGAAAATATAAGCACCAGCAGATCTGCAGAGGCTCCAAGTTTGTGGAGGAAACCTTTCTTGAACATCCCAGCTGCGAGAAGTCAACGCCAGGAACCTTAAACTCTGACCTCCCACCAAATTCTTTCAACAAAGATAACTGTCGGCAGTCTGTCAAAATGATTGAGACACAAACTGCACAGTGAGTCAGGTACCTCTTTTCCTCGTGCTGCCTCTCCCCTCAGGGCTCTATCAATCTGTTTTAAAGACTAATTTGAAAGAATGCCATTTATTTATTTCATAACCATGGGAATGAGCACTATACTGTATTACAGAAGAAGCATCCAATTGCTATAACACCTCTTACACATAGTAAGATACCACAGGGCATTTTACCAGGGTGAAAGAGACCACAGTGGTTGCTGAACAGAAGGGATGTTGGAAAGATTGATTTGAGAAGTTTTTGGATTTTGAAATCAGAGGTCGCAGCAGAACGATTGGAGGAGGGAGCTCGAGTAGGCTGGTGTGTAGTAACTAGACAAGCAGCGAGACATTGAGAAAGAAGTATAATGCTGTGTTAAAGATGATTGAAAGTGGGTTGTGGTACTTGTACTCCATGCAGTGCCTACTGTTGTGACAACTCAGCCATGGTTAACTGGGTTAGTACTCTAACACCTGAGTGAGAAGGTTGTGGACTCTCCTTTATGTGGGCACAAAGGGAGTTATTTGCACTATTCCGAAAAAAGGGCAGGAGAATTACAACCTGCCTTGTGGCTAATATTGAATCTTTGACCAATATTACTAAATCTAGTCACCCATCTCATTGGTGTTTATGGGATCTTGCTGTGTGAAAATTGGCTACTGCATTGCCTACATTATAACACCAGCTGCAGTTTAAATGCAAATTCTTTCATTGGCTGGATTTCACCTTCAGACCTTACTGAAGGTACAAAAGTTTCTGTAGACATTCATCACATTGCATGAGGGAAGTTCTTAACAGGATAGCAGTCCCATAGAAGACAGTCTCAATAACATTTTTAATCTGATGCCATTGCACATTGCAGGAAGAGAACTTCATTAGCAGCTTGTAGGTTTATTGTACTGAAAAAAATGTTTTGTGGGTTCTTTGCAGTAGTCAAAGAAGTCCATCCTACTTCAAACAAGCTGGTGGTGTTGTGTCAAAATGTGACCATTTTGTATGTTCCTGCTTTCCCCCTTATAGCTGTCTGACACTCTAATTGATGATGAAGCTGAGCTATGATGACGGTCTCAGTTACATGTGTACTCAGGGTGATGGCATCCTGATGGGCCTCATTTAAAGAAAGGGTGTTTGACCAAATGTGTTTCACCATTAACCCCCTTCCTACCCTCTAACTTTAGGGGATTGACCTGAATGTGGTTTTAACAACAGGACTCCACATAATTTAAACCTCTGAATGAAATAGTCTATGTGCTACTGTAATATTTCACACCAGCTTTGAAAGTAAGCAGTACTCTTTACCCCCTGGAAGCTGATGTCACAGAATTCAAATATGCTGTCGGCAGCAGGAATGTGACCAGCGTTTTCCACGCCCATTCAATGCTCAAAAGTCTGAACCTCATTTACGGCCCTTCAACCTGCACTTGTGTGGGATAGAAGTTTCCATCTCAGCCAACAAACTTGGCTACAATCAGAAGATTATGGTGGCCAGGTGGCTTTTAATGTTATGCTGGAGTTGTGGGGTGGAGGGGGATAGGTAGTGGGAATAAGAATTTGTGTTTGATACGATGATGTCAATAATAAAGCCAACCATCGTCACAGGAATGTGTCGCTGGCTGCTTGGTCACCTGCAGTGTTCAAAAATGTATAGGTTAGACAGAGAGGGTGGAGGGGAAAACATAGGTATGATACTCATTCGAAGAGTTGGTGCAGATTAAATGGGCCAAAAGGCCACCTTCTGCATTGGAGGAGTTTTATAGTTCCAGCAGCACTTCATTTATGTTACAATAAATCTGCCTAAGATTGACTATGGCAAATACTCAAACATATATTATGTTCGCTTCAGGCTCAAGGCAATTTATTGAGGTGCTGCACAAGTATTTTATACACATGCACTTACACATACTCTTGTCATCAGGGGAGGTTCAGATAAACACCTGCTTAGTGAGATATCAATTATTTGCTCTTGTTCCCAAGATATTTTATTCTTTAACCTCATCTCACTAGTCCCTTCTGTGGTGCACATTGATTAGAGAGTAACTGAACCTGGGTCCCTGCCACATTAAGATCACTGGGTAAGCCTCAGACTATTTGAAGAAAATGTTTTTTTCAGATTGTTTTTTCCTTTCAGTACTCAAAAGAAACCCACGTAAAGTTGGGTCCCCTTCTGGCGTAAGACTGAGATTTCAAATTTCCTGGCTGGGTAGATTTTCAAGTTGGTCTTATTTCCTTTGGGACAAATGTTTTGGCCCCAGTTTTACAAATTCTATCCAGTAATTTCTAAAAAAGATATTATTGGTCTAATCTCTCTCTTTTTCAACCACTTTCATCTGTGGAGCCAGGCTTCATGCAACTAATCGTTGGAGTAATCTGTATTTTGATTATAAAGATTGATATGATTTAAGCTGGATGTGACACTAAAAAGCTCCAGAGGTGTTCATTCAGTAAATTCCTTCAGTTAAAAGGTCCTTAATGTGACTCAGCTGCACGACCGGAATGTAGAAATATGTATTTACAATGGGAGCAAATGAAGCTATAACTCATTTGTGTGACATCCCGGACTCTGAACAGAAAAAGGCAACCCCTCAGTAGCTTCAGCTTCTAGCTGTAACAAATTTCAAACATTTATTTCACAGGATCAGTTAAATAGCACTGCAAATTGAGCAGAAGATGAGGCTGGAAGAAAAAAAGAGCTTGCCAGGAAATGCATTTGCCCATTCAATCCCTTAGTAGAATGGGAGCCAACAAAAATCGTTGTGAGGCAAGTGTAAAAGGACATTGACAGATTGAAAGGCTGACCGTGGAAGACATAAATAAGTGATATTTCCTACTAGTAGTAGCAGGATCCGTGGGTCACAAGCTGAAATTTTCATGGAGCTGACATGGGGTCATCTTGGAGCCCTGCATGGGGCTGTCTTGTTCTGTCAGCCCACGTTTTCTCTGAATAAGAAGAACAATCCCCCAACTTGCGAGCGGCAGACGGAAGGTCCACAGGAGGGAAGAAGGTGGGGGAAGTGGGGAAGGCAAGGTTGTTTTGATAAACTTCCATTAACCCCGCAGAGGCTACACCAATAAAAGATAACGAGTGGAGCAAATTCCACTGGGATGGAACCACAGGGGCAGTTTTAAATTGGCAGCTGCAGTCTGAAGATCTGAAGCCAGATTGCCAGATGTGAGGTTGTGTAATTATATAAGTGCTCACTAACCTATGTGGTTGGGTTTGAAAGTGTATTACAGGGTACATTTTAACAGTTTTAGAAATTGACACGATTTGAAGTACTTCCTTTGAAATTGGGCTGAAATAGCTCAATGTATACAAGAGTAAATTAAACAAAATGACTTGAAGTCTTAGTTGGAACAAAAGACTTACATTCCTATAACGTCTTTATTGACTTCAAGACATATCAGCACTTTACAGCCAATGAAGTGTGATCACTATTGTAGAGAAGTGTTAATTTTACTGCACTCTGCTCCTCCGCAAACCAGATCTCCATTTGTCCCCTTTACACAGCAGATCTCCCTTTCTCTTCTAGTTTCTCCGTTATCAGAAATCGGGTGGGCATTGTCTTGGAGTCATTGGGAATCAAACTTCCAGATGCAACAACAAGCAACTCCCGAGAAATTATATTGTGCATTTTACTTCATTTTCTTTGGACATCTTAGACAATTAGATTTACTACTACTGCAAATGGGGATGTGCGTAATTAATAGTCCGGGATCATCCAATCAGACAGCTAAGAGTCTGTTCAATAAACCGTGGGTTGTTTTGGTGGCTAATGGCAGGGCCAACTTGTGGATGTTGAATTTAAGAGATCATGTTATAAAAGTTGAAATAAGCTGAAGCAGAGTTGGTAACTATATTTGAAATATTGAAATACCTGAATGAATTTCTGGCCTCTTTGCAGATGAGGTGAAGAGATTGAGTGATATGCATTAGAGACACACACCTCATATTCCTAAAAAAAAACTTGAGAATCTTTATACCTAATTTCAGTTTCCACCACCCAGCCCACTGCTTTCCACGTAGAGAAATGTTACTGGGGAAAAAATAACGTGTTGAAGGATATGGCTGTCAGGTCAGCTTCTGATACTGACACATGGAGGGTCAGCATCAAATAACTATGATTGGTGGGGCACTGGTTGCAGGTACAATAATGGCAGAATGATAATGTCACTGGGCAAGTAACCCGAGGCTCAGGATAATACTCAAGCAACAAACATTTTAGCCCTACCATGACAGCTTGTTGATTTAAATTGGATGAATTAATAATTCTAGAATGGAAAGTTTATCTCAGTAATAGTGACTGGAGGGGCATTGCTTTTTTCATAATTGGTCGGCGCAACATCGAAGGCCGAAGGGCCTGTTCTGTGCTGTAATGTTCTATGTTCTATGTTCTAAACCTATCAGTAATTGTCATAAAGAGCCATCTGGTTCACTAATATCCTTTAGGAAATCTGCCATCTTTACCTAGTCTGATCTATATATGACTCCAGACCCAGATTAATGTGGTGGACTTTGAAATGTCCCAGCAAGTCATTCAATTTAGTTACAGATTGCCAACAAATGTTGACCTTGTCAGCAATACTGATATTCTATGAAAAAGTGATGAAAAGACAGATCCTGCAATTCAAATCTTAGCATATGGAATCATTCATTTAAAATGGATATAGAAGGCTCCAGATCCTGGATTGACTGAAATTTGTTAATCCATGCAAGTACCTATTCATGTGAGGTTCATGGTAACAGCGGAATATGTGACCAAGAGGACCTTATTGAGAAGCCTGATCCTGTCCTCACATTTTCCAACATAGAACATAGAACACTACAGCACAAACAGGCCCTTCATAGAACATAGAACATTACAGCGCAGAACAGGCCCTTCGGCCTTCGATGTTGCGCCGACCAATTATGAAAAAAGCAATGCCCCTCCAAACTAAACCATTCCCTTCTCTTCCATATACTTATCAATTAACCTCTTAAACGCCACCAACTTGGCGCATCTACAACAGCTGCAGGCAGGGCATTCCACTCCCTAATCACTCTTTGAGTAAAGAACCTACCTTTGATATCCGTCCTATAACTCATACCCCTTAATTTAAAGCTGTGTCCCCTCGTGCTAGCTTTCTCCATCCTAGGAAAAAGGCTATCACTGTCCAACCTATCTAAACCTCTAATCATCTTATATGTTTCGATTAGGTCCCCTCTTAGCCGCCTCCTTTCTAACGAAAACAACCTGAAATCCCTCAGCCTCTCTTCATAAGACCTGCCCTCCATACCAGGCAACATCCTGGTAAACCTCCTCTGTACCCTCTCCAATGCCTCCACATCTTTCTTCTAATGTGGGGACCAGAACTGCACACAATACTCCAAGTGCGGCTACACTAGAGTTTTGTACAGTTGCAACATGACGTTGCGGCTCCGAAATTCAATCCCCCTACCAATAAAAGCTAAGACTCGGTATGCCTTCTTAACAACCTTATCGACTTGACTGCCTACTTTCAGGGATCTATGCACAAATACACCAAGATCCCTCTGTTCATCAACACTATTAAGAATCCTACCATTAGCCCTATACTCTACACATTTATTATTCCTGCCAAAGTGCATTACCTCACACGTTTCCACATTAAACTCCATTTGCCACCTCTCGGCCCAGCTCTGCAACTTGTCCAAGTCTCTCTGCAAACTATAACACCCTCTTCACTATCTACCACTCCACCGACTTTAGTGTCATCTGCAAATTTACTAATCCATCCTTCAATACCCCCATCCAGATCATTTATAAAAATTACAAACAGCAGGGGCCCCAAAACAGACCCCTGAGGTACACCACTTGTCACCGAACTCCACGATGAATATCTCCCATCAACCACCACCCTCTGTCTATCTGCTAGCCAATTCCTAACCCAATTAGCTAAATCACCCTCTATCCCATACATTTGCATTTTCTGCAGAAGTCTTCCATGGGCCACCTTATCAAACGCCTTACTAAAGTCCATATATACCACATCAACTGCCTTACCCCCATCCACCTCTTTGGTCACTTTTTCAAAAAACTCAATAAGTTAGTAAGGCACGACCTACCCTTCACAAAACCATGCTGACTATCCCCAATCAATTCATTTCTCTCTAAATAACTATAAATCCTATCCCTAATAATTCTCTCCAATACCTTGCCCACAACAGAAGTAAGCCTCACTGGCCTATAATTCCCTGGAAGGTCTCTCTTCCCCTTCTTAAACAATGGGACCACATTCGCTATCCTCCAGTCCTTCGGAACCACACCCGTAACCAACGAGGACCTGAAGATCAGAGCCAGAGGCTCTGCAATCTCCTCTCTTGCCTCCCAGAGAATCCTAGGGTAAATCCTGTCCGGCCCAGGGGACTTATCTAACTTCAAACCTTCAAGAATATCTAGCACATCCTCCTTATCTACTTCAATACTTTCCAGTTTACAACCCTGTATCCCAGTGTTCTCCACAACTATATTTACATCTCCCTGCGTGAATACCGAAGAGAAATATTTGTTCAGTGCCTCTCCGATCTCTTCAGGCTCCACGCACAACTTCCCACTGCTGTCTATGACTGGCCCTAATCTTGCCATAACCAATCTTCTATTCTTAACATATCTAAAGAAAGCTTTAGGATTCTCCTTAATCCTATCAGCCAACATCTTCTCGTGTCCCCTCTTAGCTCTCCTCAATTCACTTTTTACCTCCTTCCTGGCTAATCTATAGCTCTCCATTGCACTAACTGAGCCTTCAAGCCTCATCCTGACATAAGCCTCCTTTTTCCTTTTAACCAGCGAATTAACTTTTCTAGTATACCACCTTCGGCCCACAAGTTGCGCCGATCACATCTATACCTACCAAGCCATAGACCTATCTATAACCCACAATCCCATTAGATCCCATATACTCATCCAGAAGTCTTTTAAAAGACCCCAGCAAGTTTGCCTCTACCACCACCGATGGCAGCCAATTCCATTCACTCACCACCCTCTGAGTGAAAAACTTACCCCTAACATCTCCTCTGTACTTGCTTCCCTGCGCCTTAAATTTGTGTCCTCTCGTAGTGACCATTTCAGCCCGGGGAAATAACCTCTGAGAATCCACCCTATCTATTCCTCTCAACATTTTATAAACCTCTATCAGGTCTCCTGTCAACCTTTGTCTCTCCAGGGAGAAGAGTCCCAGCTCCCTCAACCTATCTTCATAAGGCTTGCCTCCCAATCCAGGCAATATCTTTGTAAATCTCTTCTGCACCCTTTCAATAGCTTCCACATCCTTCCTATAGTGAGGTGACCAGAACTGCGCACAGTACTCCAAGTGGGATCTGACAAGGGTCTTAAAAAGTTGCTTCATTACCTCCTGACTCCTAAACTCAATCCCACGATTAGTGAAGGCCAGTACACCATACGCCTTCTTGACCACATCCTCCACCTGTGAGGCCGATTTAAGAGTCCTATGGACTCAGACCCCAAGATCCTTCTGCTCTTCAACTTCAGACCCAACCAACGAGATAGCTGGATTTTCCAATCCCTAGTCCAGCTATGGGGTTGAGCAGTCATTGCTAACTAAGGTGATACGAGTTGACATGACACAAATCATTAGCAAAGCCAAGAAAGTTGGTCATTACAAACTCTTCACTATTTTGATGACTTGGCTTTGCCTCCATCTTCAGTTTGTCAGCATGGCAACTCATCTTTGAGTCAGCAAATTGTGATTTGAATCCCACTTGTGTATATATAGATCCATACTCTAATGCAGCATGGCAATTACCAAAAGATTCTTGCTCCGTAAAAGAAGTCAAGAATGTTTTGGTGATGCTGAGGATCTATTGCAGATAAACTCTGAAGATAAACTCCGAGGTACACTCTCATCACTGAAGCACCATTCACCAAAACCCCCTCCTCCCAAGATCAATTGATGCCATCCCCTTGGCAACAGCCAATGGAAGAGAATTTACCAGAGCTCCCCCTTGCACATGATAAGCCAGGGGAAGAGTAACTGATGGTGGTCCCCAATGACTGGAAAGAAAGCTGGTCAAGGCAATGGCATCTAGACCACCCGGACTATCCGTCATCCTTTGCTAAAACCATGTTGATGTTTTTACAGGATCCTGCAGGGAAAACCCTGGACTGGCTGTGATATTAGTTAAAAATAACATTGACCATATAAATCAGATAAAATCCTTCTACATGCCTTTAATTAAACTGATTGAATTAAAAGAAATATGCTTACAAATACTATTTCATAATACATTTTCATCTTTTTGCAAATGCAGGTTATTTACATTGTGGTAAAAACATATTAGTGTGGCAGCGTTGATGATACAGACTGCCTTTTCTGTTTACTACTATCATTTAAAAAAGTGTTTTTCTAAAGCCTGCGTTAGATCCTGTTGTTCAAACCTATCTTGGAGGTAATGTCCCTTTAATAACTTGGGGACCATCTGAAAACAAAAGTAAGTGATATTGCTTTTTATAATGAATAGATGTAATAAGATGCCACAGTGTTAAATGAGGCAGTTTATTTTGATCAGATAGCTTGCTTATTTTCATGCAGAAGATGATAGAAGGATATAACATAGTCAAAACAGTACATAATCCCATCAAATTTGCAGCAGCCAGTCTATTTAAAAAGGAATCAGGCCATTCTGGAAGATATCAAAATGAACATTATCTTTGTGAAGGAGCTACAGAATGCAAAACAAATATTTCAAAGAGTGGGAAGCTGGCTGAAATCCTCCAGTGGGTTATTGCCATTGCTGTTTGGGAATAGACTGACATACTTATCAATGCTGGATATCAGCCAATGCAAGAATATCAGTGTTTTTTTAATCTCGCAATTACCAGGATCAGCTTTTATCACTTTGTGCAACTGTATAACAAGCAGCATGAGGTTACTGAAATGAACTGGCATTGTGCCAGTTTTTATTTCAAACTCTTGGGTGTTGTTCCCATCAACCCACTAGACCTGGCTGTTGCTTGATGCTGATTCCATTCGCAAACAAATGGCTTCCTTGTTTCTGCATTCAGCCACGAACTTTTGCTAGCCAAGAGTGTGAGAGAAGACAGAGGGCTGGGGACATAGAGCTATTCTCCCCAGCTTCAGAAATAAGGAATGTGCATGATCCAAGGACACCACCAAATACTCTCCTACCAGCAGCATAGTGATATTATCACTAATAATCCAGAGACCCAAGATAATGCCATGGGCACTGAGGTTCAGATCCCATCCTGGCGGGTAGTGAAACTTGAGCTCTGTTTAAAACAAAAATCTGGAATTAGAAGTCTAATGATGATCATGAAGTTGATTGTCAATAATAAAAAAACATCTGGTTCAGTAGTGTCCTTTAGGGAAGGAAATCTGTCATCCTGACCTGGTCTAGCTTATATGTGGCTCCAGACCTATGCATTCTTAAATGCCCTTAGGGATGTTCAATAAATGCTGGCCCAGGTAGCAATGCCCACATTCAATGAACAAATAAAATCTTATCTTTTCATCATTGTAATTTAGGAAATACAGCAACTATTTTGCACACAGCACAGGTCTATGTATAGTCATGAGATTTAGTGAAGTTGGTTAGGGAATTAATATGAGCAGAGACATCTAGTAGATCACCCCTGTTTTGTTTGTCCCTTAAGGGATATAAGGCAGCTGTGAGCTAATGCCACCTTTCTCTATCTTTAAGAATATTTAGTGCTTTGCCCAAGAGAGCTCGGTCATCACAGTTCCACACCAGCTCATCTTTGGCCTTTCCTGGCTTTTTCTTCTATCCAAGGGCCTCTATGACTATTCTCTCAATTGCATTCTTAATACAAAGCCCTGGAATATTTTATGTCCATCTGACAAAACTTTAATTTTGTGTCTTGTCCAAAAGACGGCACTCTTTCAGAACAGCACCAGAGTTCAGCCTCGATTTTGCACCATGGTCTCTGAAGTGGGACTTGAATTCAGAACTGTTTGCAAAAAGGGCTAACAAGGAGTCAACATTGACATTTCTGAAACTCAGACGGTGTGTTTGCAGTTTACCATTTGCAATTCATCTGATTTTTGCACCTTACTTCAATGCAGCAATAGCTCAAACCTTACATTCGTCCTGGTGTGATATGGGAAGTGAGGAATCACTTGTCTTATCCAATGATAAGAATCTTCACAAGTCTTCAGACTCAGAAGGCTGAATTGCTTACTGATTGGTCAGAGAACTTGCTTGAGCACTCAATACTGGGAATGTGAAGCAACTGTTCACTGCATTGACAACTGACGCACAGCATTCACCTGCATAGTACTAATCTACTTACAATAAAGTAAATGTATATGATTGGCATGTTAGTCTTTCCTCAACTTGGCAAGATGCTGCAAAACCTTTTAGTGATGCATGAATTTAGTTTTGAGTCTTTTCTGCACTTTTATATTGTTTCAGTGGAGATTGGAAAAAGGCCCAGAACAAAATCCTGAGAAATTAATATCTGTTGTGGATGACTAGGCACAAGTATGTTGGTGAGTTTAAGTGTGTCTGAAGCACAGACATTAATATTCTACAGTCTGAAAGTGACTTAAATTCAGCCAGTGGATGCCCGTGAGTGTTGGCAGTACATGGAGTACGTACCAATCCTGAAAAGTTTCACATTTTCAGGGCAACCATGAATGTAATGCAATGGCTGTTTCCTGGCTTTGTATCTGAAGTTAAAAGGGAGTCGTCAGATGCAATGAAAAATAAATAGCCTTTATGTTTAAAGGCTTAAGTAGGATTAAGGAGAATCCCAAGGCCTTCTACAAATATGTGAAAAGTAAAAGGATGAGAAGAGAAAGGATAGGACCTATAAAAGGTGAAGGGGGAAAAGTCTGTATGGAACCGGAAGAAATGGCAGAGGTGCTTAATGAGTACTTTGCCTCAGTATTCACGGTGGAAAGTGATCTGGGAGGACGCACTACAAGTTTGCAGCAGACTGAAAAGATTGAGTATGTAGATATTAAGGAAGCGGATGTGTTAGAACTTTTAAATGCTATCAAGATAGACAAGTCTCTGGGACCAGATGGGATGTACCCCAGGTTATTGTGGGAGGTGAGGGATGTAATTGCAGAGCCCCTGGCGATGATCTTTGCGTCGTCGATGGAGACGGGAGGGGTTCCGGAGGATTGGAGGATTGCGGATGTGGTCCCTATTTTCGAGAAAGGGAACAGGGATAGTCCTGGAAATTACCGACCGGTGAGTCTGACCTCAGTGGTTGGTAAGCTGATGGATAGGCTTCTGAGGGACAAGATTTACGAGCATTTGGAGAAGTTTAGGTTGATTAGAAATAGTCAGCATGGTTTTGTAAAAGGCAGGTCGTGCCTTACGAGCTTAATTGAGTTCTTCGAAAATGTGACTGAACACATTGACGAAGGAAGAGCAGTGGACGTGGTGTACATGGACTTCAGCAAGGCATTTGACAAGGTCCCACATGCAAGACTTCTTGAGAAGGTGAGAGGGCATGGGATCCAAGGGGCTTTGGCCTTGTGGATCCAGAACTGGCTTGCCTGCAGAAGGCAGAGGGTGGTTGTGGATGGCTCTTTTTCTGCATGGAGGTCGGTCACCAGTGGAGTGCCTCCAGGGATCTGTTCTAGGACCCTTGCTGTTTGTCATTTTCATAAATGACCTGGATGAGGAAGTGGAGGGATGGGTGAGTAAGTTCGCCGATGACACGAAGGTCGGTGGTGTTGTAGATGGTCTGGAGGGATGTCAGAGTTGCAGCATGACATCGACAGGATGCAAGACTGGGCGGAGAAGTGGCAGATGGACTTCAACGCGGATAAATGTGTTGTGGTCCATTTTGGCAGATCCAACGGGATGAATGAGTACACTATCAAAGGTAGGAGTCTTAGCTGTGTGGAAGAGCAGAGGGATCTTGGGGTCCGGGTCCATAAGACTCTCAAATCGGCCTCCCAGGTGGAGGATGTGGTTAAGAAAGCTTACGGTGTACTGGCCTTCATTCATCGAGGGATTGAGTTCAGGAGTCAGGAGGTAATGCTGCAGCTTTATAGGACCCTTGTCAGACCACACTTGGAGTACTGTGCGCAGTTCTGGTCGCCTCACTATAGGAAGGACGTGGAAGCTATTGAAAGGGTGCAGAGGAGATTTACAAGGATGTTGCCTGGATTGGGAAGCATGCCTTATGAAGACAGGTTGAGGGAGCTGGGACTGTTCTCCCTGGAGAGACGAAGGTTGAGAGGCGACCTGATAGAGGTTTACAAGATGTTGACAGGAATAGATAAGGTGGACTCTCAGAGACTATTTCCCAGGGCTGAAATGGTCACGACGAGAGGGCACAGATTTAAGGTACAGGGAAGCAAGTACAGAGGAGATGTTAGGGGTAAGTTTTTCACTCAGAGGGTGGTGAGTGAATGGAATCGGCTGCCATCGGTGGTGGTAGAGGCAAACTCGCTGGGGTCTTTTAAAAGACTTCTGGATGAGTGTATGGGATCCAATGGGATTGGGGGTTATAGATAGGTCTATGGCTGGGAGGTTTTTGATGTGTTCGGCACAACTTGTGGGCCGAAGGGCCTGTTTGTGCTGTAGTGTTCTATGTTCTACGTTCTATGTTCATTTAGTGCCTTTCATAATATTGGAGCAGCTGAAATTAAAGTGACATTACAGTCATAATGTAAGAAATGCAACAGCCAATCCGTGTATAGCAAGATCCCATCAATGACTATGAGATAAATGACCAGACCATCTAATTTTAACTGTGAGTTAAGGGGTAGATTTTGAATGTAAACAAGTTGTAACTGCACCATTTTTCAAAAGGAGTTACTTACATCCTACTGAGGGCAGATGGCTCCTCAGATTAATGTCTCATCTGGCGAGGAAGAGTTTTTCATGCAGAGAGTAGTGAGTATCTGGAATTTGCTGCCCAAATTGGTGCTGGAGGCAGAGACCTTAAATTGGTTTAAAAAGTACCTGCATCTGCACTTTAAGTCTGTGAACTACAGGACTATGGGCCAGGTGCAGGAAGGTGGAATTAGAAAGACATTGTGTGTCCTCAGGTAGGCATGGACAAGATGGGCTGAATGGTTTCCTTCTGTACTGTAACTTTTCTACAGTTCTATGGTAAGGCTCTATTGCATTGTTATTCAATTGATTTACAAACATATCTGACCAAATTGTTGAAAAATTTGGTAAGTGACCTCTTGTGATTGTAGCTTGAATTTTGTAGGCATTAAATTGATTTGACTGTTATATAAATTTAGGACGTGTTTTACCATAATACACTTGTTCTGAGCACGTGTGTTGTAACCATGAGCTCTTAAGTGATAAGGTGCTCTTGCGGTATCTAAGCAAATGAATTTCAAGTGTATCCACCTTGCTGTTACTTCCTCAACGAACCTTAAATTAGTTGAACACAACTTCCCTTTCACAAAACTGTGTGGACTCTGTCTGATCCTATTCTAATTTTCCATGTATCCTGTTAACGTCTTCAATAATTTTAGCAATTTTCCTGTCACAGATGTTAAGTGAACTAGCCTAAAGTTTCCTGCTCTCTGTTTCCCTCTGTTCTTGAATAAAGGTGTTGCATTTGCTATTTTCCAATCTGGTGAAACCCTTTCAGAATCTAATTTTGGGAGATTATAACTGATGCATCTAATGACTCTACAGCCACATCTTTTAAAACTGTTGAATACAGGCCATTTAACCTAGTTGATTTGTCAGCTATTTGACCTAATAGTTTTCCCAACACCTTTATCTTGGTAATGGTGATTGATTCATGTTCCTCCCCCACCCCCTCATCTCTTGATTTTCAACTATTTTTGGAAAGTTTTCTAAGCCTTCTACAGTGAAAACAGATACAAAATACCTATGCAATGCTTCTGCCAATTCTAGGTTTTCCATGATTAATTCCCCAAACTCAATCTCTGAATGACCGTTGCCGTCTTTAGTTGCTGTTTTCCTGTTTGAATACTTGGAGAATCTCTTCCCATCTGTTTTTATGGGTGGAATTTTCCGGTCTTACCCACTGCTAGAATTGTAATGGGTGGACAGAATATTTGACAGACCAGCTTGGATTTTCACTGAGTTGGAAAACTTGGGAATCCAATAAAAATGAAGGGCAAGCCCAGATTCCGGGATTCCTAATTCCCTGCCTGAGTTGTTAGATTTTCCAGCATTCCTTTAAAGGGTGCAGGATGGTTCATGTCGAAAGACTACATCCAGTTCCTTATCTGGCTAACTCCGTTGCAGAGAGAGAAATCTCCTACTGATCTCCAATTTACGTGGAGTGCAGCCAAACTTTTAAAAAGCCATGGTTCACAGCCCCTCAGTGAAGTCATGAACTACTGTATGATGGCACCTTTTCAAAATTAAGTTCTAAAGGTCCTCATCATGCCCTCCAAGCTAAGCCCTACTCTTTTACCCAGCCCCTTTGGCTCCTCATCCCATCAGTGACAAACTGAGTCCTTCTGTCCATGTCCATAGGCTCTCATTTCCCCTATGGCACTCCATACCCATTGACCATTATACACTCAATAGAAATAATGAAGGATGAAATTGACAGCAGATTTCAGAGAACTGTAATCAAACAGTGTTTTCTCTTGGGCAGAGACACTTGGACTAGCTTAATGAATGTCCAGGCTTTCAGCTAAGCCTCATTGCATAAGTTTGTCTGAGAACCCAGATATCTAGTGGACTAAAATACTGAAATACCTGATCCCCATGAAAACATTAGTTGCTTCACAGCTCAGGCTGTCTGATTGCTGCTGTCAATTTCACAATGTTGGTTACAATGCATCAAGCATTTCAAAGAGTTGTGCTTTTTAATTTTGATACTTTAAGTAGTCTGAATGATTGAAACTGAGATTGGCTTTCTTCCAACAAAATAGAAAGTTATGAATGTGTTACTTTTTTTAAAGCTTTTTTTTTTACACATGCTAATGGCATCGTTGGGTTTATGAGTTTCATATATTGTAAAGTGGCTTAATGGGCACACAAGCACCATAACTTGGCATGTAATGCATGGAAGTTTATAGAGGGTGTGCATAAGGGCAGAACATGGCATGGGAGCATGAAGTGCCATTGAGACTGAGTGGAGGAAATGGGGTTGCATGAATGGGGAGTATTTGGAGGATGAAGCAGCATAAAGAGTGTGGGCTGGAGGAATTTAACTGCTCCCCCTCCTAAAAAGAAGAGAGTTAAGTATACTTGTGGACACATTCCTCCAAGGTGGGTGGGCTGAGCTGGGAAATTTCCAGTCTCCCAATACCTGACTCAAGGATGAAATTCCAGGCTCTGGTTTCCTTGTCTCGAGGCAACTCGTCACAGACTATTACACAGAAACTAAAACTCTGAAACTGGCCATCTGGCCCTTCAAGCCCCTGTTGGTGGAATCCATATGGATCAGAACCTGATATCCATTTATTTCCTTTTCTTTCATCCCCTGTCTAACCCATTATTAAATGCTAACCTCTGCTTCAATCACTAACATTAGGAATGTGGATCTACAATCTCACAACTCTCCTGTATAAAGAGGCTTCATCTGATTTTATTTAATCCTTCATTTAATCTCTGATCTAGTTCTAAATGTCTCACTCACAGAAAATGGTCTATTTCTGTTTGCCCTCTCCATTCCCTTCATAATTTTAAACAAATCATCTGATCTAAGAAGAACATCCAGATTTAAACAAGTCTTTACATTTGTATTTACTCATAACAAACAACATCCTGATAACTCTGTGCTGCTGCCTCCCTACTGCCTCAACGTCTATCTAATACTGGAGCCCAGAACTGCTCACAGTGTCCCAACTATCATCTCACTAGACTTCCTTGGAGGGTGGAACGCGATTATTCTCATTTTCCCCATGTCCCCTCAGGGTTCTGCCTTGTGTTGGTCCTGTGGCCAGCAACAGTCTCCCAATATCTTGGCCCAGGTGGCTGTCTTTCATTGTATGAAGGATGTTGTCAGGCCATTTGGCTAGGAGAAATAACTGACCGGGTTTGCTCTTGACTGATTCCCGTGATTTCATGTGCAAACTTCCCAAGGAAAAAGGACAGCTTTTTAAAATTTTTTGATAAGAAAATAAATAATGAGGAAATCTCAATCTCTGCAATGATTCAGACTTGGCTTTCTCTCCTGCTTTTTCTTAATCTTTCGACAATCACTGACAGAACCTCTTGATTGAATTACTGTCTTTTCTCACACAGTCCACCATTTCTTACACCACATGAGTTAGCGTTTGTGTGATTTAAACATAATAGTTACAGTGAAGAATGGCTGGAAGTTCCTCTACCACAAAATGATTTTTGCACATATGCTGGAAAAGATTGTGAGAAAGCATTCACAGCAATTATTCGTATTATATTTTCTTCTATTTGTTTGTGTGATGTGTGAGACAGTAGCAAGGCTGCACTGATTCTCCCTGTGGTCATAAGAATCCATCATAAGGTGTGGATCTAGAGTCACATGTTAGCTGGGGTGATTACTTCTCTTCCCTGAAGAACAAAGTTAGGCTTTTCCCCAACATTATGTGAGATTCCATGATAATTTCTTCAATGCTAGCCTATACATTCCATTTATTAAATTCATAAGTGTGACGAAATACTCTCCACTTGACTGGATGAGCATAGCTCCAGAAACACTGAAGAAGTTTGACACCATCCATGACAAAATAACCTGCTTGATTGGTACAATATCCAACATTTTAAACAGAATGGGTCAAAAGCTAAAACCCTGTAACAAGTAACTCCCCACTTCTGATTGCCAAAGCCTGTCCACCATCTACAAGGCATGAATCAGGACTGTGATGGAATACTCTCCATGTGCCTAGATAAGTGCAGCTCCAGAAATACTCAAAAAGCTCAATACTATCTAGAACAAAGCAATCTGCTTGACTGCTACTCCTTTCACAAACATTTAGAACCTCCATCACCGAACACTAATGGCAACAATACTGCCTACAAGAGCCACTGCAGCAATATACCAAGGCTTCTTCAACAGCACCTTCCAAATCTATGACCTGTACCAACTAGAAGAACAAGGATGCAGATGGATGCAAACACCATCACTAGTAAGTTGCACGCCATCCCGACTTGGAACTATATCGCCATTCCTTCATCCTGCAATACCCTTTCCTACAGCACTAGGGGTCTACCAACACCTCATGGACTACAGTTGTTTGAGAAGGTAGCTCACCACCAAGGGCAATTATGAACAAAGAACAAAACAGCACGGGAAACAGGCTCTTCGGCCCAACGAGCCCGCGCCGCCACCCCAATGTTCCGACCTCTACCCGCGATCCCTGTCCATGTTTATAGATCTATGGATTAAAAACCAAATTTGAGACAATTTAGGGAGAATTTGTTTTGCCAATTAGCCTAAGAGCACATCTTTGGGATGTGGAGGAAACCGGAGCACCCGGAGAAAACCCACGCAAGCACGGGGAGAATGCGCAAACTCCCCCAGACACAGGCCCAAATCCATGTATCTGCACAGCACAGCGATAGTCACTGAGCTGTCGTGTTGCCCATCAAATGGTCCAGGTCAAGCGTACACTAACGACGTGAAGCACTAGGGTACTCTCGAAAAAGATCCAAGAGCAGCCCTCTCACGACCCATCGCGTGTATGCCCCTCGTTAGACAACAAGGTGGATCAAAGCACCTGTAGGATAAAAACAAGTACATCAATATCATCATCTATTTACACACTTCCCAGGGACTCCCAAGGCTCATGATCCCTATTTTAAATCAGTTTTCTATACCCCTTCATTCCCATTCTGTTCATGTGCCCATCTAAGTATTTCTTAAATAACTCCAGAGTACCTGCCTCCACCACTTTGCTTGGCAGCACATTCCATACCCCCACCACCTTCTGTTGAAAAAAACACCCTCTAGCATCCAAATTCTACCTTACCCCCCTCACCCTAAGCCCGTGACCCCTTGTGCTATTCGAGTCCATCCTAGGAAAAAGCTTAACCCTGTTTACTCTATCTATACCCCTCATAATCTTGTACACCTCTATTAGATCTCCTCTAAGTCTACGTCTTTCTAAGGAAAACAGTCTCAATTTGCCCAATCTCTTCTCGTAACTCGGACCTTCCATACCAGGCAGCATCCTGGTAAACCTCCTCTGCACTCTCTCCAGAGTCTCCACGTCCTTCCGGTAGTAAGGTGACCAGAACTGGACGCAGTATTCCAAATGAGGTCTAAACAGCGTTTTATACAACTGCAACATTAAAGGCCAGCTCTTGTACTCTATACCCCTTCCTATAAAGGCTAGCACACTATATGCTTTCTTCACAACAGCTGGGCAGTGAAATTCTGATTCAGTCAGTGACACCTGTATTGTATGAAAGAATTAAAAAAGTGTGAGCATATGAATTAGGAGAAGGAATAGCGCATTTGGTCCCTTGAGCCTGTTTCACCATTGAATAAAACCATGTCTGATCTAATCTTAGCCTCAACTCCATTTCTCCTGCCAATCCCTCATCACACTTGACTTCCTTGTGGATGAAATATCTGTCTAACTCAGTCTTGAGTATATTCAATAACCCAAACTCCACTTGGCTATAGCAAGAGAATCCCAAAGATTAAGAATCCTTTGAGAGAAGAAATTCTTTCACTTCTCTGTCTTATAAGGAGAGCCCTTATTCTGAAACTGGGCCATCATGAGATCTTCGAGATTCCATCATGAGATCTTCTCAGCATCTACCCTGTCAAGCCCCCTCAGAATATTATATCTTTCAGTAAAATCACCTATCATTCTTCTAAATGAGTGTGAGCCTCAACTTACTCAATCTTCCCTTTTAAGACAGCCCCTTCATCCCAGGAATTAACCTAGCAAGCTTTCTTGGGTGGTGGTGGAGGCGAACTTGCTGGGGTCTTTTAAGAGACTTCTGGATGAGTACATGGGATTTAATGGGATTGGGAGTTACAGATAGTTCTATGGCCTAGTAGGCATGGATATGATTGGCGCAACTTGTGGGCCGAAGGGTCTGTTTGTGCTGCAGTGTTCTATGTTCTTGGATTTGCCTCCAACGCAATTCAGTTTCCCATAATTTCTGAATTACTGATCCAATGTTGGAACCACTCTGCTAACCACGTACTTGTCCCAGTGCTGGACTTGTAAGATGAGAAGTCACAAACCTGCTTTGGTTGAGTAGTTAGCATTCCATAGCTGACCTACTGTTCTCTTACTAATGACATACAGCCTTCATAACTCTGGCACATCATCCATGACCTGGCAGTTCCAGAAAATTGCCAGAGCCAAATATTTGGAAGTGAGCGGATATCAAATTTCTGCGAAAAGCATCAGCTAATTGTAAATTGTAAATTGTTAAACGCTTGACAACACCATTCAACTCTGATCTGCATAGTTAATGAAGGACCCTTCCAGTTCTTTGTGTGATATTCTTGCTGTAAGTGGAAACTGGCAGAACCTCAATGGTATAATTTACCCAGCCAATTCTAACCACTCGCACGCACAATGTCCACCAAGTGAATAACATGATTATAAGCTAGATATCAAGAACCCAGACTTAGAATAAATTATGGCCTTACAAAGACCCAATGGTCAGATTAACTTTGGATGATATTGCAGAAGCCTGCTCAGGCTATTCTCACAGAAGAGGAAACAGGACCTCATGGATTGGCAGTTGTGTGTGTGTGCCATTGAGTGGCCTTATGATGTCAGCTGGCAAGGGAATATGAAGGTTATATATTAAGATTTGAGCCGTGTTAGGTGGAGAATCAGGTACATCCTATGGTTGGCTTCAACACCCTCAGATAGATAACAGCAAAAAAAAAACGCCTGCCTTTTGCTCCCTTGCGAGTCCCTTGTGGTCCCTTGCGAGTTGTTACATTGTTATTGTAACAGAATCATGATAAAAATTCACTTGTCTAAGGTGCCAGAGGGACCTGAATCTCTGAGTCATAGCAGAGAAAAGTGGAACTCAACTTGTTAGTACAGAATTTCAATATTGTTGAAAAGAGACACGTGTTGCTGAATCTTTCTATCTTGAACTCATCAGAACAAGTTTAGAATAACAAATTTTAAACTAACAACAATTTATACAGCAGAAGACAAGGACTGTTGATTAGTTGGTATGATTGGCTGAGGTGTTGTCCTGGAGAAAGCATCGGAGAATTATAGGTTCCCAAGGTCCCATGTAATTTAAAAAAGGAGCAAGATTTGAACCCTTTCTTTTTGTTTGCAGAGCACACATCCTTGGGTATCAATATATGTTGCTTCTAGCAAGTGTAAATGAGCCACATTACAAACTTGATTGATTTTAAACTGGTTGTTAGTGTAGTTACTAGCATACTCAGGATTGTTGAACAAGTGCAAGATAAATGGGGAAATTCATCGTGACATTAAGCACTGATGGGACAATGCTTATAGTAGTGGTTGATTGATTTTTCTATCTGCTTGCATTTGAGCGAGGTGAAGATTTCACAGAGTTATATTAAGTGGTAAATAAACAATTTTAAATGTAATCCTGCTGCCCAACAAGTGGCAGGGACTTTCTTTAGTGTTAAAGAATGTGTAAGGATGTGTTAGAAATTCTCGAGGGTTTGAAGTTGGATAAGTCCCCTGGGCCGGACGGGATTTACCCTAGGATTCTCTGGGAGGCAAGAGAGGAGATTGCAGAGCCTCTGGCTCTGATCTTCAGGTCCTCGTTGGTTACGGGTGTGGTTCCGGAGGACTGGAGGATGGCGAATGTGGTCCCATTGTTTAAGAAGGGGAAGAGAGACCTTCCTGGGAATTATAGGCCATGAGTCTTACTTCTGTGGTGGGCAAGGTATTGGAGAGAATTATTAGGGATAGGATTTATAGTTATTTGGAGAGAAATGAATTGATTGGGATAGTCAGCATGGTTTCGTGAAGGGTAGGTCATGCCTTACTAACCTCATTGAGTTTTTTGAGAAAGTGACCAGAGAGGTGGATGGGGGTAAGGCGGTTGATGTAGTATCTATGGACTTAGTAAGGCGTTTGATAAGGTGGCCCATGGAAGACTTCTACAGAAAATGCAGATGTGTGGAATAGAGGGTGATTTAGCTACTTGGATTAGAAATTGGCTGGCAGATAGAAGACAGAGGGTGGTGGTTGATGGGAGATATTCATCGTGGAGTTCGGTGACGAGTGGTGTGCCTCAGGGGTCTGTTTTGGGCCCCTGCTGTTTGTAATTTTTATAAATGATCTGGATGAGGGTATTGAGGATGGATCAGTAAATTTGCAGATGATACTAAAGTTGGTGGTGTGGTAGATAGTGAAGAGGGGTGTTTTAGTTTACAGAGTGACTTGGACAAGTTGCAGAGCTGGGCCGAGAGGTGGCAAATGGAGTTTAATGTGGAAAAGTGTGAGGTAATGCACTTTGGCAGGAACAATAAATGTGTAGAGTCTAGGGCTAATGGTAGGCTCTTAATAGTGTTGAGGAACAGAAGGATCTTGGTGTATGTGTCAATAGATCCCTGAAAGTAGGCAGTCAAGTGATAAAGTTGTTAAGAAGGCTATGGAGTCTTAGCTTTTATTGGTAGGGGGATTGAATTTAGGAGCCGCAGCATCATGTTGCACTGTACAAAACTCTAGTGCGGCCGCCCTTGGAGTATTGTGTGCAGTTCTGGTCCCACATTATAAGAAAGATGTGGAGGCATTGGAGAGGGTACAGAGGAGGTTTACCAGGATGTTGCCTGGTATGAGGGCAGGTCCTATGAAGAGAGGTTGAAGGATTTGAGGTTGTTTTCGTTAGAAAGGAGGCGGCTAAGGGGGATCTTATTGAAACATATAAGATAATTAGAGTTTGATAGGGTGGACAGTGATAGCCTTTTTCCTAGGATGGAAAAAGCTAGCACGAGGGGACACAACTTTAAATTAAGGGGTATGAGTTATAGGACGGATATCAGGTAGGTTCTTTACTCAAAGAGTGATTAGGGAGTGGAATGCCCTGCCTGCACTGTTGTAGATGCGCCAAGTTTGGTGGCGTTTAAGAGGTTAGTTGATAAGTATATGGATGAGAAGGGAATGGTTTAGTTAGGAGGGGCATTGCTTTTTATTTTGGTCGGCACAACATCGAAGGCCGAAGGGCCTGTTCTGTGCTGTATTGTTCTATGTTCTATGTTCTAAAGGTTGGGGTCCCTCCTGGGAATGAAGGTTGACATCTTCTATGTTAGCCCATGTTGTTATTTCAGGTCCTGATAGATATGCTGTGTATTCCAGTTGGCAGAATTTCCATCCAAAACTGAGGACAGTTCGAGGAGCTGGCGAATTATTACGACAGGAGAAATCATACAAAGAAATTCAAAGAACTCAGCAGAATGTGAGATACAAATAATCAGCATTCTGAAACGATTTTTTTTATTAGTACAGTAACACTGTCAGGGTCACAAAAAGAGCTAATAGATCTGATAAATTTATAGCTGGAAAGAATGAGAAACTGCTGCTTATTAATTCAAAATGCAGCTTAAATCTATTACTTCGATGGTGTGAGTGAAAAATGACAAAGTAGTGGCTGCAGTTTGTACCTGATTCAGTGCCAGCTGGACCATTCCAGGTATGAGCTGCTGATTACCAACTGATTGTTTACATAGTGACTTGGCAGGTCAGAATGGCAACCATGAGTGGGTATACTAGACAAATCACAAGATTACTTTTAACAGTAGAGATTCTGATCAAACACATTCATGTCCAAACATTTAATACACTTGTACTACATTACTGATGATGATATTTGGACACAGAAGTACAAAAAAACGAGTATACCTCAAAAATAAGAAGTGTGTCTGGATATGTGTATGGAAGTGTGTGGTGTGTGTGTTGGGGCATGTGGGTTTATGTCTGTGCTTAGGGTGTGTGTGTGTTGTGTACACAGGTGTGTGTGTCTGTGCAGATGTGTGTGGATTCATTTGGTTGTTTGTGCATTTGGCTGTGTGTGTCATCACTCAAAATTTCTATCCGTGTGTGTGTGTGTGTGTGTGTGTGTGTGTGTGATCATCCAAGATTTCTATGCTCCTCCCAAAGTCTGTGTGTGTGTATGATCGCTCAAGATTTCTATCCTGGGGATTGAATTTCGAAACCGCAACGTTATGTTGCAACTGTACAAAACTCTGGTGCGGCCGCACTTGGAGTATTGTGTACACTTCTGGTCCCCACATTATAAGAAAGATGTGGAGGCATTGGAGAGGGTACAGAGGAGGTTTACAGGATGTTGCCTGGTATGGAGGCAGGTCTTATGAGGACAGGCTGAGGAATTTGAGGTTGTTTTCGTTAGAAAGAAGGCGGTTAAGAGGAGACCTTATTGAAACATATAAGATGATTAGAGGTTTAGATAGGGTGGACAGTGATAGCCTTTTTCCTAAGATGGAGAAAGCTAGCACGAGGGGACATAGCTTTAAATTAAGGGGTGGTAGTTATAGGACGGATGTCAGAGGTAGGTTCTTTACCCAGAGGGTGGTAAGGGTATGGAATGCCCTGCCTGCAGCAGTGGTAGATGCGCCAAGTTTGGTGGCGTTTAAGAGGTTAGTAGATAAGTTTATGGATGAAAAGGGAATGGTTTAGGTTAGAGGGTCATTGCATTTTCCTAATTGGTCGGCGCAACATCGAAGGCCGAAGGGCCTGTTCTGCGCTGTAATGTTCTATGCAGTGTGTCTGTGTCATCATTCAAGATTTCTATCCCCCAGTGTGTGGGTGTGTGTCATTACTCAGGATTTCTATCCTCCAGTTTGTGTGTTCTCACTCAAAATTTCTATCCTCCTCATTATGTGTGTTATGAGTGTGTGTGTGTGCGTGTGTGTGTGTCTCATCGCTCAAGATTTCTATCTTGTGTGTGTGTGTGTTTGTGTGTGTGAGTGTGTGTATGTGTGTGTCATTGCTCAATATTTCTATCCTTTGTGTGTGTGCATGTGTGTCTCATCACTCAAGATTTCTAACCCCCCCCCATTGTGTGTGTGTTTATGTGTGTGAGTGTGTGTGTGTGTGTGTGTGTGTGTGTGTCTTGTCACTCAAGATTTCTATCCACCTGTGTGTGTGTGTATCATCACTCGATATTTCTAACCTGTGTGTGTGTAATCACCCAAGGTTTCCATTCTCCAGTGTGTTTGTGCATTTGTCTGTGTGTTCTCGCTCAAAATTTCTATTCTCCAGTGTGTGTGTGTGTCTGTCTGTGTGTGTGTGTGCACGTGTCATCGCTCAATGTTTTATCCTCCAGTATGTGTTTGTATGTCGTTGTGTATGTGATTGCTCAGGATTTCTGTCCGTGTGTGTGTGTGTCATCATCCAAGATTTCCATTCTCCACTATGTATGTGTGGTATATGTGCATCATTACTCAAGATTCCTATTCTCCAGTGTGTATTTGTCATCACTTAAGATTTCTGTCCTCCAGTATGTGTGTGTGTGTGTGAGTGTCTGTGTATGTGTGTGTGTATGTGCGTGTGCGTGTGTGTGTACATGTGTGTGTCATTGCTCAAGGTTTCTATCCTGTGTGTGGTGTGTGTGTGTGTGTGTGATCGCTCAAAATTTCTATTCTCCATTTCCTCTTTCTGGGCCAGCTGGATATACAAACCCAAGATGTGAGGGTTGCCAAATCAGTCTTGTATGTATCCTTCAGTTAAAGTTCTATATCTCTTAGTTCCTGAGCACAATATGTTATGTTACACCCACTCGAGAGGCAGCTGTGTCCAAGGTCTGATCCAAAAGGCTTGCTGCCGTATCATCAATCTCTAAAGAACTGAAGAGCCTTGGATCTACGGTGAGTCCATTGCTATCAGCTTGTATTGCTGACACAGAGGGAGTAATGTTATCCTCCTGTCACTCATGTACTTTGCACTTGTGTAAGGACTGAATGGCCTCCTTCTGTACTGGAGGGATTATATAATTCTATGACTAATATGCACAGTTATGATTGCCTTTTGAGCTAATGCTTTTCAAATCCATCCCACGTTGAATGAAAGCACACATTGGGTGAGGTACGAGAAGACAGTCAGCCTGGTTGGGGCTTCCAACACTGGCTCAAGCCATTAATTAGGACAGGGTGACCAGAGAAGGGGTTGACCAATACATTCCCAGCATTCAGCAGGGCAATAGAATCTACCCTCTGTTCAGTTTCTGAAGAATTCTCCTTACAGCCAGAGAAATGAGGATAAAATTTTTAAAATTGCTGAATTGAATCATAAAACCCTATAGTACAGAAAGAGGCCCTTTGGCCCATCAAGTTTGCACTGACCACAATCCCACCCAAGCTTTACCCTCATATCCTTACATATTTTACCCACAAATCCCTCTAACTTAAGCAACTCAGGACAATAAGGGGCAATTTTAGCATGGCCAATCAATCTAATGTGCACATCTTTGGATTGTGGGAGGAAACCGGAGCACCCGGAGGAAACCCATGCAGACACGAGGAGAATGTGCAAACTCCACACAGACAGTGACTTGAGCCGGGGATCAAACCCAGGACCCTGGAGCTGTAAAGCAGCAGTGCTAACTGCTGTGTTACATTGCCACCCCAATTCAATGAGACTGACTCTGACATCTAAGTGAAAGAACCTTCATAATTTGAGCACAGTGTCTTGCTGTAGCCTTTACAAATGTGTTAACTTGAAAGATAATGATTAATGAGTTTTTGCAACTTTTGTTCATCCTAAGGTGTCCTGATATGTGTTACTTGTATGTTAAATGGGTGTTTAAGTGAATGTACGTGGTGAATTGTGAATTAGAGATTTGCCTATGCTTCTATATACTTTGAAGCAAGTTGGAATTGTGATTGTTCAATTGGAGATCATGATACATAGAACATAGAACAATACAGCACAAACAGGCCGTTCGGCCCACGAGTTGCGCCGATCACATCTACCAATCCACAGACCTATCTATAACCCCCTATCCTATTTCCTAGGATGGAGAAAGCTAGTACGAGGGGACATAGCTTTAAATTAAGGGGTGATAGTTATAGGATGGATATCAGAGGTATGTTCTTTACCCAGAGGGTGGTTAGGGTATGAAATGCCCTGCCTGCGGCAGTTGTAGATGCGCCAGGTTTGGTGGCGTTTAAGAGGTTAGTAGATAAGTTTATGGATGAAAAGGGAATGGTTTAGGTTAGAGGGTCATTGCTTTTTCCTAATTGGTTGGCGCAACATCGAAGGCCGAAGGGCCTGTTCTGCGCTGTAATGTTCTATGTTCTATTCTTTTCCATATATTCATCCAGAAGTCTTTTAAAAGACCCAGTGAGTTTGCCTCAACAACCTCCGATGGCAGCCGATTCCATTCACTCACCATCCTCTGAGTGAAAAACCTACCCCTGACATCTCCTTTGTATTTGCTTCCCTGCACCTTAAATCTGTGTCCTCTCGTAGTGACCATTTCAGCTCGGGGAAATAGTCTCTGAGAGTCCACCCTATCTATTCCTCTCAACATTTTATAAACCTCTATCAGGTCACCTCTCAACCTACGTCTCTCCAGTGAGAAGAGTCCCAGCTCCCTCAACCTATCTTCATAAGGCCTGCCTCCCAATCCAGGCAGCATCCTTGTAAATCTCCTCTGCACTCTCTCAATAGCCTCTACATCCTTCCTATAGTGAGGCGACTAGAACTGCGCACAATACTCCAAGTATTGTGAATAATAAATGTGTAGAGTATAGGGCTAATGGTAGGATTCTTAATAGTGTTGATGAACAGAGGGATCTTGGTGTATATGTGCATAGATCCCTGAAAGTAGGCAGTCAAGTCGATAAGGTTGTTAAGAAGGCATATGGAGTCTTAGCGTTTATTGGTAGGGGGATTGAATTTCGGAGCCGCAACGTCATGTTGCAACTGTACAAAACTCTAGTGCGGCCGCACTTGAGTATTGTGTGCAGTTCTGGTCCCCACATTATAAGAAAGATGTGGAGGCATTGGAGAGGGTACAGAGGAGGTTTACCAGGATGTTGCCTGGTATGGAGGGCAGGTCTTACGAAGAGAGGCTGAGGGATTTGAGGTTGTTTTCGTTAGAGAGGAGGCGGCTAAGAGGAGACCTTATCGAAGCATATAAGATGATTAGAGGTTTAGATAGGGTGGACAGTGATAGCCTTTTTCCTAGATGGAGAAAGCTAGCACGAGGGGACACAGCTTTAAATTAAGGGGTATGAGTTATAGGACGGATATCAGAGGTAGGTTCTTTACCCAAAGGGTGGTTCGGGAGTGGAATGCCCTGCCTGCAGCAGTTGTAGATGCGCCAAGTTTGGTGGCGTTTAAGAGGTTAGTTGATAAGTATATGGAAGAGAAGGGAATGGTTTAGTTTGGAGGGTCATTGCTTTTTATATTGGTCGGCGCAACATCGAAGGCCGAAGGGCCTGTTCTGTGCTGTAATGTTCTATGTTTTATGTTCTAAGTGGGGTCTGACAAGAGTCTTATAGAGCTGCATCATTACCTCCTGACTCCTAAACTCTATTCCTTGATTAATGAAGGCCAGTACACTGTACGCCTTCTTGACCATGATACGTGAAGTGTATCTCTGTAAGTAGAATCTTTGCAAGTGTATAAAGTCTAGATCCTAGCATTTAATCTATCCTTCTCTGCCTGGCACTCTGATGTGGCGATGCATCATAAGTTATGTTTTTTCTGGGCTAATTTTTTTACGTGACTTTTTCTTCTTTTTTTATTTCCAGCTTGCCATTCTGGAACCTTTAAGGCCACTCAAGGCAGTGAACTCTGCACCGCTTGTCCTGCCAACAGCAGGTCCTTAACTGAGGCGTCCAGTGTGTGTTCCTGTCGTATTGGGTATTACAGAGCAGACTTTGACTTGCCCAAGATGCCTTGTACAAGTAAGTAGAGACCTGACACCCCATGTATGGTTTACCCTGATTCCAAGGTTCCCAGATTTTCTGCCTCTTCATAAAGGATTAGGATTGTTGTGATGAGTAAATGCTACGAAACAAATTTAATATCTTTCTTTAAATTAACATCTGACCTGTTGCTTTCTCTGTTCTCAGGATTCCTGGTAGCAGTAAGGTTGGGAGGGGTGAGACTTTCTTTACAACATATTTGTATCACTGCATCACTGAGAGAGTGGGCCTGTTGTGCCCATTCTCACATTGTTGTCATTGTGATTTTGGTCCTGTTGTCAAACTTGAACAGGAGAACATAGTTGCAGAATTTTTCCCATCCTAATTGCCTGTGAGCGAGTGCACTTTGAATTGTGCTGCATTTATGTAGAAGTTTGGTTGGTTAGAGATCTATCCATTGGAGCAGAGGAGGTAGGGGTTGGGGGTGGAACTCATGCGGCCAGTTTCAGGTGATGAATTGTGACTGTCACAATATTGAGCAATATTGTTTTCAGTGTAGCTCATTGGGCGGAATTAGCCAGCCTTTCCCCAGCATTTTTCTCATGGCAGAAATTGGTGTGCCATTCACTAGTGGTGAGATTCCCTAGTTCCACCGCTGTAATTGGGAATTTTCATTGAAGCCACCCCACGCTGCTGAGAACCCACACAGATACACCACCGGTGGGACCAGAAAACCCCACTGGTGTGAGTGGCTGGAGAATTTCAGCCATTGACATCCTTTTGATCTGATTTATTATTATCACGTGTGTTAGTATAGAGTGAGAAGTATTGTTTCTTGCGTGCTATATGGGCAAAGCACACCATTCATAAAGTACATGGGGAGAAGTAAAGGAGAGTGTGCAGAATGTAGTACTGAGGGGAATATATCCAAGGGTTCACCTATTGAGTCTATATGAGTAGAACTGAGAAATAAGAAAAGGGAGACAACTATGATAGCATAGGCACCCAAATAGTCAGCGGAAAATTGAGAAACAAATATGTAAGGAGATTACAGATAGCTCCAAAAAAAATAGAGTGGTAATATTAGGGTACTTCAACTTTCCCAACATTGAATGGGACAGCCATAGTATTAGGGGTTTGGATGGAGAAAAAATTGCAAAGTGTATTCAGGAGGAATTTCTCAATTCAGTATGTGGATGGTCCAACTACAGAGGGGGCAAAACTTGACCTCCTTTGGGAAATAAGGAAGTGAAGGTGACAGAAGTGTTAGTGAGGGATCACTTTGGTACCAGTGGCCATAGTTTCATTAGTTTTAAGATAGCGATGGAGAATGGTAGGTCTTCCCCAAAAATTAAAATTCTAAATTGGGGCAAGGCCAATTTTGATAGTATTAGATGGGAACTTTCAAAAATTGATTGGGGGAATCTTTTGGCAGGCAAAGGGAGGTGTGGCAAGTGGGAGGCTTCAAAACTGTATTAATCGGGAGTCAGGGTAAGCACATTCCTTTTAGCATAAGAGCAAAGCTAGTAAAAGTAAGGAACCCTGGACATTGGGATATTGAGGCCCTGGTCCCAAAGAACGACGCATATGACATGCATAGGCAGCTGAGACCAAGTGGATCCCTTGAAGAGTATTGACAATGTTGGAGTAGAGTTAAGAAAAAAATCAGAAGGGTAAAAAGGGGACATGAGATTGCTTTGGCACATAAGGCAAAGAACAATCTAAAGAGCTTCTACAAATATATAAAAAGCAAAAGATTAATTTGGAAAAGAATAGGGCCTGTTAAGGGTCAACAAGGTCATCTATGTGTGGAGCTACAAGAGGTGGATAAGATCTTTTAATAAGCATTTAGACAGTTACATAAATAAGATTGGTACAGAGGGATATAGGCTAAATGTGGGCAATTGGGACTAGCTTACTGGTTAAAAAATAGGCAGCACAGACAAGTTGGACCAAAGGGCCAGTTTCCTTGCTGTAAACCTCGATGACTCTATTTCCCTCCCCGTTATTCTGGGCTTGTAATCTATTTCTTCACCTCTCTCAGGAGTTTTGTTTCAGGGAGTATATAGTTGGGATATTCAGGATTTCACAGTTGGGTAGGATAAGCTGGATGAACCAGATAGGTTTTACTTGTCTGTATTTATTCCTACGTTTCTTAATCAGTCAATATATTCATGGGTGTTTAAATGTTCCTGTATGTGTGAGAAATACTTGTATGTGTATTTGGGTTCATGTGTTTGTGCTCAATGTACAACAATGGGAAGTGTACAGGTTGAGGGTTAGCTGTGATTCTTCCTCTTTCTCTCTTGCAATGGTTGCTCCCGTCATTGCTTACTGTCCAGCTGAAAATCTGAACCTCAACCATTTAGATGAGAACCATAAATTCACTGCCTTCAGAGAAGGATTTGATACAAATCTGGCATAGACTGGCTTCATTTTTGTATTCTTTGAATCCAGCTCACTCCCATGTGCCACACTTCAGTGTGGATGTTATACAATATTGCTGTGCCCTTAAGTGATGGGATCGAATTTGCATAGCTAAGCCCCACATTTAGCAGTGATGCCTCAATTTCCTTCTTAACATGGGTGTGATTTGACTGATAATGATCCTGTAATGATCCTGTAATGGCTTGCAATGAATCAAGTGACTGGTTCAACAGTGCTTTTTCATACAGCTGCCATGACCCAATCACTGAATGGTGAAAAAGGGAAATATAAATATATCAAAGATAAGAATTTGTCAGAAGCAGAGTGAATTTGATCAGTGGCTCTCATTTTCCATTCTTCTTTTACTCTGCAGTTTTCCATGGGAGAGACTGTGTCAACATCTCACTTTTTAAAATTATTTGATGGGATTTGGATATCACTGCCAAGCCCAGCAATTGTTGCCCATTTGAACTATCAAAGCTTCAAGGTTAGGAATTAAGAGTCAACTATATTGTAGTGAGGAGGACATTAGTGAACCAGATGAATTTTACAACAATTGATTGACTGGATCAACACAGTGGTTAACTCTTGTTGTATTACAGCTCCAGGGACCCAGGTTCAAATCTGGCCTTGGATGACTATCTGTGTGAAGTTTTTGCAAGTTCTCCCCATTTCTGTGTGAGTTTCCTCTGGGCGGTTTCATTTCCTCCAAAGATGTGCAGATGAGGTGATTGGCCATTCTAAATTGACCCTTAATGTCCCAAGATATGTAAATTAGATAGATTAGTCATGGGAAATATGCAGCCTAATGGGGATAGGGTCAGGGAGAGGGTCTGGGTAAGATACTCTGTCAGAGAGTTGGTGCAGACTCTAGCCAAATGGTCTCTTCTGCACTGTAGGGATTCTATGATAATTTCATAATCACCATTATTAAGTCTAGTTTTTAATTCCTGATTCATTCACTGAATTTGAATTCCACCAGCAGCGGTGAAATTTGAGCCCAAGTCTCCAAAGCATTCATCTCTGGATTGAGGGATCACAACGGTAAAAAGACCCTAATATACAGGCCCCCTAGCAGTGGTCAGGTTGTGAAGCAGAAAATAAATCAGGAGATAGAAAAAGCATATAAAAAAGACAATATTATAATAATCATGGGGGAGTTCAATATGCAAGTGGACTGGGATAATCAGATAGGTACTGGATCCCAATAAAAGGATCTAAAAGATGTTTTGTTTGGAGCAACTTGTGACAGAGCCTACTAGGGAACAGGTAATTCTGGATTTGGTGATGTGTAATGAGGCAGACTTGGTTAGATAACTCAAGGTGAAGGAACCTTTAGAGCGCAGTGACAACAATATGATAGAATTTACCGTGCAGTTTGAGAGAGAGAAGCTGGAATCAGATGAAACAGTATTGCAATTAAATAAAGTTAATTACAAAGACATGAGGAAGGAACTGGCCAGAGTTGTTTGGAAAGGGAGCCCAGCAGGGAAGACAGTGGAACAGCAATGGCAGGAGTTTTGGGGAGGTTATTAGGAAGGCACAACAGAAGTTCACCCCAAGAAGGAGGAAACGTGCTAAGGGGAGGGCAAGGCATCAATGGCTGATGATAGAAGTCAAGGACAGCGTAAAAGCAAAAGAAAAAGCATACAAAGTGGCAAGGATTAGTAGGAAGGCAGAGAATTGGGAAGCCTTTAAAAGCGAACAAAGGACAACTAATAAAGCAATAAGGGGGGAGAAGGTGAAATATGAGTTTAAGCTAGCTAGCAATGTAAAAGAAGATAGAAAGAGTTTTTTTCAAGATATGAAAGGTAAGAGAGAGGCAAAAATAGTCATTGGACCACTGGAAAATGAGTTGGAGAAGAAATAATGGGAATCAAAGTGACGGCAGAGGAACTGAATAGTTACTTTGCATCAGTCTTCACTGTGGAAGACGCCAGTGGGATCCCAGAGCTCCAGGAGAGTCAGGGGACACAGGTGAGTGTAGTGGCTATCACTAAGGAGAAGGTCCTGGGGAAACTGAAAGGTCTGAAAGTGGATAAATCACCGGACTGGATAGATTACTCCCCAGGGTTCTAAAAGAGATAGCTGAGGAAATTGTGGAGGCATTGATGGTGATCTTTCTGGAATCACTGGAGGTATGGAGGGTATCAGAGGACTGGCAAGTAGCTAATGTTGTTTAAAAAGGGAGGGAGGCAGCAGACAGGAAATTATAAGCCAGTTGACCTGACTGCGGTCATTAGCAAGATCATAGAGTCCATTATTAAAGAAGAGATCTCAGCGTACTTGCAAGTGCATGATAAAGTAGGACTGAGTCAGTACGGCTTTGTCAAGGCAAGATCATGTCTGACAAATCTGATAGAGATCTTTGAGAAGATAGCAAGGAAGTTAGATAAAGGAGAAACAGTGGACATGATATATTTAGATTTCCAACAGGCCTTTGATAAAGTGCCACAAAGGAGACTGTTAAATAAGTTAAGTGTCTATGACATTAGGGATAAGATCCTGGCATGGATAGAGGATTGGCTGACTGGCAGAAGACAGAGAGTGGGAATAATGGGATCTTTTCAGAATGGGATCTTTTCAGAATGGAAAAGTTGTGCTAGGACCACAACTTTTCACAATATATTTGGAGAAGGAACTGAAGGCACTGTTGCTAAGTTTGCAGATGATACAAAGATATATAGAGGGACAGGTAATATTGAGAAAGCTGTGGCGTGGGAGGGGGGGGGTGCACTGAAGAAGAACAGGTTAGGACAGCAGGCAAACAAATGGCAATTGGAATACAATGTGGAAAAGTGTGAGGTTATGCATTTTGGAAGGAGCAAAGAACAAAGCACAAAATAGCATGGGAAACAGGCCCTTCAGCCCAACGAGACCGTGCCGCCACCCCGATGTTCCCATCTCTACCCGCGATCCCTGTCCATGTTTATAGATCTATGGATTAAAAACCAAATTTGAGACAATTTAGGGAGAATTTGTTTTGCCAATTAGCCTAAGAGCACATCTTTGGGATGTGGGAGGAAACCGGAGCTCCGGAGAAAACCCACGCAAGCACGGGGAGAATGCGCAAACTCCCACAGACACAGGCCCAAATCCATGTATCTGCACAGCACAGCGATAGTCACTGAGCTGTCGTGTTGCCCATGAAATAGTCCAGGTCAAGAATCAGAAACACAAAGGGACTCGGGAGCGATTGTTCAAGATTCTCTTATGGTTAGCGTGCAGATTCAGTCAGCAGTCGGGAAGGCAAATGCAATGTTTTATGTCGAGAGGGCTAGAATATAAGAGTAGGGATGTATTTCTGAGGCTGTATAAGGCTTTGGTCAGACTCCATTTGGAGTATTGTGAGCAGTTTTGGGCCCCATATCTGAAGAAGGATGTGCTGTCTTGGAAAGCGTCTATAGGAGGTTTACAAGAATGACACCAGGAATGAAGCGCTTGTTGTATGAGGAATGGTTGAGGACTCTGCGACTGTACTCGTTGGAGTTTAGAAGGATATAGGGAGATCTTATGGGAACTTAGAGGATACTGCAAGGCCTGGATACAGTGGATGTGGAGAGGATATTTCCACTAGTAGGAAAACCTAGAACCAGAGAGCACAACCTCAGGTTAAAGGGACAATCCTTTGAAACAGAGATGAGGAGGAATTTCTTCAGCCAGAGGGTGGTGAATTTGTGGAACTCTTTACTTCACAAGGCTGTGGAGGCCAGGTCATCAAGTGTTTTTGAGACAGAGATGGATAAGTTCTTGGTGGATCCAGGGTTGTGGGGAAAAGGCAGAAAAATGGACATGAGAAAAATATCAGCCATGATTGAATGGCAGAGCAGATTAGATGGGCCATGCGTTCTAATTCTGCTCCTGCGTCTTAAGGTCTTGTGGATTACTAGTCGAGTGACATTTGCACCACACCGCCAGATCCCTTATTCACTTTTTGCTGAGATTTCCCTGAGTGGACAAAATCATTTGAAACCGTCTGTCTTCATTCCGTGCTATCTATTATACTTAAAAAAAGGTGTTCATTCAGATCTCACTCCACATCTTATTGGCTGGCCTTGTGCCATGGATATAATAATGCTAACCACCCAAGTGATAACACGAGAAAGCCTAAGAATGATATTCCTTCCCCACTTCTCATAGAACATAGAACATTACAGCGCAGAACAGGCCCTTCGGCCTTCGATGTTGCGCTGACTAATTAAGAAAAAGCAATGACCCTCTAACCTAAACCATTCCCTTTTCATCCGTAAACTTATCTACTAACCTCTTAAATGCCACCAAACTTGGTGCATCTACAACTGCAGCAGGCAGGGCATTCCATACCCTTATCACCCTCTGGGTAAAGAACCTACCTCTGACATCCGTCCTATAACTACCACGCCTTAATATAAAGCTATGTCCCCTCGTACTAGCTTTCTCCATCCTAGGAAAAAGGCTATCACTGTCCACCCTATCTAAACCTCTAATCATCTTATATGTTTCAATAAGTCTCCTCTTAGCCACCTTCTTTCTAACGAAAACAACCTCAAATCCCTCAGCCTCTCTTCATAAGACCTGCCCTCCATACCAGGCAACATCCTGGTAAACCTCCTATGTACCCTCTCCAATGCCTCCACATCTTTCTTATAATGTGGGGACCAGAACTGCACACAATACTCCAAGTGCGGCCGCACTAGAGTTTTGTACAGTTGCAACATGACGTGGCGGCTCCGAAATTCAATCCCCCTACCAATAAAAGCTAAGACTCCGTATGCCTTCTTAACAACCTTATCGACTTGATTGCCAGCTTTCAGGGATCTATGCACATGTACACCAAGATCCCTCTGTTCTTCAACACTATTAAGAGTCCTACCATTAGCCCTGTACTCTACACTCCTCCTCGCTTCCCAAGTAATTGATAAATGTAAGCATATGATTAGGGAGCACTGTGTCACCAGTTCTGTTAGAAGTCAATACTTCACAAAACAAAAACAGTAATGAGTGCAAATAGCACAGTCCTTGGGGTGCTGCAACAAGGCATGTCAAACTGTAATCCTGGCTTTGGACTGAGGAAGCACGTTGATCTTGTCTACAGCACAAGGTTACATATTGTAAGTTTCTTCCTCTCTAGGCTTTTGTGTACTAAAGGCTGGGGAGATATTTTGCAAGATATCTTGTGAACTCATTGGGGTAAATAACGTCTTACCAATTAGCCTGTGTATGCTGCCTGAGGTGAGAATCTCCAAACAAGTGACACCAGAGAGCATTTTGATGTATTTTTTAAAAAAATCCCCACAGAGCGAAATTTAAACAAATGAAAGCTTTGTGAACGGAACATCAGTTACTGCCTGAGCAGTCTGCCTGCACCTCCTAGTGGCTACTTTAGGAGCTGCCCTTGTCAAAGGTCTGCAAGCAGCAGAGGCCATTTTGAATAGGGAAGAATTGGTTGGGTGTATTTAAAAGCACCAGTTCCAGCCAGCCCTCCTACCTGTGTGCCAATGTGCTTGTGAGGAAGGCAGTTTTTTTTCACCCGACATTTGGTGTTGTGATGTTTAGTCGTCAGAAGGCAAAGCTGGAGACTATCAGAATTGATCAGGTGACTATTACTTTTTGTACACGATTTTGAGGCAGCTAAGTGAGATTTTTAAAGGGAGTGAAACTCAGAGCAGACCACCACTGTGGTCATAGTGAGATTGCAACAGGCTGTAAATTGGGTGGAGTGGAGGAGCGTGGGGTGCTATTGGAAGTGGGAGTCAAATAGTTTAAACTCCCCTGTCAGATGCCCAGGGCACGGTGACATCACTGGCCTTCCGCTCCTGGGTGACACTTATTACATCCTCTTGACTCAGTAAATGATCCTCTTTACTGATGCTAGTGATGATTGGGCAGCTTCTAAAGAGACAGGCAATCACTCACCAGGCTATCTCCCAATTACGGTCTCTAGCTCAATTAGCTTTACCAACTTTGGCTGGACGAAATTTAGAGATTTTGTGCTCTGATTTCTTGCCTCCAACTGTCTGTCTCCCCTTGCCTATCACTTACATAGAAACATACAGCACAGTACAGCCCCTTCGTCCCTCAATGTTATGTCGAGCAATGTCCAATCCCAAGATCAAGCTATCCCACTCCCTGTCATTCTGGTGTGCTCCATGTGCCCTATCCAGTAACCGTTTGAAAGTTCCTAAAGAGTCCAACTCCAAAATGTCAGCAGGCAGTGTATTCCACACCCCAACCACTCTGAGTGAAGAATCTACCTCGAACATCTCTTCTACATCTCCCACCATGAAATTTATAGTTAAGCTGCTCAGTAACGGTTACATCCACCCAAGGAAATAGTCTCTGCACATTCACATTTATCTATCCCCCTCATCATCTTATAAACCTCTTTAAGTCACCTCTCATCCTCCTCCGCTCTGAAGAGAAAAGTGCAAGCTCTGTCAACCTTTCTTCATAAGACCTACCCTCCAAACCAGGCAGCATCCTGGTAAATCTCCTCCGCACTCTCCCCAATATTTCCACATCCTTCTTATGATGAGGTGACCAGAATTGAACACAATATTCCAAATGTGGTCTCATCAACGTCCGGTATAGTTGCATCATAATCCCACGGCTCTGAAACTCAAATCCCCTGTTAATAAACGCTAATGCACTATAAGCCTCCTTCATGGCTCTATCCACTTGAGTGGCAACCTTCAGAGATCTGTGGATATGAACCCCAAGATCTTTCTGTTCCTGAACATTCCTCAGGACCCTGCCATTAACCCTGTAATCTGCATTCAAGTTTGTCCTACTAAAATGAATCACCTCACACTTATCAGGGTTCAACTCCATCTGCTACTTTTCTGTCCAGCTCTGCATTCTATCAATGTTTCTTTGCAGCCTGCAAGAGCCCTCCACCTCATCCACTACTCCAGCAATCTTGGTGTCGTCAGCAAATTTACTAATGCACCCTTCAGCCCCCTCTTCCAAGTTATTTGATAAAAATCACAAATAGCAGAGGACTCAGCATTGATCCCTGTGGTACACTGCTGGTAACCAGCCTCCAGTCTGAAAATTTTCCCTCCACCACCACCCTCTCTCAAAGAACACAGAACAAAACAGCACGGGAAACAAGCCCCCCAGCCCAACGAGCCTGCACCACCACCTCGATGTTCCCACTTCTACCCATGATCCCTGTCATCCTGTCTATGTTTATAGATTTATGCATTAGAACCAAATTTGAGACAATTTAGGGAGAATTTGTTTTGCCAGTCAACCTAAGAGCACATCTTTGGGGTGTGGGAGGAAACCGGAGCACCCGGAGAAAAACCCACACAAACATAGGGAGAATGCGCAAACTCCCACAGACACAGGCCCAAATCCATGTGTATCCACTTCTATCCCATACCTCCTTATCTTCTTCATGAGCCTATCATGGAGAACCTTATCAAATGCCTTACTAAAATCCATGTGTACAACATCAACTGCCCCATCTTCATCTACATACTTAGTTACCTCCTCAAAAAATTCAATCAAATTTGTGAGGCAGGACTTACCCCTCGTGAAACTAACTGACTATCCCAGATTAAACTGCATCATACCAAATGGTCATAAATCCTATCTCTCAGGACCCTTTCCATTAACTTACCAAATACTGAAGTAGAACATAGAACATTACAGCGCAGAACAGGCCCTTCGGCCCTCGATGTTGCGCCGACCAATTAAGAAAAAGCAATGACCTTCTAACCTAAACCATTCCCTTTTCATCCATAAACCTATCCATGGACCTCTTAAATGCCCCCAAACTTGGCGCATCTACAACTGCAGCAGGCAGGGCATTCCATACCCTTACCACCCTCTGGGTAAAGAACCTACCTCTGACATCCGTCCTATAACTACCATCCCTTAATTTAAAGTTATGTCCCCTTGTGCTAGCTTTCTCCATCCTAGGAAAAAGGCTATCACTGTCCACCCTATCTAAATCTCTAATCATCTTGTATGTTTCAATAAGGTCTCCTCTTAGCTGCTTCTTTCTAATGAAAACAACCTCAAATCCCTCAGCATCTCCTCATAAGACCTGCCCTCCATACCAGGCAACATCCTGGTAAACCTCCTCTGCACCCTCTCCAATGCCTCCACATCTTTCTTATAATGTGGCAACCAGAACTGCACACAATACTCCAAGTGCGGCCGCACTAGAGTTTTGTATAGTTGAACATGGCGTTGTGGCTCCGAAATTCAATCCCCCTACCAATAAAAGCCAAGACTCTGTATACCTTCTTAACAACCTTATCGACTTGGTTGCCAATTTTCGGGGATAAGTAACACTAACTGGCCTATAATAATCAGGGCCATTCCTATTTCCTTTCTTAAAGAGAGGAACAACATTCGTCACTCTCCAATCCTCTAGCACAATCTCCCTGGACAGTGAGCACCCAAAGATCAAAGCTAAAAGCTCCGCAGTCTCATCCCAGAGTATCCTCGGATGTATCTCATCTGGCCCACAGGATTTATCCACCCTCGGGTTTTTCAAAATTGCTAATACATCTTCCCTCAGAACATCTACCTTCTCCATACTATCAGCCTCAATCACGCATTCATCCTCAAAAACGTGGCTCCTCTCCTTAATGAACACTGAAGGAAAGTATTCATTTAACACCCCACCTATCTGTTCTGACTCCATACACAAGTTCCCACTACTATCCTTGACTGGCCCTAACCTCACCCTGGTCATTCTTTCATTTCTCACATAAGAGAAAAAAGCCTTGGGGTTTTCCTTTATCTGACCTGCCAAGGACTTCTCTTGCCCTCTCCTAGCTCTCCTAAATCCTTTCTTTAAATCATTCCTAGCTACCTTGTAATCCTAAAGCAACCCAACTGAACCTTGTTTTTTCATTCTTACACACGCTTCCTTTTTCCTCTTAACAAGACATTCAACCTTCTTTGTGAACCATGGTTCCCTCACTTGGCCATTTCCTCCCTGCCTTCAAGGAACATACCGATCAGGAACACGCGATATTTGTTCCTTGAAAAAGGTCCACTTTTTGTTTTGGCTGTTTCTGTTCCCATCTTATGCTCCCTAATTCTTGCGTAATAATTACCCCTGCCCCAATTATAAACATTACCCTGCTGTGTGACCCTATCCCTCTCCATTGCAATAATGAAGGACACCGAGTTGTGGTCACTATCTCCAAAGTGCTCTCCCACAAACAAACCTAACACTTGGTTCGATTCATTACCCACTACCAAGTCCAATGTGGCCCCACCTCTTGTCGGCTTATTCACATATTGTGTCAGGAAACTGTCCTGCACACACTGTACAAAAAGTGTCCCACCCAAACAATTTGACCTAGAAAGGTTCCAATCAATATTTGGAAAATCACCCAGGAGAACTACCCTATGACCCCCCACACATATCCATCATCCGCTTTGCCATTTCCTCCTCCACATTCTCTATTACTATTTGGGGGCCTGTAGAAAACTCCTAACAACATGACTGCTCCTTTGCTATTTCTAACTTCAGTCCACATTACCTCAGTAGGCAGATTGCCCTCGAAATGCCTTTCAGCAGCCGTTCAACTCTCCCTAATTAACAATGCTACTTCTCCACCCCTTTTCTGTACTCTTACTGAAACATCTATACCCCGGAACTGCCAACAACCATTCCTGTCCCTGTTCTAAACATGTCTCTGTGATGGCCACAAAATCATAGTCCCAAGTACAAATCCACGCTCCAAGTTCACCTCCCTGATGCTCCTTGCATTGAAGTAGACATACTTCAACCCACCATCCTGTCTGCCTGTACACTCCTGTGAGCTTGATACCTTCCTCAGTACCTCGCAACCCTCAACACTGGTTATTGGACTACATCCCATTTTAGAACATAGAACATTATTTTCCCATCTACCTGAAAAATTAACATCGAACATAGAACACTACAGCACAGAACAGGCCCTTCGGCCTTCGATGTTGCGCCGACCAATATAAAAAGCAATGCCCCTCCAAACTAAACCATTCCCTTCTCTTCCATATACTTATCAACTAACCTCTTAAACACCACCAAACTTGGTGCATCCACAACTGCTGCAGGCAGGGCATTCCACTCCCGAACCACCCTTTGGGTAAAGAACCTACCTCTGACATCCGTCCTATAACTATCACCCCTTAATTTAAAGCTGTGTCCCCTCGTGCTAGCTTTCTCCATCCTAGGAAAAAGGCTATCACTGTTAATTAGTTTAACCCTCCCCCCCGCCAACACACACACACACATCCACACCCACACACACACACACACAAATAGTAGACGCAAATGTCCTTCCCAGGATATTAGTTCCCCTAACCATCCTGTTTGTACAGGTCCCACCTCCCCCAGAATCTGCTCCAATTATCCAAGTAAATGAAACCCTCTCTCCTACACCATTCCTGCAGTCACATGTTAATCTGCACTCCCTCCCTGTTTCTTAATTCCTGGACACAACAGGATCACTGAAGGGTCGACATTATTAGATCCGATCTTCTTTTAACCTCTTAACTATTATTAGTCCTGTCTCAGTAGGAGGTGCTAGCACGTAATAGAATCAATTGATTGGTGGCAGGTTTGTTAATTATACTCTGTAAATTCACTTGTAAAGTATAATCTTTGTTAAAATGCATAGAAAGTGATTTGTTACGTTTACCTGACATTGGTGGATAATAAAATGATTCACAGTAATGCATACATTTCTGTGTGTTTTGGATTGTACATTCAGTGAAAATGTGGGTCTAGTGAGAGATTAAGGGAGGCTTTTAAATGGAAGCTTAACTGAGGTTGCCAAGTGTGATTAAATATATTTCTGGGGGTTTCATCGCATGACTTGCTTCCACACTCTGGCAATTAGGCAGGCAACACATCTAACCAATTGGAACACAGAAAGATTCATTACCCATTTGGATAATGCTTGACCATGAATCAAACAGATATCTCCCCCACCCTATTTTCAGTATTTTTATGCCCAGTAAAAGAGAAATGCTCAAAAAGCAGCACAGAAAAGTTTTAATGTTTGGATGTTTTTTTTTCCCAAGGCTGATCACAGCAAATGTCCTAAATATTGATCTTCAATTCCTGGAGACTCCAGGCAAATCCTGGAGGACTGGTATTCTGAAGCGATTGTTTCTCAATCTCATGCATCTGTGGGTGTTGATCATTAGCCCTGTCTCAGTGGGAAGTGCTAGCTGTGACTGGGTGATTCATTCTTCTGTAAGTCCAGGCACCATCCACTAACAGTACAGGGGCCCATGGCCTCCTCCCACACCACCCACTCCTGTCTCACTACTGGCAGTTTGCTGAGACTAACTGTTTCGGGCTGACTATTTATTTTGGATTTGTTACAGAACATGGAACACTACAGCACAAACAGACCCTTCAGCCCACAAGTTGCACCAATCATATCCATACGTACCAGGCCTATCTATAAATCTCAATCCCATTAAATCCCATGTACTCATCCAGAAGTCTTTTAAAAGACTCCAGTGAGTTCGCCTCTACTATCACTGACGGCAACCGATTCCATTCACTCACCACCTTCTGAGGGAAAAAGTTACCCCTGACATCTCTTCTGTACCTGCTCCCCAGCACCTTAAACCTGTGTCCTCTTGTAGCGACCATTTCAGCCCTGGCAAATAGCCTCTGAGAATCCACCCTATCTATACCTTTCAACATCTTATAAACCTCTATTCAGGTCGCCTCTCAATCTTTGTCTCTCCAGGGAGAGGAGACCTAGCTCCCTCAACCTATCTTCATAAGGCATGCCCCCCAATCCAGGCAACATCCTTGTAAATCTCCTCTGCACTCTCTCAATAGCTTCCACATCCTTCTTGTAGTGAGGCGACCAGAACTGCGCACAGTACTCCAAGTGGAGTCTAACAAGAGTCTTATAAAGTTGCAGCATTACCTCCCGACTCCTAAACTCAATTCCTCGATTAATGAAGGCTAGCACACCATAAGCCTTCTTGACCACATCTTCCATCTGTGAGGCCAATTTAAGAGTTCTATGGACCCAGACCCCAAGATCCTTCTGTTCCTCAACACTGCTAAGACCCTACTCTTGATATTGTACTCCTTCATCCCATTGGACCTGCCAAAATGGTCCATTACACACTTATCCGCTTTGAAGTCCATCTGCCACTTCTCCACCCTTTCTTGCATCCTATCTATGTCTCTGATATTTCTGACATCCCTCCAGATTATCCACACCACCACCAACCTTCATGTCGTTGGCAAACTTACTAACCCATCTCTCCACTTCGTCATTCAGGTTATTTATAAAAATGACAAACAGCAAGAGTCCCAGAATAGATCCTTGGGGCACTCCACTGGTGACCGATGTCCATGCAGAAAAAGACCCATCCACAACCACTCTCTGCCTTCTGCAGTCAAGCCAGTTCTGGATCCACAAGGAAACAGCCCCTTGGATCTCATGCCCTCTCACTTTTCATGAAGTCTTGCATGGGGGACCTTATCAAACACCTTGCTGAAGTCCATGTAAACCACATCCACTGCTCTTCCTTCGCCACTGTGTTCAGTCACATTTTCAAAGAGCTCAACTAGGCTCATAAGGCATAACCTGCCCTTAACAAAGCCGTGCTGACTATTTCTGATCATATTAAGCTTCTTTAAATGTTCATAAAATTGTCATTAAAGTTTCCACTGTCAGAAATTATTTAGTAGCAGGAAATAGTTTACTAGTATCATCTCTGATCGGCTGATATCTCAGCCTCTCATCTTTTAAATTGAATTAACATTGAGAATGCTAATTTCTCTTTGTTATGACTGTTCCTGTATCTATCATTAACAGGAAGTAGGAGGGCAAGAATACCAATTCCATTTCAACCTGTTGCTTCCCAGGATCACCAGTGTTATGTGTTCACCTAGGGCTAAGATTTAGGACTGTCCTATTTCCTTGACTGTCAGGAGGCCACTGTGCGAAATGTACCATTTTACACAGCACAACTGAAAGTAGCATTTGGAAATTAATTCCTCAATTACTGGTGTTCTTTCTTGGGGTGTTCAATTCCTAAAGAATGCAGAGAATCACCACTTTGCAACGATGTGGATCCTGAGCTGTGAAGAGTTTATTGATGTAGCTGATATTTGGGCTCCATTATGTGATGAATCAGGTTAGGTGGGGAAAAAGTTGTTCCTGCTGGTGGAAGGATTGAGAGTTAGAGAGCACAGATTTAAGGCAATTGGCAAACGAAGCAGTGGCAACATGAGCAGAAACTTGCTCGAGTTTCCTCCCGGTGTCCAACGGTTAGGTGACTTCGCCAAACTGAATTGTCCCTTAGTGTGTAGGTTAGGAGGATAAGCAGCATACATAAGTGGGTTGTGGGGATAGGGTGAGAGTGGGCCTGGGTAAGATACTCTGTTGGAGAGTCAGTGCAGACTCACTGGGCCAAACGCCTCCTCCTACAAGTAGGGATTCGATGACGATGATTCTGTTTCACTCAGCAAATGGTTAGGATCCAGAGTGCGCAGCCTGCGAGTGTGATGAAAGCATATTAAATTGAAGTATTCAAGAGGGATTGGATTATTATCTGAAAAGGAAGAATGTGCAGAGTTATGGAGAAAAAATGGGAGAATAACACCAGGTCAATTGCTGTTACAGAGAGCAGGCATAAAACTGGTGGGCCAAATGGTTGTTCTGTGCCGTATTAATTCAGTGATTTTAAATACTTATACTTTCTGCTGTAAATACATTCCATACTATGGGTGGGATTTTCTGGCTGCGCTCACTCCAAAACCGGAAAATCCCATCCGAGATCAACAGACCTTTCCATGGTCTGCTCCTTGCCCACTACAGTTTTCTTGGTGGGTGAAATGGGAAATACAACCCTATATGTTTGTAATCAAACTTTAATATCTGTAGTTCATGGAGCAGAGTTGCTAACTGGGGTTGTCAACCCTGCTTTGGAGGTTCACAACACCTGGAAGTTTCAGAGTGAAAGCCAATCTCCCTACTTGTGCTATTGACCACCCAATACATCCCCCAGTCTCCACACCAATTGGTAACTAAACATCACTTGATTGGTTGATTTTTGACAATCAAACAAACCCTGTGTTCCCTTTTTCAATGTTTTAACAACTGAGAGATAAAAATATTCAAAAAATGTAGATTGTATTTACTTCCAGACATATTTACTTTAACGTCTTACCTCTGAAATGACAATTCGGCAAACATTAGATACTGGGAGCTTAAACCAAGGATTAGATGAACATACTTAGCTTCTTCCTAAAGTCAGAAGCAATCAAAGACTCTCATTTCTTTCCATTAACTGCTGTCAGTTTATGAGTGCCAGAAAATAACTTAACACGACTTAATCGAAGGACAATCTATTCAAACAGAACAGGATTGCCTGACACACTTGGTGACACGAATAGCTGTAAGTGGACAGCGACCACTTGAATTTGAGAAATGTACATCTCTAATGCAGGATAATTTTAGCTATGAGATGAGGACCTAGAAATCGGTGTCTATTTTTCATTCACTACTCAGGCTATCCAGAGCCTCCCATGTGGTGGGTAGGAAGTTTGTGCCTGGTAGACTACCGGCCATTATAATGTGTATCAGTAAGCAAAAGACCTCCTTTCTCTACACCTGAAGCAAGCATAAGTCATGTTGAACTTGACGGTGAAGATGTTTACAACCATTGGATACCTGGACATGATGACCATTCTTTGGGAAGGAAGGTGAGCTCTGCTAGACTATTCCACAGTAAGAAGTCTCACAATACCAAGTTAAAGTCCAACAGGTTTATTTAGTAGCATGAGCTTTTGGAGCGCTGCCCCTTCATCAGGTGAATGAAGAGTTGGGTTCACAAACAGGGCATATAAATCATGTAATGAGTGCCCCCCCCCCATCCCCACCCCTCAGAAGTTACTTTTTTCTTTGCTTAGAATCACACCTTCCTCTTATAAAATAAACTCCTCTGGGACCTTCACTATCGCCAGAAACTTCCCTCCTTCCCTCCCCTCCTGCTGAGAGCACCTCTGTATTATCTATTCCTAGAACATCATTATCCCAGCTGAAGGCCCCTTACCTACTCCTGGGTGCAGATCTAGTGTAGTTCCACTCTCAGCATCTGTGGCCCAGTCCATCCTCTTGCCATTTGTGTGACTCAATTCCTCCCTCAAGATCTGTGACCGAACTTCTTTCTTTATTTCAAGAAAAGTACACAGTTACTGTACAAATGTATATGCTTTATTTCCTTAGCATAAGTGACTGAGCTCATTTCCCAGTTTGGATAGGCAACTCCGAGCAAGAGGTTTTTAAAAAGTTATTCTTTCCTGGATGTGGATGTCACTGACGAGGCTGGCATTTGTTGCCCATCCTTAATTGCCTTTGAATTTGTGTGGCTTGCTCAGTCATTTTTCAGAATAGTTAATTATCAACCACATTGCCATGGATCTGGAATCATGCATAAGCCAATCCAGGTAAGGATGGCAGATTTCCTTCCCTGAAGAACATTAGTGAACCAGTTGGGTTTTTGCAACAATTGACAGTGGTTTATGGTCACTATTATTGAATCTCATTTTTAATTCTAGATTTTGCTAATTGAATTTAAATTCCACCAGCTACCCCGGTGGGATTTGATCCCATGTTCCAAGATCATTAGCCTAGTGACATTACTACTCCACTACAACCTCCACATGTAGCAAAGAGGAATATTTCAGGCAGAAAATAAAAGGAGAAATATTGTTGAATGTGTGTTGTGTGTGAGTTTGGGTAATTGTGTGTTCGTTCATTTGAAGTGTATAAAGAATTACATGTCATCAAAATATTTGAGAAGGGACAGTCTGTGGGGAGAGCATGATTGCTGTGATTTCCTGGTTTGTGTCTCTCCAGTCTGTTACGGAGTTTATTTTCAGTTCTGGTGATTTAAAGAGTATTTTGTGTCTCCTAATTTTTATGGGTTAGTGACAGCAAATTGGGCCTCTGTTTTGAAGAGTCTGAGAGTTGCTGAGACACAGAATTAGCCCCTGAGCCTTACCTTGGATCTGACAATTTCATTGGCAGCACAGCCACACAGCAAGAGTCTCCCTTGTGAGAGGCAATCGCTGTGAAGTAAGAACAAAATGTGATTGTTTGAGGCCTAAATCCCTTGCATCCTTCAGGAAACCTGTTTCCTTTCTGTTCTTTTTCCGTCCCTTGCTGATTTCTACATAACATTTTGATGACAGAGGCCATTACTGATTGTATTGAAGGATTAGGAATCTGTCTCCTCAATACTGTTGCAACTGGGAATATTTCCTCTGCAGTATTACCGATAAAATCTTAAACGGGTTCTTAAAAATTAACATTGGAATTTCACTACGAGGACTAAATAGGGGACATCACCACAAACATTTCCATGCAATGTCCTGGAACATAATTCTGTCCCCAATACAATTTACAGCGGAGAAAGAAGTTGTTTAGTCCAACTGATTTATGCTGTACGTGAGCTTCGGTCCATTTTGCTTCAACTAGCCATCTTGTACTCCTATGTCCCACTCCCTCTTGTGTTAATCTAGCTTTGCTTTAAATGTATTTTTATGGTTCACTACAACCAGTCCCTGTGGTAGCAAGTTCCACATTCTCATCTCACTCTGAACAGAAAACGTTTCTGCTGAATTCCCCATTGAATGTATTACTGGCTGTCTTATATTTATGGCTCTTAGTTTTGGTCTCGACAGCGAGTGGGAACAACTTCTCTATCTTTAACCCATCAAAGTCTTTCATAATTTTAAAGGTTGTTAATAAAACCCTTTTCAACCTTCTCTGCTCTAGAATAAAGAGCCCCAGCCTCTTCAGTCTTTCCAGGTAAAACATTTCGCTTTTGGTATCAGTTTTGTTACGAGGAGGAAAAGATATTAAGGAAACTGAATGCTGCCTTCCTGGACAAAGGTGCATGTTTTTTTCAGAAAATCCTCAAAGCAGCCAGGAAGTGTGGGCTCATGTGATGAAGAATCCAACACTTCTACTCCTTTTATGACTCCTAAAGACAGCGAGAGTTCATTATTTGCTATGCTGAGATACACCAAGGACATGTATTCTTTTATTTCATTTGATAATATATGGGAATACAATTATCTTATGTCTGGTCAAAAAGGGACAGGAAGAGATGAGAAGAAAATCCAGTTTAAAGAATAATTTCCCCTGTGTCGCCATCAGTATTGATCACATGATTCAGTGGTGTCCATGGGCAACTACTTGGAAGAACACGCTTTGTCCCTACACCATGTGAGACATATCTGGGTTGAGTTGATGTAGATAAATCACTGGAGCTTTACTCTTGTGACTTATGTCATCCCAGTTCCTTGATATGTGAAACTACACAATGCTATATCAATGTACCCGCAGGCTCCTATCTGAATGGCCCCTTTCTCTTATTCTAGCAGAAGTGTTAACCTGTATCAAAGAAATCAGTAGAAGCTTCAACTGAAATAGTGAAATGAATAATTCAAGTCACACAGTAACTTTGTTTTTCATGGTGTCATTGGGTCTGTCTGTCTCTCTGTGTCTGTTTCTCTACCTCCCTATCTGTCACTTCCTCCGTTCATCGGTGCTCCCCGTCCGTTGGCCCCTTCCTCACCCATCAGTCCCTTTCCTGCCCGTCGGTCCCCCCGCTGGCCTTCTATCCATCCCGTTTCCCCCCATCCCCACCCCAGAGTTCCATCTGTCCATTCCCTCCCCTCCCCCCCGCCACGTCTGTCCATCCACCCCCCCATCTCTCTGCCCCTCTCCTGTCAGTCCGCCGCCCCCTCGCCTATCTGCCGCCCCTCACTTGTCCGCCCCACCATCTATCCACCACCCCTCCATCTGTCTGCCCACCCCCCCATCTGTCTGCCCTCTCTCATCTGTCTGCCCCTCTCGTCCGTCTGTCTGCTCCCCTCGTCTCTCTGCCCTCCTCATCTGTGTGCGCCCACTCGTCTGTCCGCACCCCCTCATCTGTCCGCCCCCCTCGTCTGTCCAGCCCCCTCCTGTCCATTGCCTCATCCTCCCATGCCCCATCCCGGCCATCTCTCTCTCTGTCTGTCTCTGTCTTTCTCTCTCTCTCTCTGTCTCTCTCCCTCTATCTGCCTGTCTTTCCCCCTCACTCTCTGTCTGTCTCCTTGTATCTTCCAATCTCTCTCCATCTCTCTGCCCCTCTCTCTGTCTGCCTCTCTCTTTCTCTCTCTCTCTCTCTCCCACCCCCCCCACCCCCCACTCCAGCTGTCTGTCTATCTGTTTCTCTTTCTCTGTCTCTCTCTCTGTCTATTTGTCTCTCTCTCTCTATCTCTCACTTATACTCACTCACTCACTCTGTCTGTCTGTCTTCCTGTCTGTGTGTGTCTCTCTCTGTCTGCCTGTCTCTCTTTCTTTGTCTGCCTGTCTCTGTCTGCCTGTCTCTCTTTCTCTGTCTGCCTGTCTCTCTCTGTCTGCCTGTCTCTCTCTCTCTACCTGTCAGTCTGCCTGCCTATCTCTCTCTCTCTGCCTGCCTGTCTGTCTGTCTTCCTATCTGTGTGTGTCTCTGTCTGTCTGCCTGTCTCTCTCTGTCTGCCTGTCTCTCTCTCTGCCTGTCTCCATTTGATGGGCAACACGACAGCTCAGTGATATCGCTGTGCTGTACAGATACATGGATTTGGGCCTGTGTCTGTGGGAGTTTGCGCATTCTCCCTATGCTTTTCTCTGGGTGCTCCGGTTTCCTCCTATATCCTAAAGGTGTGCTCTTAAGCTAATTAGTAAAACAAATTCTCCCTAAATTGTCTCAAATTTGGTTTTTAATCCATAGATCTATAAACATAGACAGGGATCACGAATAGAAGTGGGAACATCGAGGTGACGGCGTGGGCTTGTTGGGCCGAAGGGCCTGTTTCCCGTGCTGTTTTGTTCTTTGTTCTTTCTTCTTTGTCTCTCATTCTCTCTGCCTGCCTGTCTCTCTCTCTCTCTCGCTGTCTGTGTCTCTCATCCTCTTTCTCTCTTTCTGTGTCTGTCTCTCTCTCTGTCTGTCTTGCTCTCTCTCTCTCTCTCTGTCTGCTAATCTCTGTCTCTCGCTGCCTCTGCCTGTCTGCCTGCCTCTCTCTCTCTCTCTGTCTTTCTGCTTCTCTCTATCTCTCTCTCTCTTTCTATCTGTTTATCTGTCTGTCTCTCTCTCTGTGTCTGTCTCTGTCTGTCTCTCTCGCTGTCTGTTGTCTCTTATCCTCTCTCTCTCCCTCCCTGTGCCACTCTCTCTCTTTCTGTACCTGTCTCTCTCTCTTCCTATCTCTTTCTGTCTGTCTGTCATTCATTCTGTCTGTCATTCTGTCTATCTCTCTGTCTGTCTCTCTCACTGTCTGCCTGTCTCTCGTCCTGTCTCACTCTCTCCCTGTGCTGCTCTCTCTCTTTCTGTGCCTGTCCCTCTCTCTCTTGCTCTAGAACCATAGAATTATAGAAAATTACAGCTCAGAAACAGGCCTTTTGGCCCTTCTTGTCTGTGCTGAACCATTTTTTGCCTAGTCCCACTGACCTGCACTTGAACCATATCCTTCCACACCCCTCTCATCCATGTACCCGTCCAAGTTTTTCTTAAATGTTAAAAGTGACCCCGCATTTACCACTATCTGGCAACTCATTCCACACTGCCACCTCTCTCTGCGTGAAGAAACCTAATATTCCCTATAAACTTTTCTCCTTTCACCCTTAACCCATGCCCTCTGGTTTTTTTTTTCTCCCCCAGCTTCAGTGGAAAAAGCCTGCTTGCATTCACTCTATCTATATCCATCATCATTTTATACATCTCTATCAAATCTCCACTCATTCTTCTACGCTCCAGGGAATAAAGTCCTAACCTATTCAATCTCTCTCTGTAACTCAGCTTCTCAAGTCCCGGCAACATCCTTGTGGACTTTGTCTGCACTCTTTCAACCTTATTTACATCCTTCCTGTAACTAGGTGACCAAAACTGTACACAATACTCTAAATTCAGCCTCACCAATGCCTTATATAATCTTACCATAACACTCCAACTTTTATACTTAATACTCTGATTTATAAAGGCCATTGTACAAAAGCATTCTTTACGATCCTATCCACCTGTGACGTCACTTTTAGGGAATTCTGTACCTGTATTCCCAGATCCCTCTGTTCATCTGCACTTTCAGAGTCCTACCATTTCGCTTGTACGTTCCACTTTGGTTTGTCCTTCCAAAGTGCAATACTTCCCACTTGTCTGTGTTAAACACCATCTGCCATTTTTCAGCCCATTTTTCTAGTTGGTCCAAGTCCCTCTGCAAGCTTTGAAAACCTTCCTCACTGTCCACGACACCTCCAATCTTTGTATCATCAGCAAATTTGCTGATCCAATTTACCACATTATCATCCAGATCATTGATATACGTGACAAACAACAATGGACCCAACACTGATCCCTGCGGCACACCATTCGTCACAGGCCTCCACTCAGAGAAGCAATCCTCCACGACTACTGTCTGGCTTCTTCCATTGAGCCAGTGTCTAATCCAATTTACAATCTCCCCGTCTATACCTAGTGAATGAACCTTCCTAACTAACCTCCCATGGGGGACCTTGTCAAAGACCTTGCTGAAATCCAGGTAGACAACATCCATCACCTTCCCTTCATCCACTTCCTAGTGGCCTCCTCGAAAAACTCTAATAGATTGGTCAAACATGACCTACCATGCACAAAGTCATGTTGACTCTCCCTAATAAGTGCCTGCATCGCTCTCTCTCTCATTCTCTCTGCCTGCCTGTCTCTCTCCCTATCTCTTTGCCTGTCTGGCTGTCTCTCCCTCTTTCTCTGTCTGTCTGTCTGTCTCTCTCTTGCTCTGTGCCTGTCTCACAGTTTCTCTCTGTCTCCAAGCCTCTGTCTCTCTCTGTGCCTGTCTCCGCCCCCGCCCCCCCCGTCTCTCTCTCTCTCTCTATGTCTTTCTGCCTCTCTCTCTCCCTCGCTCTCTCTGTGCCTGTTAGTCTGCCTGCCTGCTTGTCTCTCTCCCTCTTTCTGTCTGTCTGTCTCTCTCTCTCTCTGTTTCACATTCTCTCCGCCTGCCTGCCTATCTCTCTGTTGCTGTGTGCCTGTCTCTCATCCTCTCTTTCTCTTGCTCTCCCTCTTTCTATGCCACTCTCTCTCTCTCTCTCTCTCTCCATGTCTGTCACTCTCTCATTCTGTCTCTGTCTCTCTCTGTTTCTCTCTCTTTCTGTCCGTCTGCTTGTCTACATCTCTCCCTCAATCTGTCTACCTGCCTGTTTGTCTTTCTCTTGCTCTGTGCCCGTCTCTCTCAATCTCTGTCTGTCTCTCTCTCTCTGTGCCTCTCTTTCTTTTTTTCTCCCAGTCTCTCTTTGTTTCTGTGCCTCTCTGTCTCTCTCTCTCTCTCTCTGTCTTTCACTTTATCTATCTCTTTCTCTCTCTGTTTCTGTCTGCCTGTCTCTTTCCCTGTCTTTCCCTGGCTGCCTATCTGTCTCTCTCTTTCTCTCTGTGCCTGTCTCTCTCTTCATCTCTGTCTCTATCTCTCTCTCTGTCTGCTTCTCTCTCTCTCTCTTTCTCTCTCTCTCACTCTGTCTGCCAGCCACCTGCCTGCCTATCTGTCTCTTTTTCTCTGTCTGCTTCTCTCTCTGTCTGCCTGTCTCTCTCTCTCTCTCTCTGCTTGTCTGTCTGTCCGCTTGTCTCTCTTTCTCTCTCTCTCTTTCTGTCTGCCTGCCTGTCTCTGTCTCTCTCTCTCTTCTGTCTGCCTGTCTCTCTCTCGCTCTCCCTGTCAGTCTGCCTGCCAGTCTCTCTCTCTCTCTGTCTGCTTGTCTGTCTGTCTGCTTGTCTTTTTCTCTCTCTGCCACTCTGTCTGCCTGCCTATCTCTCTCTCTTTCTTTCTCTCTTTCTGTCTGTCTGTCTCTCTGTCTCTCTCTGCCTCCTATTCTCTCTGTCTGCCTGTCTGTCTCTCTCTGGGCAGACGACAGCTCAGTGACTATCGCTGTGCTGTGCAGATACATGGATTTGGGCCTGTGTCTGTGGGAGTTTGCGCATTCTCCCCGTGCTTGCGTGGGTTTTCTCCGGGTGCTCCGGTTTCCTCCCACATCCCAAAGATGTGCTCTTAGGCTGATTGGCAAAACAAATTCTCCCTAAATTGTCTCAGATTTGGTTCTAATGCATAGATCTATAAACATAGACAGGGATGACAGGAATCATGGGTAGAAGTGGGAACATTGAGGTGGTGGTGTGGGCTCGTTGGGCCAAAGGGCCTGTTTCCCGTGCTGTTTTGTTCTTTTGTTGTCTCTCTTGCTGCCTGCCTGTCTCTCATCCTCTCTGTCTCTCCTTGTGCCACTCTCTCTCTTTCTGTGCCTGTCTCTCTCTTTCTCTCTCTCTCTTTCTGTCTGCCTGCCTGCCTCTCATTCTCTCTATGTGTGTGTCTGTCTGCCTGTCTCTCTCTGTCTGCCTGTCTCTCTCTCTCTCTCTCTCTCTATATATCTACCTGCCCACCTCTCTCTCTCTCTCGCTCTTTCTCTCTGTCTATCTGCCTATGTCAGCCTGCAAGTCTCTTTCTCTCTCACCTCTCTCTGTCTCTCTTTCTGTGCCTCTCTCTCTCTCTCTCTATGCCTCTCTGTCTCTGTCTTTTTCTCTTTCTGTGCCTGCCTTACTCTCTCTCTTTCTCTCTCTGTGCCTGCCTCTCTCTCTGTTTGTCTCTCTCACTCTGTGTACCTTTCTCTGTTTTTTCTGTGCCTGTCTCTCTCTCTCTTTCTCTCTCTCTGCCTATTTCTATCTCTCTGTCTGTCTCTCCCTCTCTCTTTCTCTCTCCTCTCTGCCTACCAACCTCTCTTTCTGTCTGCTTCTCTCTCTCTCTCTCTCGCTCGCTCGATCTCTCTGTCTGCCTGTTTCTCTCTGTCTGCCTGTCTCTCTTTGTCTGCCTGTCTCTCTCTCTCTCTCTCTCTCTGTCTGCCTGGCTCTCTCTGTCTGTCTCTGTCTCTCCCTCTCTCTGTCCGTCTACCCGCTTGCCTCTCTCTCTTTCTCGCTCTTTCTCTCTGTCTATCTGTGTCAGTCTGCACATCTCTTTCTCTCTCTCCCTCTCTCTGTCTCTCTCTATCTGTCTGCCTCTCTCTCTCTCTCTGTCTCTCTCTATGCCTGTTTCACTCTCTCTCTCTCTATGCCTGTCTCTCTTCTCTGTGTGCCTGACTGTCTCTCTCTCTCTCTGTGCCTCTCTCTCTTTCTTTGACTGTTTGCTTGTCTCTCTCCTTCTCTATCTCATTTTCTCTCTGACTGCTGACCTGCCTATCTCTCTCTCTCTCTCTCTCTTTCTGTCTGCCTGTCTCACTCTGTCAGGCTGCTGGTCACTCTGTCTCTCTGTGCCTGTCTCTCCCTGTCTCTGTCTCTATCTCACTCTCTCTGTGCCTGTCTGTCTGTCTGTCTCTCTCACCCTGTGACCACCTGCCTGTGTCTCTCCCTCTCTTTGTCTGTCTGTTTCTCTCTCTCTTTTTCTATGTCTCTCTCTGTCTATCTGCCTGCCTGTCTCTATCTCTCTCTCCATGTCTGTCTGTCTGCCTTTCTCTCTCTGTCTGCCTCCCTATTTCTCTCTCTCTCTCTCTCTGCCTCTCTCCCTTTCTTGCTCTCTGTCTCTGTCTCTCTGACTGCCAGTTTCTCACCCCCTCTCTGTCTGTCTGCCTGTCACCCTCTCTATCTCTGTGCATGCCTGTCTCTCTCTCTCTTTCTCTGTCTATCTATCTCTCTCGCTCTCCGCTTGTTTGTCCGCCTGTCTATCTCTCCCTCTCTCTCTCTCTCTCTATTTCTGTCTGTCTGTCTAACCAGAATTGAATACTGTATTCTGAGTGTGGCCCAATTAAGGTTCTATAAAACTAAGGATATATAAAGCCTGTATGTCTCTCTCCCTCTCCCTCTCTATCTATCTGCCTGTCTCTCTCTCTCTCTCTCTCTCTATTTCTCGATCTCTTTCTCTGTCTTCTCTCTCTCTTCCTTTCTCTACTTGCCTCTTTCTCTCCTTCTCTCTCTATATCTGCCTCTCTCTCTCTCTATCTCTATTGCTTTCCGTCTGCCTGTTTCTCTCTCTCTCTCTTCTGTCTGTCTACCTATATCTTTCTCTCTCTTTTCTGAATGCCCTTCTCTGTCTCTATCTGCCTGCTTGTTTTTTTTTCTCTGTCTGCCTGTCTGCCTCTCTTTCTCTCTGTGCCTGTTTCTCTTTCTGTTTTTGTCTCTCTCTTTCACCCTTTCTCTTTCTCTCTGTCTCTCTCTGTGTATCTGCCAGTCTCTCACCCTCCCTCTCTCTCTGTCCCTCTCATTCTGTCTCTGCCTGTCTCTGTCTCTGCCTGTATCTCTCTCTGCCTCTTTCTCTCTGCTTCTCTCTCTCATTCTCTCTCTGTTAGCCTGTTGCTCTCTCTCTCTCATCTGATTGCCTGTCTCTCTCTGTTTGCCTGTCTCTCTCTCTCTCTCTCTTTGCCTGCCTCTCTCTCTTTCTCTCTCTCTTTCTTGCTCTGCCTGTTTGCTTGTCCCTGTCTTTCTCTGTCTTCTTGTCTGTCTCTCTGTTCGTCTGTCTGCCTGCCTCTTTCTGTCTGTCTGCCTGTGTGAGTCTCTCTCTTTTTCTCTTTCTCCCTTCTGTCTGCCAATCTATTGATCTGTCTCGCTGTATATCTGCCTCTCTCTCTCTCTCTCTCTCTATCTGTCCGTCTGTCTATCTTGCTCTCTCTCCTCTCTCTCTCCCTATCTGCCTCTCTCTCTATCCCTCTGTCTGCCAGACCAAAGAAAATTACAGTCTTTTGACCTTTCAAAACCTGCACCGACCATGTTGCCCAACTTAACTAAAATCCCTACCGTTCCATGGACTATATCCCTCTATTCCTATCCTATTCATGTACTTGTCAAGACGCCCCTTAAAACTCACGACTGTATCTGCTTCCACTACCTCCCCCATCAACAGGTTTCAGGCCCCCAACTGCTCTCTGTGTAAAAACTCTGCCTCATACATCTCTTTTAAACCTTGCCCCTCATACCTTAAACCTGTGCCCCCCCAGTAATTGACTCTTCCGCCTTGAGAATAAACTTCTAACTATCCATTTTTCCGTGCCTCTCATAATGTTGGAGATTTCTATCAGGTTCCTCAACCTCTGTCGCTCCAGTGAGAACAAACTAAGTTTCTCCAAACTCACTTCATAGCTAATGCCCTCCATACCAGGCAACACCCTGGTAATTTTTTTCTGTGTTCTCTCTAAAGCCTCCACATCTTTCTGGTAGTGTGGCGACCAGAATTGAACACTATATTCCAAGTGCAGTCTAATTAAGGTTCTATAAAGCTAAGAATCTTTAAAGCTTGCATGTCTCTCTCTCTCTGTGCCTGTCTTTCTCTATGTTTTCCTCTCTCTCTGTCTCTCTTTCTCTCTCTTTCTGTCTGCCTATCACTCTCTCTCTGTGCCCCCCTCTCTCTCTCTCTTTCTCTTTCTCTGCCCCTCTCTCTCTGTCTCGGTGTCCCTCTCTCTCTCTGCACCCCTCTCTCTCTCTGTGACTCCTTCTCTCTTTCTCTCACTCTGTGCCCCTTCACTCTCTCTGTAGCCCCTTTCTTTGTGTGTTCTCTCTGTCTCTCTTTCTGCCTCTCTCTCTCTGTCTCTCTCTCTCTCTATTGTCTGTCTGCCTCTCTGTCTGTCTGTCTCTCTTTCTCTCTGTGTGCCTCTCTCTCTTTCTTTCTGTGCCTGTCTCTCTCTGTCTCTCTCTGTGCTTGTCTGCCTGTCTGTCTCTCTCTCTGCCTGTCTCTCTCTCTCTCTCTGTGCCTGCCTCTCTCTCTCTCTCTATGCCTGTCTGTTTGTGCCTGCCTCTCTGTCTGTCTGTGCCTGACTCTCTCTCTCTCTCTTGCTTTTTGAGTGCCTGTCTCACTCTGTGTGTCTGTGTGTGTGTGTGTCTCTCTCTCTGGCTCCCTCTCTCTTCCTCTGTCTGTCCCTCTCTCTGCCTGTTTATCTGCCTAACTCTTTCTCTCTCTTCCTCTCTGTCTGCCTTTCTCTCACCACCATACCCCCCCCCCAACCCGCCCCTGCTGTCTGCCTGTCTCTCTGTCTCTCTACCTGCCTGACGCTTTCTCTCTCTCTTTCTTTCTCTTGCTCTTGCTGTCTTCTCTCTGCCTGGCTGCCTGTCCCCCTCTTCCCCAAAGCCGCCACTCTCTCTCTCTCTCTCTCTGTCTGCCCATCTGTCTCTCTCACATTCTGTCTATCTGCCTTTCTCTCTCTCTCTGACTGCCTCTCTCTCTCTCTCTCTCTCTGTCTGCCTGTCTCCCTCATTGTCTCTGTCTGCCTGCCTAGCTCTCTCTTTCTCTCTCTCTCTTTCTGTGTCTCTCTTTCTCGGCCTACATCCCTGTCACTTTCTCTCCGTCTCCCTCCCTCCCTCTCTCTCTCTCTCTCTCTCTCTCTGTGCTTCTCTCTCTCGATCTGTCTGCTTGTCTGTCTGTCTGTCTCCCTCTGTCTGTCTCCCTCTGTCTATCTGCTTGTTTCTCTCTGTCTATCTGTCTGCCTGCCTCTTTTTCCCTCTGTCTACTTGTCTCTCTCTCTTTCTTTCTCTCTCTGTCTCTCTTTCTGCCTGCCTGTCTATCTCTCTTTCTCTCTCTGTCTGCTTCTCTCTCTATGTCTGTCTGTCTCTCTGTCTCTCCCTCTCTCTCTTTGCCCCTCTGTCTGTCTGTCTTTCTCTCTCTCCCTGCCTGCCTCTCTCTCTCTCTGTAATTCTCTCTCTGTCTGTGTCTCTCTTTGTATGTCTCTCTCTGTCTGCCTTTCTTCCTCTGTCTCTCTTTTTCTCTCTTTGTCTGCCTGTCTCTCTCTCTCTCTGTCTTTGTCTCCCTTTCTCGCTGTCTGTGTATATCTGTCTATCTGTCTCTCTGTCTGCTTATCTCTCTCTCTCTCGCTCTCTCTCTGTCTGCCCCTCTCTCTCTCTCTGTTTGTCTATCTGCCTGTTTCTTTCTATCTGTCTGTCTCTTTCTCTCTATCTCTGTCTCTCTCTCTCTCTGTACATCTGTCTGTCTGTCTGCCTTTCTCACTCACTCTCTATGTTTACCTGACTGCCTGTCTCTTTCTCTCTCTGTCCCTCTATCTCTTTTTATGTCTGATCTATGTGTTGATTTCATGACCTCTGTTTTTAACCTATCTATAATATATATCTACCTGACTATTCTTTTTTCCATATATTGTTCCCTTTTCCTAGCTATCTAATTTGTTGTTTTTTGATCTGAGTATTCACTGGCTGTCTATCTATTGAACTGTCTATTGATCGACATATCTTTCTATCTCGTTGATTTATTGGTCTCTCTCTGTCCATCTCTCCATCTATTGATCTATCTAACTAACAGAGAAATTGCCTTGACTCTCCCGCTATCTGTTAATTGATCATTTCTCTATCTCTATTTATCTTTTGATATCAACATGTGTGTCTTCCCAAGTATTTGTTTCTCTCTATTCATTTTTTGATCTGAAGCTCTCTTATTTGCCTGTCTATGAATCAAGACTACATCCTGGTTTGTAGTACTGAAGACTTGTACTTGGGAGCCAGCCACAGTTCTAGTCAATCTGCTCCAGTACAGTGGCAGCATCGCACATTGTCAGGGAGATGCCAAAGTTGGATAGGCGTATTGTGTCCACAGAAAACAGACAAATCAATCCTAATCAATTACCACCATTCCACAATATGATGCAGGGAGTCGCATCATTTGATGCGACATTTGATGCATCATTTGCTCACCAATAACCCACTCAGCAATACTTCTAGAATCATAGAATCCCTGCAGCGCAGAAGTAGGTTATTCGGCCCATCGAGCCTACATTGACAACAATTCCACCAGGCCCTATCCCTATAATCCCATGTATTTATCTGCTAATCCCCCTGACATTAAGAGGCAATTTAGCCAATCCACTTGACCTGCCCATCTTTGGAATGTGGGAGGAACTGGAAGACACAGGGAGACTGTGCAAACTCCACATTTCCCTGACAGTCCCCGAGGCCAGAATCGAACCTGAGACCCTTGGTGCTGAGGCAACAGTGTTAACAAGTGTGCCACCGTGCTTGTTAGCTCCCACTGAACTACTCAGCTCCAGGTCTTATTACAGCCCCCTGTTCGGACAAAAGAGCTGAGCTTTGCTGGATTGGCATTTTTTCTGTTTTGGGGCCCCTGCTGTTTGTAATTTTTATAAATGATCTGGATGAGGGTATTGAGGGATGGATCAGTAAATTTGCAGATGATACTAAAGTTGGTGGTGTGGTAGATAGTGAAGAGGGGTGTTTTAGTTTACAGAGTGACTTGGACAAGTTGCAGAGCTGGGCCGAGAGGTGGCAAATGGAGTTTAATGTGGAAAAGTGTGAGGTAATGCACTTTGGCAGGAACAATAAATGTGTAGAGTATAGGGCTAATGGTAGGGCTCTTAATAGTGTTGAGGAACAGAAGGATCTTGGTGTATGTGTCAATAGATCCCTGAAAGTAGGCAGTCAAGTGGATAAAGTTGTTAAGAAGGCATATGGAGTCTTAGCTTTTATTGGCAGGGGGATTGAATTTAGGAGCCGCAGCATCATGTTGCAACTGTACAAAACTCTAGTGCGGCCGCACTTGGAGTATTGTGTGCAGTTCTGGTCGCCACATTATAAGAAAGATGTGGAGGCATTGGAGAGGGTACAGAGGAGGTTTACCAGGATGTTGCCTGGTATGGAGGGCCTATGAAGAGAGGTTGAAGGATTTGAGGTTGTTTTCGTTAGAAAGGAGGCGGCTAAGAGGGGATCTTATTGAAGCATATAAGATGATTAGAGGTTTGGATAGGGTGGACAGTGATAGCCTTTTTCCTAGGATGGAGAAAGCTAGCACGAGGGGACACAACTTTAAATTAAGGGGTATGAGTTATAGGACGGATATCAGAGGTAGGTTCTTTACTCAAAGAGTGATTAGGGAGTGGAATGCCCTGCCTGCAGCTGTTGTAGATGCGCCAAGTTTGGTGGCGTTTAAGAGGTTAGTTGATAAGTATATGGATGAGAAGGGAATGGTTTAGTTAGGAGGGGCATTGCTTTTTATTTTGGTCGGCACAACATCGAAGGCCGAAGGGCCTGTTCTGTGCTGTATTGTTCTATGTTCTATGAAGAGTTTTGTTCAATGTGTTTATTGACGCAAGATTAAGAGATGTATTGAAATTTTTATTGTTGTTGATATAATGAATGTCTGTGATTGTTTGGCATTAGAGGAACAGTTTTCTTTTCAAAATGCTGCTTTTCCTTTGGTCCTGGCTTGGTTCTAGGATTTCTCTTTGGATCATGACTTCTCTGAAGTGTCTTGAACTATGTATACTATCTATCAAAGTTGCCAGGGTGGGTGGAAATAGAGGCAGGAATCCCAGTCTCTTGTCTATCATTTTCAAAGGACTTCCAACTTGGCTCAACTGCATGGAAATCTGGGCCTATATGTTACATAATAGTGTGCTCATTGGAGCGGGAGAGGCAGAATTAACATATGCTCAGTATAAACAACTGAAATTGAATTTATCACTGTGTGGATTGATTGATGAGTGCATATTGATGGGAATTTGTGATCAGTACTCAATAGTGAGGTTATACCATGTTAAATTGACGACGCAAAATCAGAAGAGCAAATAATTGATGTTTGAACAACAAAGGTTCCACAGCAACGAAACTGATTTGTAGTGATTTTTCTGTTTGTAGGTGTTCCTTCAGGCCCACGCAATGTAATATCCAGTGTGAATGAGACTTCCATCATTCTGGAATGGAATCCACCCCGTGATGTCGGTGGGCGTGATGATGTCATGTACAACATTGTTTGCAAGAAGTGCCTCAGCAACCGTAAACTGTGCGGCCGGTGTGATGAGAATGTGGAATTTGTGCCGAGGCAGTTTGGCCTGACGGAAACCCGAGTGTTCATCAGCAGCCTTTGGGCCCACACTCCTTACACGTTCGAGATTCAGGCTGTCAATGGTGTTTCCGGCAAGAGTACCTACTCCCCGCAGCACGTATCTGTTAACGTGACCACCAACCAAGCTGGTAAGTGACTGTGGGAATCCTGTACCTCACCTGATATGCCTCCCACTGCCATTCCCACTAGTCTGTCTTCATCAATCCTCAGTATCTGCCAATTCTCCCTCCTCATTAAAGTCAAATGCCTCAATTTAACACACCACAAGTTACTCAAATTAGGCCGCTCCTCCAGCCTGTGAATCACATCACTAAGCTTTGTTTTCTTTGAAGTAATATGGATGGAAAACTCTCCTTTACCAATGTGCAATTGTTGGTGTACTTTACTGGAGATTTAGGACTTGCTCATTAGTTCTACATGTTGAAATGATTACTCGGTGTACCTTTACGATTCGGTTGGTACTCAGAAATCCAGCTATGGGTGAAATTCAGCTATGGCAGGAGTGCCAAGCTTACAACATATTGGCTATTGCCGTTACTGTGCCAAGCCAAAGTTAAATTTTGCCCCCAATCTGTGCCAGATTTTATAGTGCCACAAATGGGCCAGACTCAAGATACTATTCACTCCATTACAGTGCTTGTTACACCCTAGTCTTGATGCTAACCAACATGCAACTGGAACTCAGCTGTCCATATCTTAACTTGTGCCAAGTCTTGTTCACCTGTCATCCCTGTGCTTGTTCAAATACACTGCTCCAAGTCTAGCAATCACTCAATCACTGCCCCCTTCCCACCAACCAATCCCACAATCTTCCAAGAGAAGACTAATGGGCGACCTGATCGAGGTGTACAAGGGACATGAACAGAGAAAATAAGCAGTCGCTGTTCCTTTTAATTGAAGGGTTAATCACGAGGGAACATAGACTCAAGGAAAGGGGCAGAAGGTTTAGTGGGGATGTGAGGAAAAGCTTTTTTTTCAACCGGTGAAACAAAATGATTCTATCGGCACTGCTTCTCTGACCTAGCAAGCCTGAAGGTGTTGGTGCTGGGGAGTGAGCCAAGTGAGGTTGGTGAGGATCTGAAATGCACTGCCTGGGAGGGTGGTCGAAGTGGGTTGCCTCACATCCTTTAAAATGTATCTGGATGAACACTTGACACATCATAACATTGAGAGCTGGCAATTGGGATTTAGGTAGGAATTCAAGTGTTTCTAATGTGTCACTGCAGACTCGATTGGCCAAAGGACCACTTCTGCATTGTATGATTCTACGTCTGTGCTTCTCCAATTCTGACTCCTTGCACATCTATAGTTTTCTTCATCCCACTACGTGTCTTCAGCTGCCTGGATTCTAATCTCTGTAACTCCTTCGCGAGTCCTCTCCATCTCTCTCTCTCTTCCTCCACCTTTAAGTCACTCTTCAAGACCAATCAACATTTTGGTCATTTGCCCTAATATCTCCCGATTGTGTTTTGATATTAGATTTTGTTTGAGAATGCTATTGTGAAACACCTGGGAGTATTCTACTGCATTACTGTTGCCATATGGACAAGTTTTATTGGAACTGAAAGGAATGGAAATAACAGAAGAAAAGAAATTTGGTGCTCACATTTCCATATCCCTCAGAATGACTGAAGCAGTTTCAGTGTATTAAATTTAAATGGAAGAAAGGGTATCATTGTGTTTAGAACTTTATTTCAGGCTCTTGAATTTTCATTTGTTGGAATTTCTATTTATTTTCAATGCAACCCTGCAAAATGAGATGATAGGTGTAATTTACTATATATCCCATGTTCCTGATAAATTTCACCTTGCCCTAAACCAATCCAGGGTATCAACCAATTCAATGTACCATTCAAATAACCGAAAAGTGTAATGTTTGTGTGGATAAGTGCGGAGAGAGAGAAGGATAATGTTACTTATGTCAAAGTGATTTTTATTGGCAAAAGAGAGCTTGCTGCCTGAATCAAGTAGGTTTCCTAGTTTTTGTCTCTGCCTGACATATCACTCCTCCGGAAGTGAGCACGTCCTTCTTTACACCAATGATTGAACACTGGCTAAATACTGTGGTGGTGAGAAAAATACAAATTAGGTTACCAGCCCTCAGCACAGTTGCTTGATGCTAAATGATGTAGCATCAAACTAAGAGCGTTGGTAGGAAACAAAAAAAATTCTATCACACTGCTTCTCTGACCTAGCAAGCCTGAAGGTATTGGTGCTGGGGAGTGAGCCAAGTATCAAATGGTAATATGGAACCAGTTCCTGATTTGATATAACTCTGATATTAACACTGGGCTGCTGTCAGGGCCTTATGTGAGCATGAAACACCCATGTTAGCATAAATGTTTAATCTGGTCCATTTTAACTGTCATCTCACATAAAAATGTTCAACAACAGACTTAACAGCAGCAATTTGCAGGTCCTATGAAGAGAGGTTGAAGGATTTGAGGTTGTTTTCGTTAGAAAGGAGGCGGCTAAGGGGGGATCTTATTGAAGCATATAAGATGATTAGAGGTTTGGATAGGGTGGACAGTGATAGCCTTTTTCCTAGGATGGAGAAAGCTAGCACGAGGGGACACAACTTTAAATTAAGGGGTATGAGTTATAGGACGGATATCAGAGGTAGGTTCTTTACTCAAAGAGTGATTAGGGAGTGGAATGCCCTGCCTGCAGCTGTTGTAGATGCGCCAAGTTTGGTGGCGTTTAAGAGGTTAGTTGATAAGTATATGGATGAGAAGGGAATGGTTTAGTTAGGAGGGGCATTGCTTTTTATTTTGGTCGGCACAACATCGAAGGCCGAAGGGCCTGTTCTGTGCTGTATTGTTCTATGTTCTATGTTCTAATGTCAATAAGACCAGTAGGCCAGAGCTGGATGTTTTTTGGGAGGGTTGGGGGGAGAAGGCAGAGGGGAGTGGAGGGAAGGCAGAGGGGAGTGGAGAGGCCAGAAGGAATGGTCTAACTCATCAGTGGGGAGACGGCTAATTTGGTCATGGACAACAAACTCTGGGAACAGCTAATCGGTTCCATTGTAGCGGTAATGGCTCTTCCGGTTATGATCTTGCAACCTGCTGGGTTCACTGGCACTTTTAGCAGTTCAGATCACAATGAAATCCCAAATGATATCAGAGGAAACCAACATTTATATACTAATGGGAGTCCCACCACTTTTGTGTGGCACACATGGTAAATGCACCTGAAAACCAATGGAGATATTCATGCACAGGAAAGCCAGCAGGCAGCTGTCAAGTTAAACCATGTCACAATCTGTCCTTCAGTTTCACCCAGGGTCATACTGGTTCACACCGCAGTGTAGTGCCCTGGTATATCTGTTGTGAGACAAAATGGCTTTCAAATCCCATTGCGATCCTTAAAGAGGCGTCCTCAAGCAGGAATTTGTTGTCAGGGTGACTAACCATTGTGTGTTTAGCCTTCCAGCTGTGAAGTGTGCTTTATTATTACAGTATCAAGGGTTGAAATATGATGTCAACGTTAATTGTGAATTGTGGCTTGGCCACTGCTGTTCCATCAGTTTTACAATGAGCCGTTTACATGTTGTGCTGAAAGACTCCATTATTCGGATATTCCCCTAGGAGGGGGAAGAAAATATGTCATTTCCCGACCTGGATTCAAAGGTTTTTTTTGTATTACAAACAACATGAATTATATTACGTTCCTTGGACTCAACATTCAAGTTCCAATCTTCCTGTCCATTCAACATTAGCATGGTGTTTTAGTGAACTGTATTCTGATTGTGTAAATGACGAAGTTTGTGCAATCTCTTCTGATATTTATAAATCAAACAGTAACTTGCACAGCCATTTGTGTTGTGAATGTGTTGCTTTATTTAGAATATTGTCACACAACAGAGGAAGTAACTTCCTTGTCTCCATGCAGCCATTCCTCAACTGTATCCTCCTTGTACTTTGACAGTACATTGGCCTTGTGCTCGATCTGTGATTTTCAATTGTTGCCTTTTATTTCCTCTCAGGCTTGGAGTTTAGGCTGACAATCTGTTCCGAGACCTTTGTACCTCTCTTTCTAAATCTGTACAATGAGTCACCCTGACATAACGTTATCCCGTTTTCCTTTCTCGGCCCCCTCTCTGGTGAGGAGTTGTGAGTTGGAATATCAGCTGTATAGAAGTGGGCATATCCACTAAACCAATTGACAGTGGGATTTTGGTGGAGAGGAGGAAGGAGTTGCTAATTTATTTAAATCAAGGGGGCATTACTAAACATGTAAATAATCAGATTACGTGAAAAGAAATTATTTAAGCAAAACAGTAGGACAGCTGAGTCCTGTAACTTGCAATTCCTGTGCCATTTGGGAACTGCAGAATGATGCATGTGTCCTGGACCATCACGTGTGCAGGAAGTGCCTCCAATGTGTCAGGGTAATGGACCTTGAGACTTTTCTGAAGTGCAAGTTGCAGGAATTCTCACCAACCATCTCTTCAACACCCCATGCCAATGACAGAGTTCATGTCTGCTCTGTACAACAGGAGGAGGCTAACAGTGCGAGAACAGACATGGAACCAAACTTGGAAAACATAAAAAAGCAGGAATAGGTCATTCGGCCCATCAACCTTGCTCTGCCATTCATTTTGATCATGGCTGATCATCGAATTCAATATCCTCATCCCTCAGTCAACAAAATGATTTAATTTTGCTAAGAAACAAATTAACTCACAGTTTGCTAATGTGTGAAATATCAGACCATGCCCTGTTAGTCAGACACTGGATGAAATCTCACCAGAAGATGGCAAAGTATTGTTTCTGGTGAGAAAACTGGTGTGTTTCTCATCCAAATCTTATGACACTCTGCCTAAAAAAAAATCAGGATGTTGGTGGGGGGGGCAAGTATACAGTATACAGTGGGGGCAAAGCCACAACACACCAGTAAAGTCACTGAAATTGGGGCACTATCTTTAAAGAGCATCCCGATCAGAACAGCAATAAACTTCCTCCCAGCCCATTGAAGAGGCCTCAGGAGCTCCCCCCCAACCCACTCCCCGCAACTGCCACCACCTACCTCCCCCCGTTAGGAGCCACCCCCAATCATTGGACCCATTCCTCGCTCCCCCCCCCATCCCTACAAAATAAATGCCAGCATCCTTGGCCCCCACCTTCCCATCGATTATTGAGTGCCTTCTCCAATGCCAGCAACCCCCTCCCTACTGATAATTGGTCCCTTTAATACCATAGCTGCCCCCTTCATAACTGTCACCAGAACTCCCAGCTGCTGCCTCTGCTGTAATCCACCTCCACATATGAATGACAACACCCCTCCCCCCGACCCCACCAAATCACAGTGGCGCAGTAGTTGGCACTGCTGCTTCATAGTGCCAGAGACCTCGGTTCAATTCCCAGCTTGGGTAACTATGTGGAGTTTGCAAGTTCTCCCCATGTCTGCATGGGTTTCCTCCAGGTGCTCCGGTTTTCTCCCATAGTTCATAGAATCCCTACAGTACTGAAGGAGGCCATTCGATTTATTGAGACTGAAACCACAATCCCCCACAGTCCCTATCCCCGCAATCACACGTGTTTACCCTATTAACCCCCTGAAACTAGGGTTAATTTAGCATGGCCAATCAAGCTAACCCGCACATCTTTTGGACTTGCGCTTTGACCTGAACAAGTGTCGGATTGTGGCAACTAGGGAAATTTCACAGTAACTTCATTGCCTTATTAATGTAAGCCTTACTAGTGACTAATAAATAAACTTTAATTTTAAATCAGGCTTCCACAGTCGGGTCTGACCCTGGCACTGCCCCTTGGCACAGGTGGGCACTGCCAGGGTGGCAGTGCTGAGGGGTAGTGTAAGGAGGAATTGCCAGAGTGAACCTGTTGTAGACCGTGCAAGCATGAATATCTGGGATAGCCTCGTTATCTGGCGAGGAGTGGTTCATTATATTCGAATCTATTTAAATCCATATAGATCAGGTTTGCACCAATTTTGGGCATGAATCTGATTACTTTGCGGTGAGAGGTGGGGAAGATATGAGATCCTGATCTCACTGGCAAAATTTGCAACTTCTGGTTCTTCAGCCACAGAATTTGTTGTTCGTCCATCATCATCGATGAGGACCTTGACATCAATCGTCATCCTGAGGCTGGATGTGATGTGTCCGAAGATGACTGATCAGGTCAACTCGGGCACAGAATGTCCTGGCACATATTGGACACACTTGTGAAGGCACAATAGTTGTTGCGCTGGTGGCTCTGGACTTGTGCAGCTCGCGCTTAAGTTGTGCTTCAGCAATACACCTTGCTTCGTAAGCTTGACAGCACTTGTGGATGAGGCAGCGCGGTTTTGTGCTAGGTGATCGTGTCTATGTCAAGCGACTTCAAAGAGGCCTAGAGTGTGACTTCGTAGCATTTCTTCTGCCCTCCATGCGAGTGTCTTCCAGCAGAGAGTTCCCCAAAAAGGAGCTGCTTGGGTATGCACTCATCAGACACATGGATGACCTGATCTGCCCACTGGGTCTGTGCTCTCATCAGCAGTGTGTAAACTGATGGTAGACTTGCTCTAGAGATACCCTCAGTCTCTGGTACTTTGTCTTGCCATCTGGTGCATAATATTCTGCGAAGACAAGTCATGTGGAAATGATTGAGCTGTCTTGCATGCCTTCAATACACAGTCCATGTTTCACAGGCACATAGAACATAGAACATTACAGCGCAGAACAGACCCTTTGGCCTTCGATGTTGCGCCAACTAATTAAGAAAAAGCAACGACCCTCTAACCTAAACCATTCCCTTTTCATCCATAAACCTATCCATGGACCTCTTAAACGCCCCCAAACTTGGCGCATATAGGAGAGTAGTGAATACCGCAGTGCTGTAGACCTTCAGTTTTGTTTGTGGGCTGATTCCTCGGCATTCCCATACAGTGGAGCGCAGTCTACCAACAGCAGAACTTGTCCTTGCTATTCTGCAGTTAACTTCTGTATCACTATTCACTGCTTGGGAGAGGGTGCTTCCAAGATAACTTCCAAGATAACGGGCCACTGCCTGTAGTTTCTGCCCTTTGATTGTGATTATGGGCTGTGTGTACAATACATGAGGAGCAGGCTGGTGCATGACTTTGGTCTTTTGAATGTTGATGTGAGATAGGGAGATGTTTATCTCAGCATGTGAAGACAGAATTTGTAGGTACAGAAGGAGGCCATTTGGCGCATCATGTTTGTACTGGCTCTCTGAATGAGGAAGTTGCCTTGTTCCATTCTCCAGCCTTCTCCCCATAACCTTGCACGTTTCAATTTGTCAGATTTCATTCTCAATGCTTCAATCGAACCTGCCTCCACTGCATACTCAGGCAATACATTCCAGACTGAACCATTTCACTTTATGAAAAAGTTTTTCCTCACATCACTATTGCTAATTTTGCTTATTAGCTTAAGTCTATGCCCTCCCATTCTTGATCCTTTCATAAGTGCTGATAGTCTCTCTCTGTTAACTTTGTGCCGACCACTTTTGATTTTGAATATCGCTATTAAATCTCCTCCCAACCTTCTTTCCTCCAAGGGAAACAGCCCAAACCTCTGCAGCTTGTTATCATAACCAGTTGCATGATTTTTTTTGCACTTTTTCTATGCTTCACATAGGATGGTGCCCAGAACAATACTCACATAGATGCCAAACTAGTGACTTATACAAGTTCAAATATAATCCCCTTGCTCTTGTACACTTGGTCCCTATTAAAAAAACCCAGGCTAGTGTATGCTTTATTAACTGCTCTTTCAACCTGTCCCGCTACCTTCAGTCATTGATGGACATGTAAATCCATGTTCCTTTACTCCTGCGCACCCTTTAGGATTGTATCCCATATTTTATATTGTCTGTCCATGTTCTTTCTACCAAAATTAATCACTTTATGTTTTTCTTCATTGATCTAAACGTCACCCACTACATGAACCTGCCTATCTCTTTTGGATTTGCACACTGTCCTCAAGGGAAGGAAAGAGAAAATTAATCTGGACATTTTAAATAAAAACATCTCTAAGAACAATTTACTATCTACAGGAATGAGATTGTATGGTTTTAATTGTTCCTTTTCCATCCCAGAGTGGTTGAGTACCATTGCAGATACACGAATCTCTTCATCAGAGGAGTCCTTATATTGCTGAGTACCAGACTTAAGAATGTAAGTGTAGCAATTCCATGAAACTCACTTGAAAACTGAGGATGTGGTGCTGTTTACATAAAGGTAACACCAGAATGGTAGGAATCATCCAGCTATTTGTGACATTTCAAAACTTGAGGTATATCTATTCCTCTCAACAAGTTGGGAAGTTATTCAAGCACTAATAACATTGTAAGCATTAAATTAAATGTTGGCTTTATTACCAACAATTCTGTCCACTTTAGCTGCTCAGTCTCCTGGTTTATAATTGCCTCACATAAGTGGCCAGTTGGCAGCACGCTTACTCAGAGCTGTGGGCTCAAATAACATGATAAAGGAATTCATTAGGGGAGCATTAGGTAAATTATTTTCTTTGTTTGATGAATCATAGAATAAATCATAGAATCCTACAGTGCAGAAGGAGGCCATTCAGCCCTTTGAGTCTGCACCAACCAAAATCCCACCCAGGCCCTATTCCCATAACCCCTCATATTAACCCTGCTAATCACCCTGACACTAAAGGCCAATCAACTCAACTACACACCTTTGGACTGTGGGAGGATCCTGAAGCAGCCAGAGGAAACCATGCAGACATGGGGAGAATGTGCAAACTCAACACAGACAGTGACCTGAGCTGGGAATCAAACTTGAGTCTCTGGTGCTGAGAGGCAGCAGTGCTAATCACTGTACCACCATGCTGCCGAATGTAGGACAAGAATCTCAGTTTTAAAATTAGAACTTGTTCAGCCCTCCTACCTTTCTTATCTCTCCTCTTCCTTCTTCCCTCCCTCCTTCACTCCTTCTTTCTTTACCTCCCTCTTTCCTCCCTCCCTTCCTCTCTCCAACACACCTTTCCTCCTTTCTCTTTCCCTCCTTCCTTCCTTCTTCTTTCCTCCCTCCGTCACTCTGTTCTTCCCATTATACTCCCTCCTTTCCTCCCCATCCCTTCCATTCCCCCCTCACCCTTCTGAGGACTTTTACTGTAATTAGCTGTATCTTGTCCTATCAGTTTGCAGTGTAACCACAGACCTTCACTCTCGTGGGCATTCTCCAGCAAATCTTGCTGCTTACTTCTGTGAACCATCTGTGTGTTGCAATCTGTAAACATGATTTTAACTCAAGGTCTGCTTTTGGTCAATGAATTTTGCCTTAATTGTATTAAGGGTAGGCAGTGGTGTACTGATATTGTCACTGGACTAGGGACACAGGGTAATGCTCTGGGGATCTGCATTCAGATCCCACCTGGCAACTAATGAAATTTGAATTCAATAAAAATCTGGAATTAAAACTCGAATGATGACCATGAAATCATTGTTGATTGTCATAAAAACCCATCTGGTTCACTCAACTTCAATGAAAGAAATCTGCCAACTTTACTTGGTCTGGCCTACATGTAACTCCAGACCTACAGCAATGTGATTGATTCTTAAGTGCCTTCAGAGATGGCAATAAATGCTGGCCCAGCCAGCACTGCCCATGTCTCACAAACAAATGTAAAAAAAAGCTGTTAAATCCTCTAACCTTCAGCTGTTGCATCCCCTTAATTCTCCACTCTCCAAGTTTGCAGCATGTATACAACCAAGACCATGGACAAATAATAGGATGTCATGGAATGTTTATGAATTTAAATGCAAAAGATCCAGAAATCTGCTTTGAAAACCTATTGTTCTTACAACCCAATTAAAGTGACAATCAGATACTGCTCTTGAAAGTATCAATAACAGAAGCTTTATGCCAATTTGCACCTTTAATCTTGTCCAAATAAACATAAGGACTTGAAAAAAGAGCAAAGAAGGAACAAAACATTGTAATCTCATGACAATGTCAATTAATCAATGCTAAAACTTCACTTCAGCCTGTGTAAACAGGTTCCTGCTGAGGCTTAAAGCTCAGCCAAGCATTCATATTGAGGCTTTCTGTATCATCAGCGACAATTTGAGATCAACTTTTTCCTTGTAATAGCTTTATCTGCTGGATTTTTAATAATGCGTTGATATTTGTAAATGAACTTACAATGTTAACGACGCGTGGAAACCATCATCATAGAAGAAATCTGGCTCTATCTCAGATCTCACCTTACACCTTGTGTAATAGAACATAGAACATAGAACATTACAGCACAGAACAGGCCCTTCGGCCTTCGATGTTGTGCCGACCAAAATAAAAAGCAATGCCCCTCCAAACTAAACCATTCCCTTCTCTTCCATATACTTATCAATTAACCTCTTAAACGCCACCAAACTTGGCGCATCTACAACAGCTGCAGGCAGGGCATTCCACTCCCTAATCACTCTTTGAGTAAAGAACCTACCTCTGATATCCGTCCTATAACTCATACCCCTTAATTTAAAGCTGTGTCCCCTCGTGCTAGCTTTCTCCATCCTAGGAAAAAGGCTATCACTGTCCACCCTATCTAAACCTCTAATCATCTTATATGCTTCAATAAGATCCCCTCTTAGCCGCCTCCTTTCTAACGAAAACTTCTGGTTCTTCGCACTGGTGGGATCTTCTGGTTCCACCAACAGTGCTTCCTTATTTCAGGTTTCCAGGCAGTGTGGGGTCAAACCAATGGCAAATCCCATTGACAGCAACAGGACCAAAACACTTCATCATCAGCCAACAACATACTGCTTTCTGCTGCCAAGAAATGTGCCATGTGGAGGCCAGAAAATCCTGGCATAAACATTTAATTTCTCCTGTTAATGTTCTCAATGCTGTTTTGTATTTTAAAATCCAAGAAAGGCCATGTATCTTTGTTGCAATTGAATTTGAAGAGAGTGAGCTGTTTCAGCAAAATAACACTTCAAACTAATGTTTGATATGTATGAAAAATATTCACATGGTTTCCCTGGTGAATCATCTGATTCTGGCTCAGTTGGTAACTGTCTCAGTTCTGGATGAAGGATTGCAAGTAAAAGTCTTACTGCAATCAAGCAAGTGGAATATGGACTGATAGTTACATCAATTAAAAATTGAATTACTGCATTCTTTGAAATGACAAGCTTCGATGAAATGTTCATCGAATCGCTACAATGCAAGGGAAACCATTTGGCCCTTTGTACTGACTGTTACCCAGGCTCTATCCCCCTAACCCCATGTATTTACGCTGCTGGTCTGCCTGATCTGAGGGGGTGATTTTGCATTGACACTCAACCTAACTCACACACCTTTAGAATATGGGAGGAAACTGGAGCTCCCAGAGGAAACACATACAGACACGCAGAGAAAGTGTGTCACCTAAGGCCAGAATTGAACCTAAGTCCTTGGCCCTGTGTGCCAGCAGTTCTAAACACTGTGTCACTGTGCCACACATCTTGGGAGTTAGCTGGTAATGACAATTTGCATATTGTTCTCTAGGCATCTTGGTCAACACTTGGCTAACACCACCAATAATTTTAAAAAATGTTCATTTATGTTGTTGCTGCTTTTGGGGCCCTAATTACCATGTAAAGCAGTCGCTGTACTTCACTGTGTACATTGTATATGACCAATTTGAGACATTACCAGGCAACAATATAAAAGGCAGGCATTACTCTCCTGCTTAAAATGCATTACCTTTCACTGATGTAGTCAAAATGGGAGGGTGAAGGTTCACTCATTTTCATTTAAATAACCCATCTTTGATTTTGGTGACCTTAATGCAACAGGAAGCAGTCCAGAGAGCACTGATCCGTTAACTGAGCTCTGCTCACACTTCAGTGCACCTGATCAAGACATACTTCTTCAGACCTGCTATGGTCCCTTGAATTTTATTGGAAAGCCATTATGGTTCGAATGCCTTCCTCTGAAAAGTGCTTTCACTCGGAATCTTAACGACATTCCATGATGGAATATGTGTCTTTGACATTAGGATGACGCCTAAATGATGCCATTACTTTATGGGAACTCAACCAAATAACACTGGCCATAAGTAAGTTGAAGAAATTGTTCAATTAAGCTGTGTCATTGTGTCCTGGAAATGCTATTGATGTCTGTTCGACTCTATGATTTACACCACAAAATGCTCTTTCCTGTCCTGGCCCAGCTTCCTCCATTGCTGTTGGATCAACTCGCTGATTGAACCTTTGAAATGGTTTTAAAAAATAACTATCCTCAGCATTTTAGCTGCTTTTCATCCTTCCTCCCTTTCTGTGTTTTTTTTATCTTTGATTTGAGTCTGCAAATTGGATTTTATTCATTTTTTTTTGCTTTGACTTAAAGTTCACAGAAACTGACAGAGAATTCATTTAAAATTGAGTTATGCATTGATGAACGTTCCTTGTGCCTAATTACTGTTGATCCTGTACTCCCCAGACTCAACGGTTCCCTGTTTCCTGAATAAATGGTTTTAAATAAATATTTTCTTACCTCACCATTTTTATTTAAAAATCATTCTGAATTCAGCATTGTGCTTCACTTTCCCAACCTGTAATTGGAATCAGAGAGCCATTGAGGAATCACGTTACCTGGAAACTGGCGAAGAGAGAGGTCTTACTCAGCAGAGCTCACTTCATTACTGCAGGGGCTTGTTTTAGATTGCTCGAGGATTCTAAACACATCACTAAAAGTTAACTTAAGTTACCCGGACATCGTGGAGCTGCCATTTTACTAATGCCTGACTCCTACTGCTGAGCACCAGCTTCAACCCACTTTGACTGCTGAAGTATTACTGCACAATGAGTCAGCAACACTTAGAGGCACTAATGTCAACTGAAAGTCTTCCATTTTGAGGCTGAGGTGAAGTATGAAGGTGTCACTTGGGGGGCGGGGGCAGGGATTCAACTGACCCTGTATCATTTATGATAATTAGTGATAGCAGCACACAAATTTCTGGCTCAAAAATTGTGGGTTGAAACACTAGTACAGGATTGACATCCAATCTAGTCTGAGGCTTTGGCCTGAGCACTAATCATGGAATCATAAAATGGTTACAGCACAAAAAGAAACCATTCAGCATGTTATGATCATATTGTTACCAATAAGAACTAGTCCCACTTACCTTTTTACCTTTGCTTTTTTTCTTGTAGCTCTACAAATTCTTCCTCTTTACTAACTTTTGAACGATAGAATGCTGCACTATTGGAAGTGCCATTGTTCAAATGAGATCTCAAACTGAGTGCATAGTTTGATGGTGATAATGACATTATTGGAAGAAGTGTTGAGAAGTCTCCTGTGCCCTGGCTAACTATTTTTTTCATCCATTTATACCAGAAGCAAACCAGGCAGGATATTCCTCTCCATCATTGAGCTAAGGACTTGAGTAGTTGGGATTCCTCATCACAAACATGTTTTTGCTGAACAGATGTGGATGATCTGTCCATTGTCTGTTGTTTATATTTGCGATCCTGCTTCATTAAAGCTCTCACACCCCAGTACTGATGAGGGTGGAGGATTTGCCCCTATTGATTGAGCAACCCTTTCATTGCTCTTTTAGGTTGTTGCTGACCCAGTATATGTGCCTGTATTACAACCTCACTGCATCCTAGAATTGATGATGTGAAGTAGATTGAGATAGTGAAAATAAGAACAGTAGGCCAACTAGACCTTTGAGTCCCTAAGAGTAGGCCATCTCGCCCTTCGAGCCTGCCCCACCATTCAGTAAGTTCCTGGTTGATTTGAAGTGAACCAGTTCCACTTTCCCGCTTTCTTCCCATAACCCTTAATTCCCTTGCCTGTCAGCAATCTATCTATCCATGACATAAAAATATTCAACAAAATATATCATAAGGAGATTTTTTTTCCTATTCATGGGATTTGGGCATCACAAAAATAATTGAACTGTATTGTCCTTGTGGTGCAGGTAGTCTAGAGTTAAGTCAGGAGTTTGAAGGTTTTGACTATCTATGAAGGAATAATGAGGTGTATCCAAGTCAGGGTGATGTCTAACTTAGAGGTGAAAATGCTCCAAAGCTGCCCCTGCCTTTGGAGTGTGTTTTTTTTGTTGATTTTTCTTTGATTTTCTGATCATATAGAATTCCCTCTGCCATTTTAATGACACATGGATCTGTTTAATCAATTAGCATCTTTGGAATAGGGAACAGGAATTTTTTGCATAGCTTTACATGCATTTTATGGAATTGTAAATGGGTACAGAACAGGAGATGTCTATTTGGCCCATTCTTATTATCACTCAGCACTATTATATCTGCAACTTACTTTTGAATCATGTAAAATGATATTTTATATTCAGAGGCATTATTTGATCAATCCTTATTGCTGGCAATGAAACTCACCTACTGCTTGTGCATGGCGTCCATGCATTCTACACAATGGCCTTGTCTTCGAATCAGCTCTAAGCCAAGAGATTCTGCATTCAAATTCCATTTCAGGGATATGTGCTCAAAATTTAAGCGGAGTACTGAGGAAGTGCTACGCTGTTAGAGGAGCTCTCTTTCAGATCAGATCTTAAACTGACCTCTTCAGAGGCAGACAAAGAGCAGGCAGCTTTACCCAGTAACCTGGCCCATATTTGTCTCTCAGCCCCAACAGCTGAAAATAGATCATTCAGCCATTCATCTCATTGCTGTTTGTGGGATCTTGCTACACACAAATTGGCTTCCATATATTGCAACAGTGACTACAAAGTAACTGTACATCATTGGTTTGGAAAGGCACTATATAAAAATTAATCCTTTCATGTGTCACCAGCCAGCAAAATAACCCTGCATCAGTTAAAGGCTTATTATATTCCAGTGATCTCTGATGTGTATGAACTGTCAGATCAGGGAGACAAGACTTGTCCTAAACAAGTCCACAATCTGGGTGGTGCTGGCAATCGCACTACAATAAAAAGACCTAACAATCTCTGTAAACATTTTCACATCAGTCATTATTTCTTGGTAAATTTATTTGCTTAAAAGCAACAACTGGATAAAAATCAGTAAAAAAAAATCAGGTTCCTAAGATAACAAATCCAACAGGGTTTTTAATCAAAGAGCATGGTTTATAGATTAAAAAAAATCTTCAACTAAAGAATCAATCAATATGTTAATGAAGATATTAATTCAGTTACAAATTTGTATTATTTTTGGCAGCTGAATTTTATGCGTAACAATCAACTTGCTGCCTGCGGACTGATCTTTTCCCATTTTCCGTTAACATATTCTTTGAAGCTTAAATCAAGCTGCTTTTGCTCAGCATTATTTTCCCCCAGGATGTGTGGATATTTTACATTAGCTGCAAACTCAAAGACCTTTTCTTTTTGATCTGTATTTTTCCATGTAAATCACTTTTCTGTCACACACCACCCAGCCTCGGAAGCTATCGGTGAGCACACTCAGCACTGAGGCAGATTTGTTAAGTGTGTAATTTTTAAATGAATCTTTTTATCTCTGACAAATCATAGATAATACAACAGGGCACAAGGCCATTTCGCCTATCGAGTTTCCACCAGCTCATTCAAGAGCTATGCAATTAATTATTTATGTAGAGTTTGCACATTCTCCTCGTGTATGCTTGGGTTTTCTCCCACAGTTCAAAGATGTGCAAGTTAGGTTGATTGGTCTTGGTAAATTGCCTCTGAGTGTCAATGGGATCAGTAGAGTAAATATGTAGGGTTATGGGGATTGGGATTGTGGTTGGTGCAGACTTGATGGACTGAATGGCCTCCTGCACTGTAGGAATTCTCAAAAATGCTCCAGTGATCTCTGACTCTTTCCCCACATTCCTGTTACTTGTTTGCACTATATTACAATAATTGCATATAAGAATTTTACTGAAGGAAAAATTATCCTCAAATTCTGCATATGCACACTCTGAAGAGAGCTGATGTTCCAATTCCTATCTGTCTGTGGTTTTATTTGTTGTTTGCATATCTTCAAACTCCTCTCCTGCAAAGCAATATAAAATACTGGAAAGATTTTGGGGCTGATTAACTGGTTTACTTTTTTTGAATTCTTTTATGGGATGAGGGTATAGCTGGCTAGGCCAGCATTTATTGCCATCTCTAATTGCCCTTAGCTACCTTCCTGAATCACTACAGTCCATGTGGTGTATGTACATTCCACTGTGCTGTTAGGGAGAGAGATCCCTTCAATTTTCCCCTCAACACTCTGTGGTAATTCTCATGACTCAGACTAAGATCCCTGCATTTGCAGGTAAGAGCAGAGGATGCCAACCAAGTACCAATGTTCCAGTGCATTACAGCTCTTGAATTGGCTCCACTCCATGCTGTATCACTACACTGAAGTAAAAGCTGGAATCTGTTTCACAGTCAAACCATTTTTATCCTACCTGTGCTACTAGGAAGGGTCACCACTGACCTCTCAGTGATATGATGTGGAGATGCTGGCATTAGATTACTACTCTCAATGATAACCAAGGATGAACAATAGCTCTCCAATGATACTTGCATCCTGAGGATGAATTAGAAAAATGGTCAGCACATGCTGCAGGTTGTCTATACAACACTCATTTTGAAAGAAGCAGCTAAAACAATTGAGCCAGAATGTTCAGCCAGACCTCACAGATGGACAAAAAAATGATGCTATTTGAAGAAGAGACAAGTGAAATTTCCATTGTATCCTGGCTAATAATTATCTTCTAGCCAACATCACTGAAAAAACTTATCTGGCTACTTATCTTGGTGCTGATTGTGGGATCTTGCTGTGTAGAAATTGGCTACCACTTCCATTAAATTGCAAAGGTGATTATTTCAAAGTACTTCAATAACTGAAACTGTCCTCATTAAAACAGGAAAGGTTAAGGGGAAATTGAACTCTGATATTCTCAATTTTAAAAGATATTGACAAAATAAATTGGGAGAATTTGGTTCCAATAGAAGAAGGATCAGAAACCAAGGGACACAGATTTAAAGTAATTGGCAGGAAAGTCAGAGGGAAGATGAGAAAAATTACTGTTTATTCAGTTATGACGTGGAATGCACCAATTGCAAGCCAGAAGAAATTCAAACAAGAAAATTGAATTTTACAAAGGATAAGTAATTAAAAAGCAAACATCTTGTAGAGGGATGGGTATGCAGAACAGGAATCACTCATCAGATATGTGAAAACTAAAAAATCTTTTGCAACAGGTCACACAGCAACAGTGGAGAGAGGAGAAAGATTTTTGTTTGAGACTAAGTCTAAGCATGCAGCATCTATGTGCAGAGAGTGCATTTGGGACTGGCATCCTGGGAATTAATCCACTTAGAGAAGGTCTTGATCATGCATGCCTCACTGTGATGTGACACCAGCTTAATGCATTTTCAAGACATTTCACTTACTAGCATGTACTCTTTGGCGCTGAGTTGACCAATATATCCATTATGCATAGAGGTTCACTGATGATCTGGTCTTCCTAAGGAGCATGAGACATTAAACAGAGACTCTGGAGACTTCCCTACCAAAACACTTTACATTAGTCTGTAAAATAACTCATACCATGATGCCAGAAACATGAAATCAACAATTCATCAAAGACCTCAAAGGTCTTTTTTCCCTCTCCAGTTTGTGTAGGTTGTGAAATCTCTGAAGGCTAAGTTGCAATGCCTGCATGACAAATAAGGAATAAGAGTAGAAATGAGGTACTTGTTCGATGATGATCTCCAAAATGCGACTCAACCTTTTATTACAGATCATGTAAAAATGAAGAAAGTAGACTGGGAGATCGGTGCATTTGAGATTTCAGCTCGCTACTTTACTACAATACCTAGCAAATGAAAAATGCTTAATTTGTGTATGTAGCAGCATTACAGGAGGTAACACTTGTGAAATCAGCTTATATTATTGACTGGCACTTCATCCTAAGTAACAGGTTGTCAATGTCAGCTGGTAGTGATTAATACTCAACTTCTAACTTGCAAAAATGTACATGAAGCACAATGACTAAAGCCAAGGAGTATCAAGACATAGAACATAGAACATTACAGCGCAGTACAGGCCCTTCGGCCCTCGATGTTGCACCAGCCAGTGGACCCTCTAACCTAAACTATTCCAATATCATCCATATGCCTATCTACCGAACATTTGAATGCCCCCAAAGTAGGCGAGTCCACAACTGCTGCAGGCAGGGCATTCCACGCTCTCACCACAGTGACAGTAAGATGAAACTGACATTTGACATTGTGGCAGCACACGTTGGCCATTTTGTAAATGCACATCACATATGACCTTCCTTGTCACCCAGAGATCCATTGCTATGGATGCTTGCATCAATTTCAGGCCTAATGGCTATGTTTCTCCAGTTGGCAGCACTTTCACCTTTGAAGCAGATGTTTGTGGATTAAAACCCTGACCTAAGTATAGAATTTGGGTATTACCTCTTGAAGGAGATGTGGAACATAGGCCCCATCATTGTCCCATTCAGGTAGAAGACTTGGTGAAATATAAAGTACAGCCGGTGCCTCATCTGACATTTATCGCTCAATTAACATCATCAAAACAAAACTGGTAAATCACCTTATTGCTGTTTGTGAGGTCTTGCTTTGTGCAAATAGACTGATGGACCTATAACATGGTTTCACTTTCAAAGTGATTAATATTTTTTTTAAATATCTTCTCAAAGGGAGATTTGAGTTAGACCCTTGAAAGTGATGGTCAATCTTCTTTTTGATCCATAGTAGTCTTTGTGCTATCTATATTCCCACACTGATGTTAGGAGAAGCCATCCAAGATATTATTTGAGAGACGACAAAGTAACAGGAATCCATATCCAAATCAGAATGGTTTTTTTGACTTGGAAAGATATTATTCATGATGCTTTTGTCCCTTTCTATGGAGACCGCAGGAACAAGACTTTCTAAACTTGGTGCAGTGAATTCTGTACATCTTGCACATTATAGTATTGGCACACCAGTCAGAGAGTGGATGGATGTTGACTCAAATGACAGGGGAATTTATATAGTTCATAGAACCTGACAGTGCAGAAAGAGGCCCTTCGGCCCATCGAGTCTTCACCGAACACAATCCTACCCAGACCCTACCCCCATATCCCTACATATTATACCCACTAATCCCGCTAACCTACACATGCCTGGACACTAAGGGGCAATTTCTTAGCATGGCCAATCAACATAACCCGCACAACTTTGGACTGTGGAAGGAAACCAGAGCACCCGGAGGAAACCCATGCAGACACGAGCAGAATGTGCAAACTCCAGATATTCAGCGACCCAAGCCGGGAATCAAACCCAGGACCCTGGAGCTATGAAGCAGCAACGCTAACCACGTGCTATCGTGCCGCAAATTGATCAAGCCAATTTTTTGTCTTCAATGAGGTTCAATATTTTGAGTGTTATTAAGGCTGCCCCCATCCAGCTGACTGGTGCCGACATTCAGCAGGGTGTTGACCTTAATCTCAATAGAGTCTGCCTCCTAAGTGAGGATGCTTACTTTGATCACTCCCCACCTAGAGGAGGACTGTGTTCAGATTTAGACAGCTCACCTCACAAAGATATATTACAATTGGATTATAAGATGCTGCAACTCTCTCATTAGAAAATAACAAACTTAAAATGATAAAGCAACTGGATTTTGCTTGATCTATCTCAAATCAGAGCTCACAGTTTATTCAAACCTGAGTATGTTCAGCTAGTGCAGAATGACCAGAATGATAGGAAAGCATAAAATAATAAATGACAAGGACAAGTTGCATAAATTTGATTTGTACTTAAAAAGTTGATGGGTGATCTGATTGAAATGCCATAAATTCTAGAGGGAATTAGTGGAGTTGATAGCGAGAAGCTCGGTGAAAATCCAGGACAAAATAGTACCTTTAAAATTAGAGTTAGGTCATTTACTAGCGAATTTAGGGAGCATTTCTTCACTCAAAAGTTAATAGAAATCTAAAAGTCTGCTCAAAATGATGTGGATGCTGTGATGATTGACAATTTCAAAACTGGGATTAGTGTATTTTTGTTAGTTAGGGGTATTAATGTAGGAAAATTAAATTAATATATAGGTCAGCCGTGATCAAACAGAATAGTAGAACACTGGTGAGGGACTGAATAAACTACTGCTGTTCCTCTGTTGCTGGAAATGACACACCTGAATAAGTTGTTCCATGGTGGATTATGTAAATTGGTGAATGTTTCAGTTGAGAAGACACATTGCTGAAGTTTTATGGATGTTCTTGTACTCAGCTAGGCAGCAGATACTGTGGCCTTCCCATCTGCCAACCATTGAACCTAATCTGGATTCAGAGGGAGTAATGCAAACTCAAAGTAAACTTCCATTCCTTAAGCCAATTCCACACGGAAGAACCATTCGCCTCAGATTTCCAAATGAGATAATAATCTGGCCATCCTCCATGAAGTGGAAGGATGAAACCACATACTAAGATCGTTGCATCTTAGTAGAGCTAAGAAGCAAAGGCCAGAATTCTCCGATCTTGTCCCTGCCACTGCTGCCAGCAAGGATGATGCTGAGACAAAACTTCCGACACTGGAGCAATACTAGAAAATCCCAGCTGTGTTCGAGATTGGAGAATTCCAGCCAATGTTTACACCCGCTGTAAAACCCCTGTAGATCATAATGCAAAGATGGTGTAACACTGCCTCCTCTCAAACACTGTACGTGTGGCAGACCAGCATGAAATGAAAGCTGTTTTACAACAAGCTCCTCAGAGCAAAGGAATGTGTTATTTTACCAAGGGCATGATGATGTAATGTACCTTGCACTGAAACAGGCTACAATTTGTGTGTGACCTTTGTGACTGTAAAAATATTTATTTTGAAAGTTATAGATTGGGTTGAAACAGCCTGCAAACACTCCAGGGTCACCTATCCATCTGAGTCTACAAGAGCGGCAAATTTTCAGTCACAGCAGCAGACTGGCATTCATCAATAATATTTAGGTTACGTTCATTCTTTTGAAAGCCACTATTCATCACTCGTATTGCTTAATAGAAGAAAAGTTCTCCAAATATAAATGAAGTTAGCTGAACACACTCTGCTTTCAACGAACTTCAGGTTTTGCATAGAAAGTTGTGTTTGAGACGGAAGTCTCCTTTAGTAAAATCATTTTTTAATTTGTATTCGTGACTTCTTGTGAGGACACAGCATCGTTCTATGGTTTAATTGCAAAAAGTTTTAGTGGGAAATTAATCGATTATATTAATTAAATCATTCAATTCATCAAGGCATTCCTCTTCAATCTTTTACTGGTACAAAGAAATTTCCTGCAGCTCCTTCTGCCCTTCAGAAATTGTATCTTGGAGGGAGGGCAGAGATATGCAGGTATCCAGCATCCAGTTATCGAAACAAAGCATATATTAGATGCTGTGAGGGAGAGAGAATGATGACAAGCATCTGAAGACTGGGCTGATAAATTTTGCTTTGTCTTTTAAACTCATGCTCTGACTATGAGGAATGATTACATTTTGGGGCACCAAATTGAAGATGCCAGTTAAAAATAGTGCTGGTAAGGGTTAGGAAGCAATGCAATAAATAATATGTTCTGCTTTCTTTATTCCCAATCTCACATTGCATGTCTTTTATAAAACAGAATGTCGCTATTGTTGTACATTTTTCAATGGTGACAATTTCCAAAAGTTAATTCCTGTGACATTTGGGGTGGGAGGGTCAAAGTCATCAAATCTCAACACCCGTGATATCCCCTGCAACCCACACCATCATATTCTCCTCCTCATGTTCTGTGTTTCTAAAAAAAAGTCTTTACGAAAGTTTTATGGTTTTATAATAATCAAACATTAGTAATTTTTCCATCTTTAATGTTTATTAAACATTAATCAGATGGTGAATATTTATGAATATTATATAAAACTTTAATCATCTTCCTTTCCCTACATGTTTTCCTCAGATGGGAAAAACAAAATGGGCAAGATGGTAGCGTCACTAGACCAGTAATCCAGAGCCTTAGGCTCTGGGGACAGAAGTTCAAATCCCATCCTGGCAGTTGCATTGGAATTCAGTTAATAAACCTGGAATATAAAGCTAGATTTAGTGTGGTGACTGTGAAATTATCATTGATTATCATAAAAACGCATTTGGTTCACTAATGTTCTTTAGGGGAGGAAATCTGTCACTTTTACCTGCTCTGGCCTACATATGGTTCCCAATACACAGCAATGTGGTTGGCTGTTAGATGCCCTCGGTATTATAGAACATAGAACATTACAGCGCCGAACAGGCCCTTCGGCCTTCGATGTTGCGCCGACCAATTATGAAAAAAGCAATAACCCTCCAAACTAAACCATTCTCTTCTCTTCCATAAACTTATCAACTAACCTCTTAAACGCCACCAAACTTGGCTCATCTACAACTGCTGCAGGCCGAGCATTCCACTCCCTAACCACCCTCTGGGTAAAGAACCTACCTCTGATATCCGTCCTATAACTATCACCCCTTAATTTAAAGCTGTGTCCCCTCGTGCTAGCTTTCTCCATCCTAGGAAAAAGGCTATCACTGTCCACCCTATCTAAACCTCTAATCATCTTATATGTTTCGATAAGGTCCCCTCTTAGCCGCCTCCTTTCTAACGAAAACAACCTCAAATCCCTCAGCCTCTCTTCATAAGACCTGCCCTCCATACCAGGCAACATCCTGGTAAACCTCCTCTGTACCCTCTCCAATGCCTCCACATCTTTCTTATAATGTGGGGACCAGAACTGCACACAATACTCCAAGTGCGGCCGCACTAGAGTTTTGTACAGTTGCAACATGACGTTGCGGCTCCGAAATTCAATCCCCCTACCAATAAAAGCTAAGACTCCATATGCCTTCTTAACAACCTTATCGACTTGACTGCCTACTTTCAGGGATCTATGCACACATACACCAAGATCCCTCTGTTCATCAACACTATTAAGAATCCTACCATTAGCCCTATACTCTACACATTTATTATTCCTGCCAAAGTGCATTACCTCACACTTTTCCACATTAAACTCCATTTGCCACCTCTCAGCCCAGCTCTGAAACTTGTCCAAGTCTCTCTGCAAACTATAACATCCCTCTATGCCTATGTTTATAGATCTATGGGTTAAAAACCAAATTTGAGACAATTTAGGGAGAATTTGTTTTGCCAATTAGCCTAAGAGCACATCTTTGGGATGTGGGAGGAAACCGCAGCACCTCTTCTTTGGACACAGGTGAGGTCCCAGAGGACTGGAGAATAGCTAATGTTGTAGCGTTGTTTAAAAAGGGTAGTAGGGATAGAAATTATAGGCCAGTGTGTTTGACGCCAGTGGTAGGGAAGCTGTTGGAGGGGATTCTTAGAGATAGGATGTATAGGCACTTAGAGCGATGCAATCTGATTAGGGATACGCAGCATGGATTTGTTAAGGGGAGGTCGTGCCTTACAAATCTGGTAGAATTTTTTGAGGAGATGACGAAAACGGTGGTCAAAGGGTGAGCCGTTGATGTCGTCTATATGGATTTTAGTAAGGCGTTTGACAAAGTCCCTCATGGGAGGTTAGTTGAGAAGGTCAAGGCTCATGGGATACAAGGACAGGTAGCTAGATGGATAAGTAACTGGCTTAGTAATAGGAGACAGAGAGTAATAGTGGAAGGGTGTTTTTCTAGCTGGAGGTCGGTCATTAGTGGTGTGCCGCAGGGCTCGGTACTGGGACCTCTTCTATTTGTAATATATATAAATGACTTGGAAGAGGGAGTAAGTGGAGTGATCAGCAAGTTTGCAGACGATACAAAGATGGCTGGACTTGCGGATAGTGAGGAGCATTGGCAGGCGATGCAGCAGGACATAGATAGGCTGGTAGCTTGGGCAGATAGATGGCAGATGGAATTCAATCCTGATAAATGTGAGGTGATGCATTTCGGGAGAAAGAATGTAGGGGGGAGGTATATGATAAAGGGTAGACCTATTAAGAGTATAGAAATGCAGAGGGACCTGGGGGTGCAGGTGAACAAGTCTCTGAAGATGGCAGAGCAAGTAGAGAAGGTTGTGAAGAAAGCATATGGTATGCTAGCCTTTATAGAAAGGGGTATAGAATACAAGAGCTGGCCTTTAATATTGCAGTTGTATAAAACGTTGATTAGACCTCATTTGGAATACTGCGTCCAGTTCTGGTCACCCTACTACTGGAAGGACGTGGAGACTCTGGAGAGAATGCAGAGGAGGTTTACCAAGATGCTGCCTGGTATGGAAGGTCTGAGTTATGAGGAGAGGTTAGGCAAAATGGGACTGTTTTCCTTAGAAAGACGTAGACTTAAAGGAGATCTAATAGAGGTGTACAAGATTATGAGGGGTATAGATAGAGTAAACAGGGTTAAGCTTATTTCTAGGATGGACTCAAACAGCACGAGGGGTCACGGGCTTAGGGTGAGGGGGGTAAGGTATAATTCGGATGCTAGAGGGAGTTTTTTCACACAGAGGGTGGTGGAGGTATGGAATGCGCTGCCAATTAAAGTGGTGGTGGCAGGTACTCTGGAGTTATTTAAGAAATACTTAGATGGGCACATGAACAGAATGGGAATGGAGAGGTATAGAAAACTGATTTAAAATAGGGATCATGATCCTTGGGAGTCCCTGGGAAGTGTGTAAATAGATGATGATATTGATGTACTTGTTTTTATCCTACAGGTGCTTTGGTCCACCTTGTTGTCTAACGAGGGGCATACACGCGATGGGTCGTGAGAGGGCTGCTCTTGGATTTTTTTTGAGAGTATCCTAGTGCTTCACGTCGTTAGTGTACGCTTGACCTGGACCATTTGATGGGCAACACGACAGCTCAGTGACTATCGCTGTGCTGTGCAGATACATGGATTTGGGCCTGTGTCTGTGGGAGTTTGCGCATTCTCCCCGTGCTTGCGTGGGTTTTCTCCGGGTGCTCCGGTTTCCTCCCACATCCCAAAGATGTGCTCTTAGGCTAACTGGCAAAACAAATTCTCCCTAAATTGTCTCAAATTTGTTTTTTAATCCATAGATCTATAAACATGGACAGGGATTGCGGGTAGAGGTGGGAACAACGGGGTGATGGCGCGGGCTCGTTGGGCCAAAGGGCCTGTTTCCCGTGCTATTTTGTTCTTTGTTCTTTGTAAGTACAATGTTTTAATCTGCATATTGCTGTTTGGCTCAAACTTTCACCCACCCCTTTAACATACAGCCACACCAGTCAGCCTACAGCCATTAGTCTTCTGTTGAAACAGCATCAACTCTGGTCCTTGTTTGTCCCAAAGCTCAGAATAGTTTGCATTTGAGTTCTGCCCTCCAAGTTATTCAATAGTTTCCTCTGATGAAGCATCTGGGCTAAAAAAAAAGGACCATTTCAGACAGACCAAGTCTGTCAACAGAATATGAAACTATGTACACAAAAAAAGGTTTAAATTTAAATGCAGCCAGCCTGATTTGATTGAATTGATTAAGTTTTATGTATGAAGGATTTAAATATTTTAAATCCAACTCACTTCATAATATCAGCCATATTTCCTCAAAATTGAAGTTTCAACATCTTAAACGTCAGCCTCTGCTGCACCCCCTTGTGAAATGGTTGTATTTCCTCCAGGAGTGTCCACTCCAGATGAACTAGGGTGTAGTACTGAATTAAGAACAATTCTGTGAGATCAGACTGTTATAGAACCCTTACACTGCAGAAGGAGGCCTGCTGATCCATTGAGTGTGCACCAACAATAATCCCACCCAGTCCTATCCCTGTCATCATACATACTTACCCTACTGATCCCTCTGACTCTAAGGGGCAAGTTAGCATGACCAATCCACCCTAACCTGCACATGTTTGGACTGTGGGAGGAAACCAGAGCACCCAGAAGAAACCCATCCAGACATGAGGAGAACAGGGAAACTCCACACAGACAGTGACCCAAGCTGGAAATCAAACCGGGCCCTGGCACTGCAATGCAGCAATGCTAACTTCTGTGCCACCGTATCGCCCTATAATTAGGCCAAATTTGTCATCTTATTGTCCACTCACATAGTCTGTCCTCATCTATTTCTAGTCTCACCACATTGTCCCCACAGCTTATTTGGTACCTAAATATCAACCAAAGGCTCCAACAATAGACCCAATGGAAAGTGGGTCTGTTCTGCCCATAACATATCTCTGGTAAATCTTTTTTGGTCAGGAAACAAAGGAATTTTTCATCCCATCTCTCTGAGATGTATGGTGAAAGGCAATTTCTCAGTGTTCTGAATTATTAATGTTTATATATCTGAGGCAAAGTTTTTTTTTAGATTTTTCTTCAGGCTTTACTAGCTATTATTTTTTGTTTGCTTTGATTCTTTATGCTTGCCAGTTCTGCAAGAAATAGTTAAAATAGATTTCCAATCCATCAACTAATTATGAATCATCCCTGCCTGACAGGGCATGGACTAATTTGGTTTGTACTTGAATATAGCCACATTCCTTGTGAAGTCATGACTTCATGCCACCCAAGTTGCATTCATTTCTTATTTATATTCAAGCACTCAAAAATTGCATCAGTCCTATCACTGTACTCAGAATTCGTCTACCAGTCAACATCCAATTAACATGGATTACCTGAACCATTGGAATCCTTGAAGTAAATTAAATGCATGCAATGATACAACATTATGAGTCCACTTATATTGGACTGAATCCTTCTAAAGTGTCGTCTTCAGCACTGAATCATTTTGCTCTGCCTAATATTTTACTATTTTTGTCAAAGCTGCCACTAAATGCCAATTAGGAAGACTTCAAATGTAGGCGAACACTTATGTCAGAGAATTGGCAAAGAGGAGGCTTTCAACGTCCTAGCTAATGTTGGCAAATTGGGAGATTTCCCTCTCCTGTAATTGGTTCTTTATAAACAAATTTCCAGCTTTCTTTCTTACTGTAGTCCCCGTCTGTCCATATTGCTTGTCAATATGTTCAATGTAGTTAGCTATCATTTTTTAATCCCTCAAATTGTTGATTTGATTTTATTCATTATTGTCACATGTATTGGGGTACAATGAAAAGTATTGCTTTTTGCGCACAAAGCAAAGAAAACATGCCATTCGTAGAATAATAGAGGAGAAGGAAAGGAGAGTCTTTGATTATATTGGCTGTTTTTCTGAGGCAGCAAGATGTATAGATAGAGTTAATGGAGGAAGGTTGGTTTGTGTGATGGCTTTGTTGTTTCTTGTGGTTTTGTTCAGAGCAGGAGCCATACCAAGCTGCAATACATCTGGAAAGGATTCTTTCCATGTTCGAAGAGAAAGAGCTTTCTGCTTCTGAGATGGCAAGCATTATCTGAGCGAAACAGTCAAAGGAATCTGAGTCAAGAGGATCTCATGCTTATTGCAACCTATCCAATTTATTTTTCATAGAATCATACAACATCAAAGAGTACCCTTTGGCCCATTGAGTCTGCACCAACACATTAGAAATATCAGAATTCCCACCTAATCTCATTTACAGGCACTTGGTCAATAGTCCTGAATGTTATGATGTACCAAGTGCTCATTCTTCAAAGGATGTGAGATAACCACTCTCCCAGGCAGTGCATTCTAAACTGTCACCACCCTCTGGGTGAAAAAATTTTTTGATTTGATTTATTATTGTCAAATGTATGAGAGTGAAAAATATTGTTTCTTGCGCACAATACAGCCAAAGCATACCAATCATAGAGACGGAAACAAGAGATTGCAGAATATATTGTTACAGTCACAGGGTGTAGAGAAAGATCAGCTTAATACAAGGTAGGCCCATTCAAAAGTCTGACAGCAGCAGGGAAGAAACTGTTCTTGAGCCAGTTAGTACGTGACCTCAGACATTTCAGTCTTTTTCCCAAGGGAAGAAGGTGGAGGAGAGATTATCCAGGGTGCATTGGGCCCTTAGCATGGCCAAAGCACCAAATCTGCACATCTTTGGATTGTGGGAAGAAACTGGAGCACTTGGAGGAAATCCACGCAGACATGAAAAGAACGTGCAGACTCCTCGCAGTGACCCGTGCTGGAAATTGAAGCTGGGTCCCTGGCACTGTGAAGCACCAGTGCTAACCACTGTGCCACTGTACCACCCTCTTAGTTATCACCCTCTATTTCCTACAACTGAGCCAATTTTGAAGCCACTTTATGAAATTACCTTGTATCCCATGTGAATTTACATTCTTTACAAATCTCCCATGTGGGACTTTGTTGAAGGCTTTGCTGAAATCCATATAAACTACATCGACTGTACTACCCTCATTTATACACCTGGTCACCTCCTCAAAACATTCAATCAGATTTGTTAGTCATGATCTCCCTGTGACGAAGCCGTGCTGGTTATTCCTGATCAAGGTTTGTCTCTCCAAATGGAGAAAGATGCTCTCCTTCAGAAGTTTCTCTAATTGTTTCCCTACTACTGATGTGAGATCTACTAACCTCACTTGTCTGATTTATCTCTACAACCCTTTTTAAATAGTGAAACAGATTAGTTGTTCTCCAGTCATCTGGCACCTCCCGTGTGGCCAGAGAGGAATTTAAAATGTAGATCAGAGGCTCTGCAATCTCCTCCCTGGCCTCCCACAGCAGCCTAGGGCACAATTCATCTGGATCTGGAGATTTATACACTTTTAAAGCTGCCAACATCTCCAATACCTTGTTCTACCCTATGTCAATTTGCTAAAGAACCTCACAGTCTCTCTTCCCGAGACCATCATCCTCATCCTCTTGGGTTTTTTTCCATTAATTTAATTTATTGGATGAACAATATATATAACTACACTGAAACTGCAACATAAAAAACAGCAGTTCAGCCCATATCACCCTCCTGAGAATGTAGTGGAGGCAGGTTCAATTGAAGTATTTAACAGGGACTATTATCTGAAAAGGAAGACTGTGCAAGGTTACGGAGAGAAGATTAGGGAATTGATACTAAGTGAGTTGCTCATTTAGAAGGCTCCTGCAGACACAACGGGCCAATTAGCTTCTTTTTGCTCCATAACAATCCCCTGATTCACACAAGGCACAATTCATGTCACAATGTAGTAAGTCACAGTTGCTTACTAAGGAAGTTATGGGATAGTGTTAGATTAAAAAAAGAGGCATATAATGTTTTTCACTTCACTTTTTCCCTTACTTCAATTCAGGATCATGGAGCGTTAGGCAGGGTATACCCAAAACAGGATGCCAGTCCATCACAAGGCGCACACACAGATATACTGAGGGGAAATTTACCATATCAATCCATTTAACCTACACATCCCTGAACTGTGAGAGGATACCGGAGCAGTTGGAGGAAACCCACACATACACAAGGAGAATGTACAAAGTCCACACAGACAGTGGCCAAGGCCAGAATCAAACCTGGGTCCCTGGTGCTATTGGGAAGCAGTGCCAACTAACCACTGCGCCAGCATGCTACTCACATATAATGTTGCAAAGACTTGAGGATTGGGAGTATTTTAGACACCAATTAAGGGTAGGTAAAAAATTGATTAAAAGGTAAAATTTAGAATATGAGAATAAGGCATCCAAATATATAGAAACAGACTGTAAGGGAATAGTTGTAAATATATAAAAAGTAACTCAAATAAATATTAGAGGCAGGTTCGAGAGAAATTATGGGGAATGAAGAAATTGCAAACATATAAAACAAATATTTTGTGACTATCTTCACAGTTGAAGCAAATTACATACCGGAACTCCAGGTTACCCAAGGAGTTGATAAGAGAGAGGAATTTAAGGTAATTAATTTTAGGAGAGAACAAGCATTGAAGATACTTAAAAGTTTAAAATCTGACAAATCTAAAAGCCCATATCCAAAAGTTTTAAAAGAGATAGTTGCAAAGATAGCGGATGCACTGGTTCTGACTTTTCAAAATTCCCTGGATTCCAGAGTGGTCCCAGCAGGTTGGAGATTGGTAAATGTAACCTTGCTATTCAGCAAAGTAAGGAAACAGGAAATGACAGGCCGGTTAACCTGATATCAGTCATCAGAAAAGTGCTGGAATGAAGGAAATCTTAATGCAATTGGAAAGTTTTAGTATAATCAGGCAAAGTCAACATGGTTTGACAGTGTTTGACTCATTTATCAGGGTGTTTTGAGGATGTAATTGATGAGACATGTAAAGGGGAAGTAGTTGATATAAGTGACCAAGATTTCCAAAAAGTATTCAGCAAGGTGCCGCAAAAGATGCAAAAGGTGAGAGCTCACTGCATTGGGGCTAAAATATTAGCATGGATAAAAGTTCAGTTAACAGGTAAAATGAGTGGAATAAGCACTGCATTTTCAAGTTGGCAGACTGTGACTAGTAGTGTGTTACAATGATCAGTGCTGGAGCCTCAGCCATTTGCAGTTTATACTAATAAATCAGACAAAAAGATGGGAGGGTAATGTTTTTAAATTTTTTGTTGATACAAAACTAGGTAGGAATGTAAATTATGAGGCTGCAAAGACATTGACAGGTTAAGGAGTGAGCAACAAGGTGGGAGTGAAGAATGATATGGGAAGTGAGAGATTATTGACTAGCCAGTAAAAAAAGAATATTTTTTTAAAAGGTGTGAAACTTGTACATGTCGTGCTCAGATGGGTTGTGATATAGCTACATAAAGAACCCAGAACATCTGCATGCAAGTTGAGTACAGCAAACAATTGGGTTAAAATTATGGAACATCTTCCTAACAGTACTGTGAGTGTACCTATACCAGATGGACTGCCGTGGTTCAAAAGGAGACTCACCAGCGTCTTCCAAAGAGAAATTAGAAATAGGCAACAAACACTGGTCTAGCCATTGACTCTTACATCAAGGCAAATGGCATGCTGGTCTTTATTGCAAGTTTAGTTTGCAACAGTAAGAAAACCTTTCTACAATAGCTCAGTACTTTCAAGAGACCAAATGTGAAGCATTCTGCAAATTCTAGTCTCCGTATTTAAGGAATAATGTAATTGCATTTGAGGCAATATGGTGAAGGCTCATTAGATTAGTTACAGAGATGAGAGAGCTGTCCTATCATGAGAGGCTGAATACCTACACCTTGAAGAATGAGAAATGAGTTCAATAAAACATAAAAAATTCTGAAGAGGCTTGGCAGGATGGACTCTGAGAGGTTGTTGCCCCGTTTGTGGAACTTAGAACATGGGCACATAGTCTCAGGATAAGGAACCAATCATTTAGCGCTGAGATAGAACATAGAACATAGAACAATACAGCACAGAACAGGCCCTTCGGCCTTCGATGTTGTGCCGACCAAAATAAAAAGCATGCCCCTCCTAACTAAACCATTCCCTTCTCATCCATATACTTATCACTAACCTCTTAAACGCCACCAAACTTGGCGCATCTACAACAGCTGCAGGCAGGGCATTCCACTCCCTAATCACCAAAACCACCAACCCCAAACCAACCCAAAAACCCCCCACCCACCAAAAAACACACCCACCACAACCCAAACAACAAAAACCCCACCCCCCCAAAACAACCCCACACACCACCCACAACCCACAAAACCCACAACCACCACCCCCCACCCACCAACAACCAAACAAACACCCCACCACACACCACAAACCCACCACCAACCCATGAGGAGAAATTCTTTGAATCAATGGGCAATGAATCTTGGAAGTCTGTATATCAGAGTGTTGTGCATGCTCCATCATTGAATATACTTAAGGCTGAGATAGATTTTTGGTCCTGCAGTGAAACAAGAGATTATGGAAGATTGACTCTGAAGAGCTGTCATAATCATATTGAATGGTGCAACAGACTCACGTATGGGTTATTTCTCCTATTGATCAAATTGGCAAAGAAACACTTGGAAAAGATCATAACTGTTGAGGATCAATAAACAACACAAATTCTTCCAATATTGAAATAGCAAGAGAATTGCAAGGCAAGAGGCAAGAACATGAAAATAGTTATACTGCAGTTATACTGGAGACTGAGGATAAGTCCAAGATGGTAAATATTCTGAGTCATTGCTTCCTCAGTGTATTCATCAAAGAAGTCACCCTCTCCAAAAAGAATAGAGAGGCAACAAGGGAAGAGAGAGGTAAAGAGATGCTAGCATGGTATTAATGTCAATGGTCTAGTAATCTAGAGCCCAGTCTAATGCTAATAGGGTCACAGGTTCCAACCCCATTCGGGCATCTGGAGGAATTTAAATTCAGTTAATAAATCTGGAATTATAAATCCGTTTACATGAAACTGTCATCAATTGTTGTAAAAACCTATCTAGTTCAATCATGTACTTTAGGGAAAGAAATCTACTATTCTTAGTTGGTCTGGCCTATATGTGACTCTGGACCCATAGCAATGTAGTTGACTCCCACCTGACCTCTGAAGATGGCAGAATAAATTATTCAGTTCAAGGGTGATTTAAGGATGGGGAGCAAATACTAGGCTTGCCAGTGACATCCATATTCCAAGAAAGAATACATTTTTCACAAAGCATGTGCGTGTAGCTGATCCAGCAGAAGCTTCAATCCTGCCAATGGTAACCACCCTGGTGGTGTAGGTTACAAACCATGCAAAATGCTGTTGACATCAATAGGACCAGACGATTCCACCACCGCACCCCCACCCCCCAAGCCAGTGCTGGGCTGCCTCCACTGGTGGAAAACAGGCCATGTGGATGGTCAGAGGCGTGGGGACGAGATTAGAACTGCAGGGATTTGTGTGTAATTCACTTGGGCAGATTCCCCCTACAGAGCTGTGTGCCACTGCTCCATGACTCAGGCGCATCTGCTGGTAATGCTACAGTTTCACTTGTCCGAATTTCTGAGGGACTTTGGGTACACTTGAAATTTTAGGCTGTTTGTTCTTGATAATAGAACATAGAACATAGAACATTACAGCGCAGAACAGGCCCTTCGGCCTTCGATGTTGCGCCGACCAATTAGGAAAAAAAAAAAAATCTGTCCCTTAATTCTTTTAAGTTGGACAATTAAAGCATATCCCTGGAAATAGAGTAATTGTGCAAGTATCTCCACATTGACATTTTGAGTCATGTATGACTCTGTTTCAGAGCTGTCTTTCGTCTCTCTCTCTCTCTCTCCGCACAGTTCCTGCCAGATCTGCTGAGGTTTAACAGCATTTTCTGGTTTTATTTTAGATTTCTGGCATCCAAAGCATTTTGCTTTCTTTTGGGTCCCTAGCGCTGTGTGAACTATTGTACCACTATATTGCCCATATCTCTGTAATTTTGTTTGGAGCTTTTGAAATTAAGTGATGGGTCTGGATATGAGGCTAAACAAACAGAAAGATTCAATTCAAAACACATCAACACAGTTGCTTATTAAATAGCTACACAATCAATAAACCTGCATCTATTAAAATCATTGTATTCAAAATTTAATGACATCGCAAAATAAATCCTACTTTTTCTAATTCAGTTAGTGGGCAATTGATTTATTTTCCATCTTACAATATCTATTCTTCTTCAGTGCTATAATATTGCACGCTAAGTAACAGTAATTTACTGCCCAGAAGTGATTGTGATCCTTGTCGCTTTCTGTGATTAGTGGCATTCAGAAATGGGTTTTTAATAGTCTGTACACTGATAGTTGAGACTAAGAGTGATGCAGTTTATTCATGAAGCAGCATCACAGTCCAAGTGCTAAGTGATGATGTTCCATTTTGTTCCAGGAATATCGGATAACAGATAGTCACATTGCAACATGTTTAACCAATTCCCATCAATCTGTAGCAGTTATGTAATTGCCTATCAAGGTAGTTGAAGTGAAGTAAATTAAAGTTCAGTGCAAGTGCCCATAAATTCAAGAAAATGATTGTTTTTTGTGGGCACAAATTTAAACCCATTGCAAAACAATGGACAGATGTTTGATATCGCAGGTTAAGTGGAGAGCAATAAGTTTTGGACCCATATCTACCAGCTGCCAAACTGGAGTTCTTTGGCCAGATGGCAATATTTTTTATATGTGAGTTTTTATGATCTGGAACACACTGCCTAAAAGGATGCTGGAAGCAAATTCAATGAAAACATTAAAAACAATTAAAGAAACAGTTAAAAAAGGGACTTTTGCTGAGTTGTGAGATAGGGGAGGGACTGATTGGATTGTTTTCTCAAAGAGCCCACACAAACATAGAGAAGTGTTATATTGGGTGGGATTCTCTGATATTGTCCGTAGCTGCTCTGCCACAAGTGAGAATGGAGAATTTGGCATTTCAGCAGCACCAGAGAATCCCAGCCTAAGTGAAGGTGGAGATTTTATATGATTATTTTATGATTCTGTCAATGCAGTGAATATCAAAGATATATCAGCAACAACAGTAGCTGGTTTTGTGAAACAAAATGGAATCATTACTCTTTTAAAACATTAATTGTAAATGGGAATCCTCTTTCTCGTTTTGAATTAATCGAGAAGCTGAGTACTACTGAGCTTCATTTTGGTAGGACAAACTTGAATGCAGATTGCAGGGTCAACGGCAAGGTTCTGAGGAATGTGGAGGAACAGAGAGGTATTGAAGTTCATATCCACAGATCTCTGAAGGTTGCCACTCAAGTGGATAGAGGCGTGAAGAAGCCTTATAGTGTCTTAGCATTTATTAACAGAGGGTTTGAGTTTAAGAGCTGTGAGGTTACACTGCAACTATACTGGACCTTGGTTAGTCCACATTTGGAATGTTGTGTGCAGATCTGGTCATTTACTATAAGAAAGATGTGGAAGTGTCCGAGAGAGTGCAGAGGAGATTTAGCAGGATGCTGCCTGTTTTGGAGGGTAGGTCTTATGAGGAAAGGTTGAGGGAGCTGGTGCTTTTCTGTTTAGAGTGGAGGAGGATGAGAGGCGACTTACTAGAGGTTTATAAGATGATGAGGAGGATAGATAGAGTGGACATGCAAAGACTATTTCTTCGGGTGGATGTAGCTGTTACTGGTGGCATAACTATAAGATTCATGGTGGGAGATATAGGAGGGATGTCCAAGGTAGACTCTTTACTCAGAGAGTGGTTGGGGTATGGAATAGATTGCCTGCTTTGATAGTGGAGTCAGACACTTGAGGAACTTTCATGCAGTTACTGGATAGGCACATGGAGTACACCAAAATGATAAGCGAGTGGGATAGCTTGATCTTGGATTTGGGCATAGCTCGGCACAACATCGAGGGCAGAAGAGCCTGTACTATGCTGTACTGTTCTATGTTCTATGTACTTGAATATCCTATTTACCATTTTGTCCATCAGGGCTCTGGGGTCATCCCATACTACTAGGGGGCCATCTACCTCTTTCTCTCCCTTCCCTTGTACAGAAACTAGCACATTGGAGGCAAACATTACACTTTTCTTCCTGATTTGTTGGTGCTACATTATTATTCCACTATGTGTTACACTATTATTTAAATTAGAGAGATAAATAAGAATAATATAAAATCATTAAATATCTCCCTAATTGCTGTGTTGGTAAAGCTTTACCTATCTTCTCCCCATAATCCCAAAGGACAAATGTGGAAAAGTCACATGTCACCAGGTCACCATCATTGCGCTGCAGCATTCCTAGTGTCTACATGAGTGTAGGACTGAAGGGATTTGCTGACCTTAGATCAGATGAAAAGATTTGTTTCTTGACAGAAATAAAGGGGGATTCTCTGGTCTCTTTATGGCATGTTTCTCATGGTGGGAGACAATGTGCTGTTTGCTAGCATCGGGATCTTGTGGTCCCACTGCTATCAATGGGATTTCCGATTGAATCCACTGCATGCCGTCGGAAAACCCCATGGTGCGGGTGCGCCATTGGCAGGACCAGAAGACCCTGCCAGTGCAAATTGCCGGAATGTTCCCGCCCTAAATTTAGGAAAGTGGAAGAGCAGTCACGTGTTTCTGATAGTTTTGCTCTTCTGTTAAATGTTCAAGAAATTCAACCATTTGAGCTGGTTGAGTGACAAACTTCATGAACCCAGCAGTGTTAAACATCGTAGAATGCCTGGGATATATAAGCCAGCTCCTTTCATCCTTGGGAGAAATGTGGAAAATTGCCAGGTTGGGAGAGACATTAGCATGGCAAAGTGGCTCTGTCACAGGGCACTGTCGACATTCTGTGGTATGTTGGCAATTTTTTACCGAGCTGGTAGCGAGTGCAGTAGTGATGCATTCCAATCCGTTGCATTTCAACATCCATTGCAAAAAACCACCCATCCTGTTTTGCAGTTGTGGAACCTGACCATTATCTAATGGGATCAGCTGACTTGATGCCCACATGAGGCAAGCCATTGCTCATGTGGACTCACTGTCCTTACAATTTTATCTCACATCGAAGGAAGAAAGATTTACATTCATATCTTTCACAAGTTCAGGATGTTGCAAAATACTTTATGGCCAGTTTGAACAAGCCTGCATGGACAGTGAAGGGATAAGCAGAAAATCTGTTTTGTAAATGAGGAATAAATGTTGACTTTGGCTTATCTCTGAATAGTTTTATATTCAACTGGAAGAAGGAATTTTAATTTAATATCTCATTTGAAAGTCAGCATGACTTTTGCGATCTTCCTTCAGTGCTACAGTGAGTGCCAACCTAGACCTTGTGCTTAAGGACAAAATTCTCTGAGCTTGTATGTGCCCACTGTGGTTCACTGCAGGTGAGAATGAAGGATTTGGCATTCCAGCCAAAGCTCCATTCACTTTCGCAGCACTGGAGAACTCCAGCAGCGAGCGAGGACAGAGGATTCCAGTGATGGTCTTTGCAATAGGACTTGGACCTATAACCTTTTGATTTAGAGGAGAGATTGCTATTCACTGAATTATGTGACAGCTGGATCTGGGTATCAGACAACCAGTGAATTCCATGAAGAGAGACTCTCAGTAGGCATTAGCCCACGATCTGGAAGAGAGGGCTGAGTGTAGGGTAACAAAATTTGCTGATATGAGTGGAAAAGCAAATTGAATGCAGGGCAAGGAAAGCTTGCAGAGGGATCTGGATAGGCTGAGTGAGTGGGCGAGAACCTGGTAGATGGAGTATAATGTTAGCAAATGTGAGGTTATCCAATTTGGTAGAAATAATAGTAGGAGGGATTATTATTTAAAAGGTGAAAAGCTGCAGCATGCTACAGTGCAGAGGGACCTGGGGGTCCTTGTGCATAAATCACAAAAACTCAGTCTGCAGGTGCAGAAGGTGATCAAGAAGGCGAATGGAATGTTGGTCTTTATAGCGAGGGGGATAGAATATGAAAGCAAGGAGGTCTTGCTGCAACTGTACAGAATACTGGTGAGGCTGCAACTGGAGTACTGTGTGCAGTTTTGGTCACTTTATTAGCAAAAGGATATATTGGCCTTGGAGGGAGTCAGAGAAGGTTCACCAGGCTGATACCAAGATGAGGGGGCTGGCTAATGAAGAGAGATCTAATAGACTGGGCCTGTACTCATTAGAGTTTAGAAGGCTTAGGGGGGATCTTATAGTGATTTACAAGATAATGAAGCAGTTAGATAGGGTAGAGGTAGAGAGGTTCTTTCTGCTTAGAAAGGAAAACGGAACTAGAGGGCGGAGCCTCAAAATAAGGAGGGGTGCAGTTTAGAATGGAGGAGGAACTTCTTCACTCAAAGGATGTTGAATCTTTGGAATTGTCTGTCCGTTGAAGTGGTGGAGGCTACCTCATTGAATATATTTATGTCACGGATAGATAGGTTTCTGATAGACAAGGGAATTAAGTGTTATGAGGAGAAAGCAGGAAAGTGGAACTGATCCACTTCAGATCAGCCTTGATCTTATTGAATGTGGGGCAGGCTCAAAGGGCTAGATGGCCTGCTCCGAATGGCCATTTTGTGATATTCAGTCCCAATGGGAACACAATCTTGACATCTGCATATGTACTTTATCCATATAAAAGTTTCTTTCCTTGGATTCAAAACAAATAGTGGTCCATTTTGGCAAGACCAATGGGATGAAGGAGTACAATATCAAGGGTAGGAGTCTTAGCAGTGTTGAAGAGCAGAAGGATCTTGGGGTCCGGATCCACAGAACTCTTAAATTGGCCTTGTAGGTGGAGGATGTGGTCAAGAAGGTGTATGGTATACTGGCCTTCATTTATCGAGGGATTGAGTTTAGGAGTCGGGAGGTAATGCTGCAACTTTATAAGACCCTTGTCAGACCCCACTTGGAGTACTGTGTGCAGTTCTGGTCGCCTCACTATAGGAAGGATATGGAAGCTATTGAGAGGGTGCAGAGGAGATTTACAAGGATGTTGCCTGGATTGGGAGGCATATCTTATGAAGACAGGTTGAGGGAGCTAGGTCTCTTCTCCCTGGAGAGACGAATGTTGAGAGGTGACCTGATAGAGGTTTATAAAACGTTGAAAGAAATAGGTAGGGTAGATTCTCAGAGGCTATTTCCCAGGACTGAAATGGTCGCTGCGAGAGGACACAGGTTTAAGGTGCTGGGGGGCAAGTACAGAGGAGATGTTAGGGGTAAGTTTTTTACTCAGAGGGTGGTGAGTGAATGGAATTGGTTGCCGTCAGTGGTGGTGGAGGCGAACTCGCTGGGGTCTTTTAAAAGATCTGGATGAGTACATGGGATTAAATGGGATTGAGAGTTACAGGTAGTTCTATGGCCTAGTAGGTATGGGTATGATCAGCGCAACTTGTGGGCCGAAGGGCCTGTTTGTGCTGTAGTGTTCCATGTTAAGTAATTACTCCCCCTCCCTCCACCACCCCCAAACAAATTGGTAAAATTTCAATAACAGGACAGTTGCCTGATTTTGAAATAGTTCATTGTACTAGCTTTCTCCATTGGGTCTCAACCTGGAGCTGCAACAACTGTTTATGAACATCTCCTGACATTTATTTTAGAGTGTGAAGGAGTACTAGATACACTGAATATTCAGTTTCAACTGTTAAGGGCTGAATCCATGAACAAATGCAAGCATTTAGATCTCACTTTCAGTTAGGAAATTTTAATACATTATTTCTCCAGACATGGAAATCATTAATAAAGCCAACATTTATTGTTTATGCTGAGTTCTCCTTGGTAAGATGGTCATGAGCCACCACTCAGACCCATGTGGTGAAGACACTGTCACAGTGTGTTAGGGAGACAATTCCAAGATTTTGACTCAAACAATGAAGGGACAAATATATCTCTAAATCAGGACAGTGAGTAGTTTGGAGGGGAATTTACGGGTGATAGTGTTTCCATGTATTTGTCCTTGTCCTTCTTAGAATCATAAAATTCCTATATGCAGAAGAAGGTCACTTGGCCCATCAAATCTGCACTGAATCTTTGAAAGAGCATCTTAGCTAGGCCCTCCCTCCCAACCCTATCTCCACTAATCTCCCTAACCTACACACCTTGGGACTCTGCTGGGCATTTTAGCATAGCCAGTTCATCTAACATGCATATCTTTGCGGCAAAGGTCACAAGTTTGAAAGGTGCTGTCAAAGGAGTTTTGATGAGATGCAGCAATGTCTCTTGTAGATGATACACACGGCTGCTACAGGTGTTGGAGAGAGATTAAATGGAAACTAATCTTACAGTACAGCAGGATTTAATACATGGGAAGGATTAAGAGGTTAAAGAATATTATCACAGCACTTTCCGTTTGAACAGACGCCCTTCTGTGCATCATGAGGGATCGTGCTTGTCTCAGCGCTCCGTGTTTAATCACAACTGATTGTAGATAGTCTACCTGTGGTACAAATGCACAGATGGAAATGTCAGGCAATTGGCTTCAGATACTAAGATCGAGGCTTGACAACATGATGATTAGACCCCTGACAGAGCCATTTGTTTCATACACTTGCCTTCCTTTAGTGCTCTTGTTCTGCTTACCAGCTTGCTCTGTTGGTATTTCATGCTGACAAAATCTAGTCTGACCTTCAGAGCTGCATACGCTGATTAAACACACCTCACACCTGCTATCATCTTCCAGCAAAATTACTGACATTTAACACCAAAAGGGAAACAAAACAATTGTGCCCCTTTATATTCACTAAGGCTACTAATCGACCAGATAGAGGCAATGAATTGAAACTTTAATTGACAATTTTAGAAATAACCTGTGTTACATCCCGTGGGAACTCAACAGTGAATGTGAGAAACAGCCTGATTAATGTGTTTCTGGCAGACAGGGATTCGTATTTAAGAGGGGAAAAAAGGAACATTCCACTGTAACATTACAGTCTTCATCACGTGCTCTCCATGTGGAAAGCTAGCTAAGGGGGAAACTGCTAAACTTGGACCTTTTTTATCGTTCTCAGAGTTTGCATTCCGCTCAGGCATAGGGTATAGCAACAGTGAACACTGCTTCCTGTCTTCTTTAAGTGATAGGCAGAGAGACAGGCATCCGCTTAGAGGCAATGTTCATGTAATGGTTGTGTTTATTAACTCATAATCGAGAGGCTTGGATCCTCATATTTGGATATGAGGATCCTCATACTCAGCAGAATACAAGACTAATTTTCACCACCCTCAAAATGGCAGTTTGAGGGTTTGAATTCAATTTTTAACGTAGTCTCAAACCCGCTAGTTAATTATTCTTGCTTACCCAATCTGGTCTGGACATGACTGCAGTGACATATTAATGTAATTTACGCTGCCTGCTCGGTGAAGTGGCCTAGCTAACTCCTAGATTGTAGCAGAGCAACAAGCAATAGTCAATAATTGCCAGAACATATTGAAACATATATGAATCATATATGACACACGCATCCTATAAATATGTTTTTAAAAATATATTTTAAAAAATGAGCACAGAAGGTCAGTGCAACACACTGGTTAATCTGGGTCCATTCAGTTTGTGAGGCATAACTTTTTTTTATTCGTTCTAGGGATGTGGGCATTTATTGCCCATTCCTAATTGCCCTTGAATTGAGTGACTTGTTGGGTCATTACAGGGGTTATTTAAGATTGCCATTGCTGTGGGTCTGGAGTCATATGTAGGCCAGCCAGGTAAAAATGGCAGATTTCCTTCTCTAAATGAGACATTAGTGAACCAATGTGTTCTCAAGCCAATGTTTTTTTGGGTTAGCATCAGAATTTTAATTCCAGATTTTTATTGAATTCGAACTTCACCATTTGCTGTTGTAGAAATGGTGTTGCCAGACCTCTTACTGAGTTTACCCCAGTCCAACGCCGGCATCTCTACATCGTAGAATTCAAACCCAGATTTCTGGATTACTCGTCTTGTGACGGTACAGGTGGAATAGTGTTAATGCTGCATTCATATTACAACAAAGTGCATGCTTTCATTGTAATTGGGAGCAGCTGAACTAATTGGGGAAAGGTTGGAGCACCATTCTTAAGTATATATAAGAACTGGGAAGGAAAAGGGAGCTTGCGCTTGTTAGGTTATGTGAAAAATCTTTGTTAAAGAAAGACTAGTCCAGATTCCTCCTCAATTCAGTGGATTATAATATCATTAGTACTTTTAAAATTAGGCAATAAATCATAGCCAAATGTTTGAATACAGTTATTTTTGAATATCTGAACGATGAGGCCAGAGACACTCCAGTTCCATGTATCCTGAGGGAAAGACATTGGGAAAGGCTCTCGCACTGGGTGCATTTTGATGAGATTCAGGCTTGTGTAGTGCACAGAGTTCTGACCATTTGTTTAAGTGGTTGGAAAATCTCACGAATAGTAAAGCTCTTGGAACCTTTCCGCCATGCAACTCTTTCTCTCTTCCACAACATCCACTTGGGAGAAAAGAGAAACAACTTGACTCTGGAGACTGAAGTATGGAACCCACGTGAAGTAATAGTTTGCATTGAAGCTCGTCCAACAATGGGCAATGTCCATTGTTTGAAAGCACTGAGATTTCAATGGGTGCTACTCTGATCTACGTGTGAAGTGCAAACAGCAAGCTGAGGAACAGCATAGAACATAGAACATTACAGCGCAGTACAGGCCTTCGGCCCTCGATGTTGCTCCGATCATAGGTGGCAGGAGGTCATTCTGGCACTCGAGCCCATTCTGTGAATCACGTGATCATGGCTGATCTGGGTCTCAGCCCCATTTATTGCCTTTTGCTCCATATTCTTTAATGCCAACAAATTGTCCTGAAATTTTCAACTCTGCCCCGTCATCCATAGCCTTCTGAGGAGCGATTCCAGATTTCAGTTTACCTTTCCTGCAGTTAGTGTTTCCTGACATCACTTCTGAATGATCATGGTCCAATTTCAAGAAGCCGAAATCAAGCATTGGATGTAAGTGCTGTCCGTATGTGTAAAGTACGGAAGGCTGAAGAAGCAGAATATGGAACTTAAACATGGTGTTCCATACAGAATCTTTGAAATATTCAACTTGTAAATATTTAGTACTATGTAGATATTTTATGTACTTTAAAATATCTCAAGGCTCCCCAAATGATCTCCTTCTGCTCTGTAATAATTCTGCGGTTTTGATTCTAAAACATAAGATGACAACATTGCATACAATTAGATACTAGGATAGAAAACCAGATACTTATTAAAGAGAGAGTTTCTGATGATCAATGATGAGAGATCAGGAGAGGAAGATGGTTTTTGTGAGGAAATTGTGGAACATAGGTTCTTGATAACTGAAGGCATGGTCATCAAGTCATGAACAAATGCAAATATTTTGATCTCACTTCCTGTAAGGAATTTTTAAATGTTATTTCTCCAGATGGGGAATTCATTAAGAAAGCCAGCATTTATTGTTTAACCTTAGGTGCCCTTGAGAAGATAGTGGTGAGCTGCCTCATTGAGCCACTGCAATCCCTGTGCTTATAGGTACACTCACAGTGTTGTTAGGGAGAGAATTCCAGGATTCTGACCCAGCAATGATGAAGGAATAGTGATTTATTTCTAAGTTGGGATGTGAATAACTTGGCGGTATTTTCATTCATCGTGCGGTCCTTGGCCTGCTAAATGGTTTCAGGTTTGAAGAGTACTACCTATGGAATCTTGGTGAGTTGCTGCACTACATCTCGTAGATGTTGCAGAAGGCTGCCACAGGTGTTGGAGAGATTAAATGGAAACTAATGTTACCGTACAGCAGGATATAACATGTGGGAAAGATTAAGAGGTTAAAAATATTATCACAGCAGCACATTCTCTTTGAACAGACACCCTACTGTTCATCAGGAGAGATGTTTCAGATCAAATGTTGAGGGCAACAAAAATCAGGGATAGGTCCGAGTCCAGATTCAAGTGGATGGATATGTGGACTGAAGTTCAGCATGAAGCTACAGTGGATGTTGTTAGCTGCTGGCATAAACATGAAGAGCTCTAGAGAACTGGCAACTCTTGTAGTTCCTGAACGCGGAGCTGCAATCTCAGTTCTCTGGATGGCAGACACGCACACGATACATACAAATGCTGCTGGAAAGAATCCAGTAGAGACAGTATTTGCATAAATTCAGTCCTCATAATATTAGCTGTTTAAATCCTTATTATTATTTTGACTAGACCAGAATGTGCGTGTGTCACAACATCATCTTGCAAAATCTGACACCAGCACAAACATTGCAAGCTGAGAAAAATTAATAAACTCGAATGCCTGTGTTCAGTGCATGTCTGAGACGGATAGAGCGAGCGAACTCCTGACGAAGGAGAAACAACAATAAAATAAATAAATGCTGCAAATCTGAAACAAAACCAGAAAAGCTGGAGGTAGTCAACAGCTCTAACTGTGTGGAGAGAATGTAGAAGGGCTAATGTTTCATGCGTATTAGAACCAAAATATATAGCTTACACATATGATCAGAAGACTAAAAGAGACAGCAGACTCAGAAAGGAAACACTATGGAAAGATGTTATGGGACACCTTGATTCTGGAATAAACACAACATGTAACTTGGCTTGAGATATCATTATTTGCATTGAAGCCACCATTCTGTGTATGTGACACTTTCCTTCCCCATTTTCATATTTTCAAATATGTCCCTGATCTTTCAGTTCTGAAGGAGGATCCGCACCCAACATACTGACACACTTGACAGAATATTGCATCAATCGCATTCTGATTCACAGCAACGTGTGTTCCAGTTCTGGTTTAATTGTTTTCTGTTTTATAACTATGTTTCTCTCTCCACAGATGTTAACTGACCTACTGTGTATTTCCAGTTTTTTGTTACTTTATGATGTTACAAATATTCACCCAGTTGAAAAAGCAAGCAGGTCCTCAAACTTCCTTCTGGACTTCTGTTATGTGAAGTTTATAATCAGCAAGCCTGTCTCAAAAAGAAAATGCCCACGGGTTCCAAGGGAAAAACAGATTCACTACAGAATGATATATCAAGCATTCTGATTCATAGCAGCGAGTTCCAGTTATAGTTTTGTGATTTTGAATTGGACTGAAGTGGTTACCCAATCCAGGAAAACAGTTTTTGTTGAGTTGACCAATTCAACTTATCTGAACAGGAATCCATTTGGAAATCTATTTTCTGAAAAGAAAAAAGCAATCTAAACCAATTTGGTCTTGGTCTAAATGGAGTTTCCAGCAGGGGGGTCTCCATTGCTCTGTACAGGTACAAATTGGACACAGCAAACAGCCATTGTTTGTACGAATTGAACTGCAGGTGATTAAAAATAATGACTCTCTCTGGCCCCTTCTCAACACCAAGCAACAATTTAAATGCTTTTCCATCTGGCCAAAGTGCAATGGTTTTTGTTCAATACTGACCATCAGGTGGATAGACTTCTGATACTCTCCAGATATGAAACTAATAATCTTATGAACAGCAGGAGGTTTAGTTATTTTGAAACAAAAGCCTAGAAGAAAATGAGTTGGAAGTGTTTCTTCTCTTTGAAAGAAAGCACAAGCTTTTTTTTCATTCTTTTCGCTTCTATTTCCTGCAGCTCCTTCTACAGTTCCCATCATGCACCAGGTGAGCTCTACAATGACCAGCATCACTTTGTCTTGGCCACAACCTGATCAACCAAATGGGATCATCCTTGACTACGAACTGCGGTACTATGAAAAGGTACAGTAACTTTTACACAACCTGTGCATCACATTGGAAATGGCGTCAATATTTTGTGCTTGCTGAGCTTATTGGTTTTATCGATTTGAAAACTTGGTAAATCCCATTGAAAAGCCAAAGTAAGTTTTGATTCAATCAAAAGATATATTGAATCGCATTTTTGTAGCAGCACATTTCAAGAATAATAAGTAATACCAAACCTGTGGAAAACATTGGTTAGGTAGCTATTCAAATACTGTGTGCAGTTTGGGGCACCTTTTTGTAGGGATGGGATTAAAGTCAGAGAAATCTTGGGATGCTGCCAACAGTGGGAAACTGTTATTCTGAGGAGAGACTTGAGATACTGAAACTATTTGCACTGGAGCTGAGAAGAGGAGATTTAATGGAGCTTTTTAAAGTAGTAAAGAGTTTTAAAAGGATGAAAAGAGAAAACCTCTTGCTTTTGGTTGGAGTGCAAGATAAAATGGTCATTAAGAGGTTTGGAAGAGTGATTAGGAGAAATGTCGTCACATGGAAGGTTTTTTGAAGTATGGGATACTTTACTTTGTGGAGTGGATGAGACAAAGACCATTGCACCTTTTAAGAAAAAATTAATAAACAGCGAAAGTGGTAGGAAATAGAACAGCCGGTCAGAGACTGGGAATCCTGCAGCTGGTCGCTGCCTCCTGATTTCAAAACCCTTTCCACAATCTACAAAGTAAAGTTAGGAATGTGATGCAATGCATATCTATCACTTTTCAGAATAGGTGCAAATACAACAATACTCAATAAACTTGATACCATCTGGGACAACGTTTTTTGCTTGATATTGCATCACTTCCAGGACCCTAAATATTCACTCCTTCCACCAAGAACACCTGTGGCTGCGGTGTGCACCATCTTTAAGATAAGACGCAACATCTTGGTAAGTTTTGGCACCGCCTCACAAACTAGTGACCACTGCCATCTAAAAACACAAGGGCAGCAGGCACATGGGGAACTCCACAACCTCCAAGTTAACCTTCAAGTCACATCCTATCCTGACTTGGAAATATATCAGCATTTCTTTATTGTCACTGGGATAAGGTCCTGGAACACTCTATCCTGCAACACTTGTGGGAGAACTTTAACTAGAGGGATTGTGGCAGTTCAAGAAGACAACAAGAAGATGCGGCAGGGTGGCACAGTGGTAAGTACTGCTGCTTCACAGTGCCAGGGATGGGGGTTCAATTTCCAGCTTGGGTCACTCCCTGTGTGTCTGCGTGGGTTTCCTCCGGGTGCCTCAGTTTCCTCCCACAATCCAAAGATGTGTGGATTAGATGGATGAGCCATGCTAAATTTCCCCTTGGTGTCAGGGGACTAGCTAGAGCATATGATTATGGAGATAGGGCCTGGATAGGAATTGTGATCAGTGCAAACTCGATGGGTTGAATGGCCTCCTTCTGCATTATAAGATTCTATGAATACACCACCTTATCAATGGCAACTAGGGAAGGGCAATAACTGCCAATTTTTCCAGCAATGCCCAGATCCCAAGAATTAATTAAATAAAACATAGGCCCACAAGGAGAGACAGGGTAACGTGATTAATTTTAGATTCATAGAATTCCTACAGCAGAAGACAGGCCAGAAAGAAGAACAGCCTTAGTTGCCAGAAAGCTTGCAAGATAGAACATTGACATTGCAGCCCTGAGTGAAACTCATCTTGCCAACGTGGGTCAGTTGAAACTGGAGGTGGATATACGTTTTTCTGGAGCAATCGCGGCAGCGATGAGCATCGTGATGTTGGAGTTGGATTTGCCATCAGGAGTCAAGTTTGTTCGGAAACTTGATAGTCTACCCAAGGGTGTGAATGACCGGCTTATAACATTATAGCTTCCGCTACAGAATAAAAGTTAAGCCACTGTGATCAGCGCCTATGCTCCTACAATGAACAATCTGGATGAGATGAAAGACAAGTTCTGTGAAGAACCTGACGCTCTATTATCAGCAGTGAGCAGTACTGACAAGCTGATCTTGCTTGGTGATTTCAGTGCAAGAGTAGGGTCTGCAATCTGGGAGGGAGTCATTGGGAGGCATAGAATGGGCAAGTAGAACAGTAAGGATCTATTCTTAATGAAGACCTGTGCAGCACATGACCTCCTCATCACCAACACAGCTTTCCATCTGCCTATTCGTAACGAGACCTCCTGGATGCATCTCCGCTCTAAGCATTGGCATCTTATTGACTATGCCATTGTCAGAAATGACAGGCAGGATGTCAGAGTGACCAAGGCCATGTGTGGTACTGACTGCTCGACAGATCACAGGCTCATTATCTACAAAATGAGGGTCTGCATCACACCCAAGAGGCAACCACATGGAAGCAAGGGTATGAAAAGAATCAATATGCCAAACTAAAGAACCCCAGCAGAGCTTCAACACTGGCTGAAGACATAGAAATGAAGCTTGTTAACCTACACCTCGCAGGCAGTGCTGAGGATGACTGGGAACATTTCAGGGATGCTGTCCATACATCTGCACTGAAGATGCTCGGGCCCTCTACCCACAAGCAGCATGACTGGTTCGATGAGAATGATAAGGAGATACAGGCTCAACTTGTTGAAAAGCACTGTCTTCATCGGGCCTATCAGAATGACCCATCTTCAGCCGCCAAGAAAAATGCTTTTACCAGTTCTCCCAGGTCAGTCCAGAATTAACTGTGTAAATTGCAGGATGCCTGGCTGAGCACCGAGGCAGATGAAATACAGGGATATGCTGACAGAAACGACTTGAAACAATTGTATGAAGCCCTGAACACTCTCTCCGGATGGTACAACTCTCGTTACAGAGAGGACTCAGATCCTGCAGAGATGGGCTGAACATTTTGAAACCGTCCTCAACTGACTGTTGTCTATTAATGATGAGGCAATAGACAGGATTCCCCCGGTTGATACCAACAGCGCCAAGGATGACCCACCAATAGTAGTGAAAGTCACGAAAGCTGTCAGCCAGCTTTCCAGTGGCAAAGCCGCAGGGACAGATGCCATACCAACAGATCTATAAAGCTAATGGCCCTGTACTTATCGAGAAGCTCACCGAGTTGTTCCAGTCCTTTTCCTCAGGCACTTAAAGATGCTTCCATCATACATCTCTACAAGAGGAAGGGCAATCGACAAGTATACAACAACCACAGAGGAATCTCATTGCTCTCCATCACAGGAAAAACCCTTTCAAGAGTACTGCTAAATCGTCTGGTTACTTATCTGGAGCAGGACCTACTTCTAGGGTCACGGTGTGTCTTCTGCAAAGGTCGCAGGACTATTGATATGATTTTTGCTGTGTACCAACTTCAGAAGTGTCAGGAGCAGAATCAGAAGCTCGATTGTTGACCAGGCCTTTGTTGACCTTGCAAAAGCTTTCGATACTGTCAGCCGACAAGATTTGTGGCGGATCATGTCAAAGTTCAGCTGCCTCCCCCCAAATTCCATTCAGATGGTACGTCAATTCCATGATGGCATGATGGCCACAGTACTGGATGGCGGAGAATCCTCTGAGGCATTCCCAGTCACCAATGGTATCAAACAGGGCTATGTGCTCGCACCCACTACCATGCTGAATGATGCCTTCCAGGACAATTGCTGGAATCAGCCTCAAGTACAAAGTACATGGAACATAGAACATTACAGCGCAGTACAGGCCCTTTGGCCCTCAATGTTGCGCCGACCAGTGGAACCAATCTAATGACCCTCTAACCTAAACTATTCCAATATTATCCATATGTCTATCCACTGACCATTTGAACGCCCTTAAAAGTTGGTGAGTCCACAACTGCTGTAGACAGGGCATTCCACGCCCATACTACCCTCTGAGTAAAGAACCTACTTCTGACATCTGTCCTATAACTACCACCCCTTAATTTAAAGCTATGACCCCTTGTGTTAGCCATCACCATCCAAGGAAAAATGCTCTCACTGTCCACTCTATCTAACCCTCTGATCATTTTGTAAGCCTCAATTAGGTCATCTCTTAACTTTCTTCTCTCTAACGAAAATAACCTCAAGTCCTTCAGCTTTTCCTCGTAAACCTGACCACCATACCAGAAAAGTGGATGGGAAGCTCTTCAATCTGAGGACACTTCAGGCTATTACCAAAGTGAAGGAGATGTTTCCTCTTTGCCGATGACTGCATCCTATATGCTGGCTCAGAGCCAGAGATGCAAGTCAGTGTGGACAAACTTTGTGATAACTTTAGACTCACCATCAACATTAAGAAGACCAAAGTCATGCATCAGCCTGCTCCTCATGCACCATACACAGAACTCATAGTCACAATCAAAGGGCAGAAACTACAGGCAGTAGCCCATTTCACTTATCTTGGCAGCACCCTCTCCCAAGCAGTGACTGTTGATTCAGAAGTTAACTGCAGAATAGCAAAGGCAAATTCTGCTTTCGATAGACTGCACTCCACTGTATGGTAACAGGAGCAGTCAGCCCAGTAACAAAACTGAAGGTCTACAGCACCACAGTATTCACTACCCTCCTGTATGCCTGTGAAATGTGGACTGTGTATTGAAGGCATGCAAGACAGCTCAATCATTTCCACATGACTTGTCTTCGCAGAGTATTACGCATCAGATAGCAAGACTAAATACCAGACACTGAACTTCCCTCTAGAGCAAGTCTGCCCACCGGGTGGGCAAATCATGTCATCTGTATGCCAGATGAGCACATACCCAAGCAACTCCTTTTCGGGGAACTCTCTGCTGGAAGACACTCACATGGAGAGCAGAAGAAACATTACAAAGACACACTCAAGGGCTCCCTGAAATCACTTGACATAGACACGACCAGTTGGGAAACACTGGCACAAAACCACCCTACCTGACGCTGCCTCACCAACAAAGGCTGTCAAACTCACGAAGCAAGGTGTATTGTTGAAGCACAACTTAAGCACGAACTGTGCAAATCCAGAGCCACCAGTGCAACAAGAACAGTGCTTACACAAGTCTGTGCAATATTGCCAGGACATTTCATGCCCAAATTGGCCTGATTAGTCATCTTTGGACACACAGCAACTAACCTCAGAATGACTAATGGTGGTGAGGTCCTCATTGATGATGATGGACTAACAACAACAGTACAGAAGGAAGCCATTCGACCCATGGAGCCATATCCCACCCAGGCCCTATTTCTGTAACCCCACACATTTACACTGCTAATCTCCCTGACACTAAGGTTAATTTAGCACAGTAAGAAGTCTCACAACACCAAGTTAAAGTCCAACAGGTCAATTTGGTAGCACAAGCTTTCAGAGCACTGCTCTTTCATCAGGTGAGTGATCAGAGCACTGCCAGAATCTCCACGTCTTAATTTAGCATGCTAATCAGCCTAACCCGCACATCTTTGAACTGTGGGAGGAAACCGGAACGCCCAGAGGAAACAGGGAGAACATGCAAACTCCACATGGATAGTGACCCAAAACAGGAATCGAACCCAGATGCCTGGTGCTGTGAGGCAGCAGTGCTAACCCACTGTGCCACCTTGCTGATTAATAATGTAAATAGTGTAATAATGAGCATTGACTGAAATTGTGAAGGACTGCAAACTGTAGTGGAATTCCATCAGAGTGAAGAAAATGAAGCAATACAGCTATCTTAACAGGCATATTAATATTGAAGATCTTCAGGAGGGAGGGGTTGGGATAAGAAGTTGAGAAAGCAGCGGTGGAATGAACGAGCCAGTATGGATGAAGAGTTCCCAAAGAAGCGCAATGGCGGAAGTTGAGAGCAAGGGGATAATGAGGCAGAGTTGTGGTGCAGATGAAGAGAACCTGCTTTTTGAGGGTTGCAGTCACTGGATTACTCTAACAAAGATCTAACACAAATTGAATGAACTTCCCTAGTGTGGTAAATGTTAATAATTTTACCAACATTTCACCCATGGTTGTGCTTTAATGGTGGAATTGTATAGCTCTTCCTGCTGGTCCTGCTGAAGTTAACTCCCACTGGGATTTCCCCAGTGACAGCACAGGCAAGGAATTTAAATCACCATTGAATTCAATGAGATCAGAAGATCCCGTTAGTGGCCGATAGCAAACTGTTCCTACTGCTGGAAAACCAGCCAAGGGATGGCAGGAACGACATAGAACATAGAACACTACAGCACAAACAGGCTCTTCGGCCCACAAGTTGTGCCGATCATACCAGTACCTCCCAGACCATAGAACTATCTGTAACTCTCAATCCCATTAAATCCCATGTACTCATCCAGAAGTCTCTTAAAAGACCCCAGCAAGTTCGCCTGTATCACCACTGATGGCAGCCGCTTCCATTCACTCACCACCCTCTGAGTGAAAAACTTACCCCTAACATCTCCTCTGTACTTGCCCTCCAGCACCCTAAACCCTATATCCTCTCATAGCGACCATTTCAGCCCAGGGAAATACCCTCCGAGAATCCACCCTATCTATTCTTCCCAACATTTTATAAACCTCTATCAAGTCTCCTTTCAACCTTTGTCTCTCCAGGGAGAAGAGTCCCAGCTCCCTCAACCTATTTTCATAAGACATGCCTCCCAATCCAGGCAACATCCTTGCAAATCTCCTCTGCACCCTCTCAATAGCTTCCATATCCTTCCTGTAGTGAGGCGACCAGAATTGCGCACAGTACTCTAAATGGGGTCTGACAAGGGTCTTATAAAGTTACAGCATTATCTCCCGACTCCTAAACTCAACCCCTCGATTAATAAAGGCCAGTACACAAACGCCTTCTTGACCACATCCTCCACCTCCTATGGATCCGGACCCCAAGATCCTTCTGCTCCTCAACACAGCAAAGACTCCTACCCTTGATATTATACTCCTTCATCCCATTGGACCTGCCAAAATGGACCACCACACATTTATCTGTGTTGAAGTCCATCTGCCACTTCTCCGCTCAGTCTTGCATCCTGTCTATGTCTTGCTTTGGAGACATAGGAGTTGGAGAATTCCACCCAAGCTTGTAATTTTGGGCTCAAATCCAGTTTTTTGATTCCTTTTAATTTAGTTATTTAATCTAGTTTAGATGTGACAAGAAGATGCTAAATTAAGAAGGGTAACTAGTCTGTGAGTCATTGTGGAATGATGAGTCTTGAACAATTGAAAAGATGGTAATACAGTTCAAGGTAATCAACATATGTCATCCTTTGTAAATGGCCTGATGAGTGCAGGAAGAAAAGTTTCAGCAAAGAAGACTTTTTTTTACAACCGCATTGCACATGATGTGGAGTGCAATTAATTCTCACTTGGGAAATATGGCTTTATGAATGGGGCTCGACATTGTTATAGGCAAATTATATTTGAAGAACTTGATTCAGTTCTTTGAAACAGTCAAGAAGGTTGTTGTTCTGTATATTGTCTTTGATAGATTGCCTCATAATATGGACAATCCTTTCTGTTGCCATGTTCCCACATCAGCACCTCTCTCTCGGCAGGAATATATGTAGAATGTGTTCAATACTGAGCAAATCTGCCTCTTTGTCAATTGCCTTAATTTTAAGCAGAATAGTTGTGGCATCAATTGTTTTTTTTTCCCCTTTTTCAACAGCAACCATGCTTGTGGCTGCACTGAGAGAAACTAATACTTTGTTCCCAATTCTAATCATTGAAAGTGGGCTGAGAGTGCCCTAAAGTCATTTCACAGTTGACAGAGATGAGAGCAGTGTTAAAACCAATCAGTCCAGGCTGAATTCATGTCTAGGGCACAGAGATATGCTAATCTGTGTCATTCAGAGTCTAGCACAGAATATTTTTAACCTCTCTGAATAAATTTGGTAAGTACTTAGATGGAAAATGTTTTCAGAACACAGCCTTTTCTGCTAATTTGCATTAGCCAATGAAAAATCCCAAATGATGTGACCATCACCTTCAGTTATTTATAGGAACAACGACCACTAGTTAATTGTAGAAATGAGCTGATTAGTGGATTAGATTGTTAACTATTTATGAAGTCAAGTTAACTATTAATTATCGGATCAAATCTTCAGTTGGTGTTATAAGACCAGGTTGTCAAGTAAGGCTTCCTTTGTATTTTCTTTCTTGCTCTGTATCTTGCAGCTTCTTCTGCAAACAAAGACAGTTAATTTATTTTCATATTCATTCATGAGATGTGGGCATTGCTGGCTAGGCTAGCATTTATTCTTCATTCCTAAAACAGGAGACAGCTAATCATCTCCAGCAGTTTTATTGCATAGATAGAGCAACAGACATCTTTCCAAGTTTTCAAACGAATGCTTTTTGTCTTCACCTTTATCTTTTTCACTGCTTCATACCTGTGGATGTGAAAGTCAGTGCTTGTGTCTTTTATTGATTAATGTGGCAGCAATTCAGTCTTCATGAACTTTAAAACAGCTAAGGTGAAAAAAACAGATCTGGTGAGTCTTCTGCTCATCAAGTTGTGGGAGATTCATACAGGGCAAGGGGTCACTTTCCCATTCAACACATTCCAGTTCAGCACCAGGCAAGTCAGGCTGGAGCTTATATTCTGTCCCTCATGGCACTATATGGCTCTTGTGCCTTTAAAATAAAATAAATGAAGTTCTAGGCTTATCTTTCTTTGCATGGATGAGCCATGATACTGTAAACCCACTGGCTGTGGACTACATTGTCCTGAAATGACATTAAAAGTAAAATATTGACTTTTTGAGACTAGAATCCAAATTTATACTCAAAGTGAATCCCTTTAACGGAAGTATTGATTTGATGATATCCAGAATGTTTTTCTGTTCCATTTGAATACATTGCTTTTCTTTAAATGTTACCATCAAAAATACCTCTGACTGTTTCTTTTGATGTCTCACAGACAAGAAAAGTAATTGTACTCCCTGCAGAGTGAACATAATGACATAAAATGCTGGTTATTAAGGAATTGCAGCCACTATCAATGGACTGGTAATTTTCTATTGCATTTTCATTCCGTTCTTCTCAAAGATTTGTTGTCTTTCAATGACGATAATAAAGTATTTATTTAAAAGCTGCATCTTTGCTTCTTTTTGAGAACCGATTTGGGCTAGTAGATTAATATAGCCCAGAAGCAAGCTTTTTTTTATTCTTTCACAGGATGTGGGATTTGTTGACTGGGTCAGCATTTATTGCCCACCCCTAATGGCCTTTGAGAAGGTGGTGGTGGTCAGCTGCCTTCTTGAACCGTTGCAGTCTGTGTGGCGTAGGTACAGGATTTTGACCCAGCAACAATGAAGAAACAGTGATATATTTCCAAGCCAGAATAGTGAGTGGCTTGGAGGGGAAATTGAAAGTAGTGTTCCCATGCATTTGCTGTTCTTATCATTCGAGGTGGTCATGGCCATTGGTTTGGAGACTGCTATTGAAGGAGTCTTGATGAGTTGTTGCGTGCTTGTTATAGATAGCACACACTGTTGCCACTGTGCATCAGTGGTGATGGGGGACAGTGGATGTTGAAGGTAGTAGATAGGATGTCAAACAAGTGGCTGTTTTGTGCTTGATGGCATCAGTGTTCCTGAGTGTTGTTAGAATTGCACTCATCCAAGCAAGTGGGAGTATTCCATCACACTCTTTACTTGGGCCTTATAGATGATGGAAGGGCTTCGAATAGTCAGAAGGCAAGTTATTCACCGCAGAAAATCCAGCCTCCAACCTGCTCTTGGAGCCATAGTATTTACGTGGCTGGTTCAGTTCAGTTACTGATCAGTGGTAATCCCCAGGACATTGATAGCATTAGATTCAGCAAGCATAATGCTATTGAATGGCAAGGGGCAATGGTTAGGTTCTCCCTTGTTGGTCTCTTGTTAGAGATTACCACTGCCTGGCCTCTGTGTGATGTAATTGTTACTTGCCCAAGCCTGGATATTGTCTTGCTGCATTTGGACATGGACTGCTTCAGTATCAAAGGAGTCACGAATGGTGGTGAACATTGTGCAGTCGTCAGCAAACATTCCCACTTTTAAACTTATAGGAAGGAAGGCCATTGATGAGACAGCTGAAGATGATTTGGCCTAGGGCACTACCTTGAAGAACGCCTGCATTGATATCCTGGAGCCGAGATGATCGACCTCCAATCATCACAACCATTTTCCATTGTATGAGTATGGTATGAGTCAGCCAGCAGAAAGTTTTCCCCTCTTTCCTCTTGAATTCAGTTTTGCAAGGATTCCTCAACACTATGCTTGGTCTAATGAAGCCTTGATGTCAAGAGCCGCCACTCTTAACTCAAACATGGACAAAACAGCTGAACGCCAAAGCTGAGGTATGTCTGTAATGAGGTCAAGAGCTGAGTGCTTCTGGCAAAACCCAAACTCAATTTTCTTCAAGAATGGAAACTAACAGCACCCAAATTGAATGCTGTGTTGAAAGCCAGCAAATGATGTCCCTGGAAGGCCAAAAAGCATCCACCTCTCAGCCAGCCTCAGGTTTCAGAATATAGAGATCTTTTTTCCATGAATTGAACCAAAGATTACGATAGATGGAAATTGATCTTCTACTAAGAATTCTACAATGACCAACAACCGCAGGGTACAAAACAAATTCAATCACCTTAATCCACATTGGGACATCCCATGGATGTTCTTTTTGGTGCAAGTGTAGACTGATGCAGGAGAGACTCCTGATGCAGGAGGGTTGCTGTGAAATGCAGATCATTCATTAACATCCAAAGCATGGTCGCCATATCCCTCCAAGAAACTTGTAGGGGAGGATTTCAGCTATTGGAGTGTTGCTCCATAAAAGAAAATGCCTGCAGCACTCTCCACACATCACACTCACCATTTGCCCACTTGTCTCATTACAAACCTCAGTACCAGCATGTCCATACTCTGCTTAAAGATCACCTCACTATAATGTGCATCCTGGTCCTTGGCTAATAGTACATTTTGTTTGCTGATGATTCCCACATTTAGCAGCTCCAAGGTGGAACAGGGTGCGCTTGTTGGCATTGAGTCTTTGTCGTATCACACTGAGTCTCAGTGAAAGGCCTGCTCCTTTCCATCTCCCAGCAAAACACATTGGGGGAAGTGAGTGGTTGGAAATGGCTGGTTATGTAAGTGTCTGAAATGAAATGAAAGAAAGAAGACTCGTTTGCAAACAAGTCAAATATTAAACCCATAATAATACAGTGCTATAAAGAGTTTTGTTCAAATCACAAGCACAGGTTCTTAAGAGGCAGCGACAGCAGTAGTCTGGATTCCAGTCTAATCTTGCCATTCTTTGCATTGTTTAACATATTTAGTGCAACATAAATAATAGCAAAAGAATATTTCTTGAATAATCAGGAAGAAACAGTGCAGGAAATCGACCGTAGATCTGTTAGTTTCTGAAGGGAGAAGGTTCAGATGTTTCTGGTCTCACCGTTCATGTTCAGAATGATTACAGAGAAAAGATGAGAGCATAAAACCAAATGGAGGAGGAATAACAAGTCAAAGGAGAGGGCAGTAATAATTGAATTACCACCCTCCTCATGAATTAGTTTTAGTTTGTAATCAAGTGACTTCAAACTTTTTTTGGAAATAAAAGTCCAGGTGAGGGCAACAGATAGTGAAGGTGATTAGTAGTTGTAAGTCAGATTTGCATAAGTGTAGTCACGGTGACCAGAAGATGGGTTTCCAGAAGACACCTTCTTACTTTGAGTGCAGGGAAGTGTCCAGGTGAGGGCAGTAGAGGGGTGAAGTTGATTGATGGTTGTAGGTCACATTTGCAGAAGTGCAGTCAGTGTGGCCAGAATGTGGTTTGTGAAGGAGCTGCTGTGAAGGGACAGTTAAACCCCAAACATTAGGCCACGCTATAAGGCCTTTAACAGAAGTAGATGGAGGGTCTGGGAAGTGCAGAATACCCTCAACCTGTGTAATTGTGTACCAATCTGAGCAATAATGGCACACAGTAATTTTTGAGGCATGTATATAGTAGTGAGTTTAAAATGTTATGACTGTAATTTGAATAGAACTGTAAAAAAGTTTTAATTCTGCACTATTTGCAATTCAAAGACATATAAATTTGTATGGTTTATTTGAGATTTTTCTGAACAAAGTATATTTTTTTGAAAAAAAATGTTGATAGGAGGACCACAAGCAAGGGACAGGTGAGTTGAGATTTTTTTCATTCTTTTACTTATATGAGGGTGTTATGGCAGTGGCATGCTCCTCCTGTCAGATGTGGGCAATTCCGGAGCAATCTAGTCTCCCTGACAACTTTGTCTGCAGGAAGTGTGTCCAGTTGCAGTTCCTCACCACATTGTTTGGTTGGAATGGGAGGTGGATGTACTGCAGAGCGTACAGGAGGCAGAGACTGATAGACACTAGTTACATGGAGGTTGTCACACCACAGATTTAGACAGGAAGATGGGTGACTGTCAGGAGAGGAAGGCAGGTGGTGCAGGAGTCTCTTGTGTCCATTCCACTTTCAAACAGATATATCATTTTGGATACTGTTGAGAGGGGGTAGCCCGTCGGGGGAGATACTAGCAGCAGCCAGGTCTGTGACACCACAGCTGGTTCTGCTGTGGGAAAGGGTCGAGCAAATGAGCAATAGTAATAGAGCACTCGCTAGTTAGAGGCATGGACAGGCATTTCTGAGGCCACAATCAAGACTCCAGGATGGTGTGTTGCCTCGCTGGTGCCAGGGTCAAGGAAGTCTCTGAGTGATTGCAAGACGTTCTTAAGGAGGAGAGTGAGCAGTCAGAGGTCATTGTACATCTTGGAACCAACAACATAGGTAGAGAAAGGGATGAAGTCCTGAAATGTGAATGTAGAGTTAGGCAGAAGACAAAGGTGCAGGACCTCAGAGATACTAATTTCAGGACTACTATCGCTGCCATGTGCTAGTGAGAGAATGAATAGGAGGAGTAAGCAGATGAACAAATATTTCTCTTCGGTATTCACGCAGGGAGATGTAAATGTAGTTGTGGAGAACACTGGGATACAGGGTTGCAAACTGGAAAGTATTGAAGTAGATAAGGAGGATGTGCTAGATATTCTTGAGGGTTTGAAGTTAGATAAGTCCCCTGGGCCGGACGGGATTTACCCTAGGATTCTCTGGGAGGCGAGAGAGGAGATTGCAGAGCCTCTGGCTCTGATCTTCAGGTCGTCGTTGGTTACGGGTATAGTTCCGGAAGACTGGAGGATAGCGAATGTGGTCCCATTGTTCAAGAAGAGGAAGAGAGACTTTCCAGGGAATTATAGGCCAGTGAGTCTTACTTCTGTTGTGGGCAAAGTATTGGAGAGAATTATTAGGGATAGGATTTATAGTTATTTAGAGAGAAATGAATTGATTGGGGATAGTCAGCATGGTTTTGTGAAGGGTAGGTCGTGCCTTACTAACCTCATTGAGTTTTTTGAAAAAGTGACCAAAGAGGTGGATGGGGGTAAGGCGGTTGATGTGGTATATATGGACTTTAGTAAGGCGTTTGATAAGGTGGCCCATGGAAGACTTCTGCAGAAAATGCAGATGTATGGGATAGAGGGTGATTTAGCTAATTGGGTTAGGAATTGGCTAGCAGATAGAAGACAGAGGGTGGTGGTTGATGGGAGATATTCATCGTGGAGTTCGGTTACAAGTGGTGTACCTCAGGGATCTGTTTTGGGGCCCCTGCTGTTTGTAATTTTTATAAATGATCTGGATGAGGGTATTGAAGGATGGATTAGTAAATTTGCAGATGACACTAAAGTCGGTGGAGTGGTAGATAGTGAAGAGGGGTGTTATAGTTTGCAGAGAGACTTGGACAAGTTGCAGAGCTGGGCCGAGAGGTGGCAAATAGAGTTTAATGTGGAAAAGTGTGAGGTAATTCACTTTGGCAGGAATAACAAATGTGTAGAGTATAGGGCTAATGGTAGGACTCTTAATAGTGTTGATGAACAGAGGGATCTTGGTGTATGTGTGCATAGATCCCTGAAAGTTGGCAATCAAGTCGATAAGGTTGTTAAGAAGGCATACGGAGTCTTAGCTTTTATTGGTAGGGGGATTAAATTTCGGAGCCGAAACGTCATTTTGCAACTATACAAAACTCTAGTGCGGCCGCACTTGGAGTATTGTGTGCAGTTCTGGTCCCCACATTATAAGAAAGATGTGGAGGCATTGGAGAGGGTACAGAGGAGGTTTACCAGGATGTTGCCTGGTATGGAGGGCAGGTCTTATGAAGAGAGGCTGAGGGATTTGAGGTTGTTTTCGTTAGAAAGAAGGCGGCTAAGAGGAGACCTTATTGAAACATATAAGATGATTAGAGGTTTAGATAGGGTGGACAGTGATAGCCTTTTTCCTAGGATGGAGAAAGCTAGCACGAGGGGACATAGCTTTAAATTAAGGGGTGGTGGTTTTAGGACAGATGTCAGAGGTAGGTTCTTTACCCAGAGGGTGGTAAGGGTATGGAATGCCTTGCCTGCGTCAGTTGTAGATGCGCCAATTTTGGTGGCATTTAAGAGGTTAGTAGATAGGTTTATGGATGAAAAGGGAATGGTTTAGGTTAGAGGGTCACTGCTTGTTCCTAATTGGTCGGCGCAACATCGAGGGCCAAAGGGCCTGTTCTGCGCTGTAATGTTCTATGAATGCCTGACTTGAGAGCTGGTTCAAGGGGCGAGGATTTAGATTTTTGGATCATTTGGATTTTTTCTGGGGAAGGGCTGACCTGTTCAAGAGGGATGAGTTACATTTGAACTGAAAAGAGACTAACATCAAAGAACAAAGAACAAAACAGCATGGGAAACAGGCCCTTTGGCCCAACGAGCCCGCGCTGCCACCCTGATGTTCCCACCTCTACCCGCAATCCCTGTCCATGTTAATAGATCTATGGATTAAAAACCAAATTTGAGACAATTTAGGGAGAATTTGTTTTGCCAATTAGCCTAAGAGCACCTCTTTGGGACTTGGGAGGAAACCGGAGCACCCGGAGAAAACCCACACAAGCACGGGGAGAATGCGCAAACTCCCACAGACACAGGCCCAAATCCATGTATCTGCACAGCACAGCGATAGTCACTGAGCTGTCGTGTTGCCCATCAAATGGTCCAGATCAAGCGTACACTAACGACGTGAAGCACTAGGATACTCTCAAAAAAAAATCCAAGAGCAGCCCTCTCACGACCCATCGCGTGTATGCCCCTCGTTAGACAACAAGGTGGACCAAAGCACCTGTAGGATAAAAACAAGTACATCAATATCATCATCTATTTACACACTTCCCAGGGACTCCCAAGGCTCATGATCCCTATTTTAAATCAGTTTTCTATACCCCTCCATTCCCATTCTGTTCATGTGCCCATCTAAGTATTTCTTAAATAACTCCAGAGTACCTGCCTCCACCACTTTACTTGGCAGTGCGTTCCATACCCCCACCACCCTCTGTGTGAAAAAACTCCCTCTAGCATCCAAATTATACCTTACCCCCCTTACTCTAAGTCTGTGACCCCTTGTGCTATTCGAGTCCATCCTAGGAAAAAGCTTAACCCTGTTTAGTCTATCTATACCCTTCATAATCTTGTACATTTCTATTAGATCTCCTCTAAGTCTACGTCTTTCTAAGGAAAACAGTCCCAATTTGCCTAACAAATCCTGGCAGGAAGGTTTGCCACTCAGGAGAGTTTCAACTAGTTTGGCAGGGGGTTGGGATCCAAAGCTGTAGGGTGGCAGAAGAAAAGTTTGAGAACAATGCAGAAGTTAAAGAGAGCACATTAAGTAGTAAAAGCAGTGTCGGTAATCCTAGTACCAGACACATCAGGCAAAAGTAAGACAAAGAGCAAAGGAGGTCCAGATTTAATTGCATTTCAATGCAAGAGTCCTGATGGGCAAGGCGGACGAACTCAAGGCATTGCGGGGTATGTAGGACTGGAATATTATAACAATTACTGAAACACTCCTAAGGGAGGGACAGAATTGACAGCTCAATGTTCCAGGATACAGATGCTATAGGGAAGATAGAATAGGAGGTTAGAGAGGAGGGGGAGTTGCACTTTTGATTAGGGAAAGCATCAAGGTTGGACTGAGAGGGGATATATCTGAAGGTTTGGCCACTGAGTCTACATGGGTAGAACTGAGAAATAAGAAGAGGGAAATCACTTTGATAGGATTGTACTATAGGCCCCAAATATTCAGTGGGAAATTGAGCAAATATGTACGGAGATTACAGATAATTTTAAGAAAAAGAGTGGTAATAGTCAGAGATTTTAACTTTCCTAACATGGACTGGGACAGCCATAGTATTAGAAGCTTGGATGGAAAGAAATTTATTGAGTCTTATTCAATATGTGGATGGCCCAATAAAGAGAGCAAAACTTGACCTCCTCTTGGGGAAAAAAGGAAGACAGTTGGCAGAACTGTTAGTGACAGATCACTTTGGGACCAGTGACCGTAATTCTGTTGGTTAAAGATAGCTATGGAGAATAATAGATCTGGCCCAAAAATTAAAATTCTAAACTGGGGCAAGGCCAATTTTGATGGTATCAGGCAGGAATTTTCATAATTTAATTGGGAGAGTCTGTGGGAAGACAAAGGAATGTCTGGTAAGTGGCACACTTTCAAAAGTGTGTTAACCAGTGTTCAGCATAAACACATTCCTCTTAGAGTGAAGAGCAAAGCTGGCAGAAGTAGGGAACCCTGGATGACTGAGGATATTGAAGCCCTGGTCAAGAAAAGGAAAGAGGCATGTGACATGAATCGGCAGTTGGGATCAAATGAATCCTTTGAAGAGTGTAGGAATAGAGTTAAAAGAGAAATCAGGAGGGCTAAAAGGGGATACGAGATTGTTTTGGCAGATAGGCAAAGGAGAATCCAAAGAGCTTCTATAAACACATAAAGGGCAAAAAGTAACAGGGGAGAGAGTAGGGCCTCTTAAAGATCAACAAGGTCATCTATGTGCAGATCCACAAGGGATGGATGAGATCCTAAATGAATATTTCCATCAATATTTACTGTTGAGAAAAGTATGAATGTTAAGGAACTTGGGGAAATAAATGGTGTTGTCTTGAGGAGTTGTATGTATTACACAGAAGGAGATGCTGTAAGTCTTAAAGTGCATCAAGGTCGATAAATCCCCAGGACCTGATGAAGTATGGGAGGCTATGGAGGAAATTGCGGGTCCCGAGCCAAGATTTTGAATCATCAATTGTCACAGGTCAGGTGTCTGAAGATTGGAGAGTGGTAAATGTTGTGCCTTTGTTTAAAAAGGTCTGCAGGGAAAAGCCTAGGAACTACAGGCCAGTGAGCCTCACATCTGCAGTGGGTAAATTGTTGGAATATATTTTGAGAGACAGACCTACAAGCATTTAGAAATGCAAATACTGATTAGGGACAATCAGCGTGGTGAAATGTCATGTCTCACAAATTTGAGTTTTTTGAAGGGGTAAACAAAGATCAAAGAACAAAACAGCACGGGAAACAGGCCGTTCGGCCCAACGAGCCCACGCCGCCACCCCGATGCTCCCACCTCTACCCGTGATCCCTGTCTATGTTTATAGATCTATGGATTAAAAACCAAATTTGAGACAATTTAGGGAGAATTTGTTTTGCCAATTAGCCTAAGAGCACATCTTTGGGATGTGGGAGGAAACCGGAGCACCCGGAGAAAACCCACACAAGCACGTGGAGAATGCACAAATTCCCACAGACACAGGCCCAAATCTATGCATCTGCACAGCACAGCGATAGTCACTGAGCTGTTGTGTTGCCCATCAAATGGTCCAGGTCAAGTGTACACTAACGATGTGAAACATTAGGATACCCTCAAAAAAAATCCAAGAGCAGCCCTCTCACGACCCGTCACGTGTATGCCCCTTGTTAGACAACAAGGTGGACCAAAGCACCTGTAGGATAAAAACAAGTACATCAATATCATCATCTATTTACACACTTCCCAGGGACTCCCAAGGCTCATGATCCCTATTTTAAATCAGTTTTCTATACCCTCCATTCCCATTCTGTTCATGTGTCCATCTAAGTATTTCTTAAATAACTCCAGAGTACCTGCCTCCACCACTTTACTTGGCAGCGCATTCCATACCCCCACCACCCTCTGTGTGAAAAAACTCCCTCTAGCATCCAAATTATACCTTACCCCCCTCACCCTAAGCCCGTGACCCCTCGTGCTATTCGAGTCCATCCTAGGAAAAAGCTTAACCCTGTTTACTCTATCTATACCCCTCATAATCTTGTACACCTCTATTAGATCTCCTCTAAGTCTACGTCTTTCTAAGGAAAACAGTCCCAATTTGCCTAACCTCTCCTCGTAACTCAGACCTTCCATACCAGGCAGCATCCTGGTAAACCTCCTCTGCACTCTCTCCAGATCCTCCACGTGCTTCCGGTAGTAAGGCAACCAGAACTGGACGCAGTATTCCAAATGAGGTCTAACCGACGTTTTATACAACTGCAACATTAAAGGCCAACTCTTGTACTCTATACCCCTTCCTTTAAACGCTAGCATACCATATGCTTTCTTCACAACCTTCTCCACTTGCTCTGCCACCTTCAGAGACTTGTTCACCTGCACCCCCAGGTCCCTCTGCATTTCTTAATAGGTCTATCCTTTATCATATACCTCCCCGCTACATTCTTTCTCCCGAAATGCATCACCTCACATTTATCAGGATTGAATTCCATCTGCCATCTGTCTGCCCAAGCTACCAACCTATCTGTGTCCTGCTGCATCGCCTGACAATGCTCCTCACTATCCGCAAGTCCAGCTATCTTTGTATCATCTGCAAACTTGCTGATCACTGCACTTATTCCCTCTTCCAAGTTATTTATATATATTACAAATAGAAGAGGTCCCAGTACCAAGCCCTGCGGCACACCACTAGTGACCGACCTCCTGCTAGAAAAACACCCTTCCACTATTATTCTCTGTCTCCTATTACTAAGCCAGTTACTTATCCATCTAGCTACCTGTCCTTGTATCCCATGAGCCTTGACCTTCTCAACTAACCTCCCATGAGAGACTTTGTCAAACGTCTTACTAAAATCCATATAGACGACATCAACAGCTCGGCCTTCGTCCACCGTTTTCGTCACCTCCTCAAAAAATTCTATCAGATTTGTAAGGCACGACCTCCCCTTAACAAATCCATGCTGCGTATCCCTAATCAGATCACAATGCTCTAAGTGCCTATACATCCTTTCTCTAAGAATCCCCTCCAACAGCTTCCCTACCACTGACATCAAACTCACCGGCCTATAATTCCCAGGGTTATCCCTACTACCCTTTTTAAACAACGGTACAACATTAGCTATTCTCCAGTCCTCTGGGACCTCACCTGTGGATAAACAAGAAAGTAGATGACAGCAGTGCAGTTGATGTTGTCTACATGGACTTTAGCAAGGCCTTTGACAAGGTACTGCATGATAGGTTGTTGCATAAGGTTAAATCACACTGGGCCCAGGGTGAGGTATCTAAATGGATAGAAAATTGGCTTCTTGATAGAAGCCCGGGGGTGGTTGTAGATAATTTGTTTTTCAAACTGGAGACCTGTGACCAGTGGTGTGCCTCAGGTATCAGTATTTGGGTCCATTGTTATTTGTCATTTGTATTAATGATTTGGATATGGATATGGGAGGCATGGTTAGTAAGTTTGCCAATGACATCAAAATTGGTGATAGAGTGGACAGTGAAGAAAGTTATCTCCAATCGCAACAAAATCTTGATCAATTGGGCTAGTGGGTGGACAAATGGCAGATGGAGCTTAATTTAAATTAATGTGAGGTTATGCATTTTGGTAGATTGAACCAGGGCAGGACGTGCTCAGTTAATGGTAGGGCACTGGGGAGAGTTACAGAACAAAGAGATCTAGAGTACATGTTTATAGCTCCTTAAAAGTGGCTTCACAGGTGGATAGAATGGTGAAGAAATCATTTGGCATGCTTGTTTTCATTGGTCAGAACATTAAATACAGGAGGTGGAATGTCTTGTTAAAGCTGTACAAGACATTGGTAAGCCACACTTGGAATACTCTGTGCAATTCTAGTCACCTTTATTATGGAAAGGATTTTATTAAACTAGAAACAGTGCAGAAAAGATTTACTAGGATGCTACTGGGACTTCATGGATTGGGTTACAAGGAGAGGCTGGATAGACTGGGACTTTTTTTCTCTGAAGCGTAAGCGGCTGAAGGGTGATCTTATAGAGGTCTATAAAATAATGAGGGGTGTTGACAAGGTAGGTAGTCAATAGCTTTTCACAAAGGTAGGAAAGTTTAAAACTAGAGGGCATAGGTTTAAGGTGAGAGGGGAGGGATACAAAAGTGTCCGGAGGGGCAATTTTTTTTTTTACACACAGAAGATGGTGAGTGCCTGGAACAAGCTGACAGAGGTAGCAGTGGAGGTACATACGATTTTGTCTTTTAAAAAGCATTTAAACAGTTACATGGGTACGATGGGTTTAGAGAGATATGGGCCAAATGCAGGCAATTGAGATTAACTTAGGGGTTTCTGAAAAAAAAGGGTGGCATGGACAAGTTGGGCCAAAGGGCCTGTTTCATGCTGTAAACCACTATGATTCTTAATGGAGTATAATGTTAGCAAGTGTGAGGTTATTCACTTTGGTAGGAATAATGGTAGGAAGGATTACTATTTAAACTGTGAAAAGCTGCAGCATGCAACGGTGCAAAGGGATCTGAGGGTCCTTGTGCACAAATCACAAAAACACAGTATTCACGTGCATCAGGTGATTAAGAAGGTGAATACAATGTTGGCCTTTATAGCTAGGAGGATAGAATATAAAGGAAGGAGGTACTATTGTAGCTGTGTAAGGCACTGGTGAGGCTGCAGCTGGAGTACTGTGTGCAGTTTTGGTCGCCGCATTGGAGGAAGGATATATTAGCCTTGGAGGGGTGTAGAGAAGGTTTACTAGGCTGATACCAGAGATGAGGGCGTTGGATTATGAGGAGAGACTGAATAGGCTAGATTTGTACTCTTTGGAGTTTAGAAGCTGAGAGGGGATCTTATAGAGACGTATAAGATAATGAAGGGGATGAATAGGGTAGAGGTTGAGAGACTCTTCCCACTTAGCAAAGATAGCAGGACTAGAGAGCACAGCCTCAAGATTGTAGGGCAGCGGGGAGGTTCAGATCAGAGTTGCGGAGGAGTTTCTTCACACAAAGGGTGGTGAATCTTTGGAATTCTCTGCCTGATGAGGTGGTGGAGGCTTCCTCACTGAAAATGTTCAAGTCAAGAGTGGATAGGTTTTGATTGACAAGGGAATTAAGGGTTACGGGGAGAAAGCGGGAAAGTGATGCTGAACCACTGCAGATCAGCCATGATCTTATTGAATGGCGGGGCAGGCTCGAGGGGCTGGATGGCCTACTCCTGCTCCTATTTCTTATGTTCTGAAATCACTACTATAACGAAGACTGATTTGGAAGGTTCTCTCTGAAAGTGTGAAACAATTCTAATAGTAACTTTCAAAAGGGAAATGGATAACATTCAGAAGTGTGGGGAAAAGAGGGGAGTGTGAGTAATAAGATATCTTTTACTGCACAGACGCAATGAGGCCAATGATCTCCAATCTGTGTTAAGCACCTATAATTCCAATAATTCTCAGCTGCTGATACATGATTTTTCACTAAAACTGCATCTGATCTGAGATAACCACTGGTCAATCACTAGTCAATTTGAGTATGTCATGGAGGAAAGCCACATCGGGTGGATGCGGTTGGAACTTTGCTTTTAATATTTCATTGGTAAAATCCTCTCAGTGAGGCATCAACCAACCTACTTTCTGGGGGAGAAAATAGATCACGAGGAAGGAGGAATATACTCACCCTGGGCCCCAATCAAATCATTTGTGTTGTCCTCAGAATAGCTGACAGTGTTGAACTGACCTGTGATTGCACCAGATATGAATCGTTGACAAACTGGGTGACTGGCAACCTCTGCTTCCAGTCACTTAATACCAGCACATTAGTTCAGCACATTAGTGGCTAATTAGTTTATAATTAGGTAAACCTGCACTGAAACCAAAGACAATGTGTAATTAATCATTCTGACCCAGAATTTCCTGCACATCATTTGCACTGCTGTTGTACCTTTAAACAAAGTGGTACATGTGCCATGAGACAATGGTGAAAGAAAGAATTTACAGAGGGTTACTAGCACAGAAACAGACTATTCAGCCCACCCGATCTATGCCGGGTAGTACATCAGAGACCTATAATGCGATAACGAAGCCTGGCGTGAGCTTGGATTTCAAACCCAAGGTGTCTGATGGTACAGATGGAGTTTTTCCAGCATATTCTGTCTTTGGAATCATGGATAATACGACACAAATCAGGGACCACTTGCCTCATTGTGTCTGTCCAGCTCTTTGAAAGATTCACCTTCTTATTCCCCACCCCCTTTCCTTTCCCCACAGTCCTGCAACATTGTCTCCTAGCCAGTGTGCTTCCTTTGTTTAAGAAGAGTAGCAAGAATAATCCAGGTAATTACAGGCCAATGAGCCTTACATCAGTGATAGGGAAATTATTGGAGACATTCTCTGAGACAAAATTTATTCCCACTTGGAACTAAGTGGACATTTAGCAAGAGGCAACATGGTTTTGTGAAGGGGAGGTCGTCTTTCACTAACTTGATCGAGTTTTTCGAGGAAGTGACAAAGATGATTGATGAGGGTAGGGCAGTGTATGTTGTCTACGTGGACTTCAGTAACGCCTTTGACAAGATCCATCATGGTAGACTCTTGCAGAACACGAAGTCGTGTGGGATCGGAGGTGAGCTGGCAAGGTGGATACAGAACTGGCTCGATCATAGAAGACAGAGGGTAACAGTGGAAGTGTGTGTTTCTGAATGGAGGGCTGTGACAAATGGCGTTCCTCAGTAATCAGTGCTGGGACCTTTGCTGTTCATAATATGTATATCAATGAAGTGGAGGAAAGCGTAACTAGTTTAATTAGAAAGTTTGCGGATGACATAAAGGTTGGTGGATTTGCAGATAGCGATAAGGATCATCAGAAGATAGTTTGGAGGGCTTGGGCAGAGAGATGGCAGATGGAGTTTAATCTGGACAAATGTGAGGTAATGCATTTTGGTAGATCTAATAAAGATAGGCAATATACAGTAAATGGCAGAACGCTTAGGAGTATTCATAGGCAAAGGGACTGGATGTACAGGTATACAGGTCACTGAAACTGGCAATGCAGATGGAGAATCATAGAATCATGAAAACCTACAGCACAAACAAGCCCTTTAGCCCACAAGTTGTGCTGATCTTATCTCTACCTACTAGGCTATAGAATCATAGAAAACTACAGCACAAACAAAAGGTAGTCAAGAAGGCAAATGACATGCTTGCCTTCATCAGCAGGGGCTCTGAGTTTAAAAATGGGCAAGTGTTATTGCAGCTTTCTAGAACATTTCTTAAACCGCACTTGGAATATACTGCTCAGTTCTGTTCACCACACTACCAGAAGGATGTGGAGACATTGGAGAGTGTACAGAAAAGACTTAGCAGGATATTGCCTAGAATAGAAGACGTTAGCTATGAGGTGAGCTTGGAGAATCTTAGTTTGTTCTCACTGGAATGATGGAGGTTGAGGGGTGAACTGGTAGAAATCTATAAGATTATGAGGGCCAGCCACACTTGATGCGGAGTGGCACCCTTTAAGCTATAAGCCTTTGGCAACAGGAAAACAAACTGTTTCAGTAATTACCTCACTACGGGAACAGATGAAAGTCTGCCTTGTGCACCATTAAATGTGGGAAAAGGGACAAACAACAACATTTAATACAGAAGTGAAGAGAACTATTTTCTATCAAAGGGTTGTTAGTATATGCAATTCTCTTTCCAAGGAGCATTGGAGACTTGTTTGTCATTGAATATGTTTAAGGCTGAATTAGATAAATTTTTGATTGACAAGGCAATCAAAAAATATAGGGAGTAGACATGAGAATGGAGTTGAGGCCACACTTAGATTAACCATGATCTTATCAGGTGAGTCTGGAGTTTGCACATGCTCCTCATGTCTGGGTGGGTTTCTGCTCTCACAGGCCAAAGATGTGTGGGTGAGGTTGATTGGCCATGTTAAAATTGTCCCTTAGTATCCTGAGATGTGTAGGTTAAAGGGATTAGAGGTTAAATGTTTAGGGATATGGGGTTAGAACCTGAGTGGGATTGTGGTCAATGCAGATGCAATGGACCAGATGGCCTCTTTCTGCACTGTAGGATTTCTTTGAGTCAAGTTTGACAGACTACTCCTTCTAATTCAGATGTTCACATGTATGTTTGTTTGTATGCCCACATGTACTCAGAAAATGACTTATTCTATTTCTTGTTAGCTAACTAATCCTCTTTCCTTGCTAAAAAGTTACTCTCAACAGAATAAGCTGTTATTTTGTGAAGAAATCTTTATGCGGTACCTTGTTGAATGTCTTTTTGGAAATCCACATCTACAGGTTCTCCTTTAATCACATTGCTTGTTATTCCCTTGAGGAATTCTGATAACTTGGTCAAATACAATTTCCCTTTCACAAAATGATGTTAACTCTATCTGATTGTAAAAAAAGAACCAGGTGCAGTTAAGGAAAAGACATGTCTTTTACTCAGCCAGTTGTAGAACATAGAACATAGAACATTACAGCGCAGAACGGGCCCTTCGGCCTTCGATGTTGCACCGACCAATTAGGAAAAAGCAATGACCCTCTAACCTAAACCATTCCCTTTTCGTCCATAAACTTATCTACTAACCTCTTAAACGCCACCAAACTTGGCGCATCTACAACTGACGCAGGCAGGGCATTCCATACCCTTACCACCCTCTGGGTAAAGAACCTAGCTCTGACATCCGTCCTATAACCACCACCCCTTAATTTAAAGCTATGTCCCCTCGTGCTAGCTTTCTCCATCCTAGGAAAAAGGCTATCACTGTCCACCCTATCTAAACCTCTAATCATCTTATATGTTTCAATAAGGTCTCCCCTTAGCCGCCTTCTTTCTAATGAAAACAACCTCAAATCCCTCAGTCTCTCCTCATAAGACCTGCCCTCCATACCAGGCAACATCCTGGTAAACCTCCTCTGTACCCTCTCCAATGCCTCCGCATCTTTCTTATAATGCGGGGACCAGAACTGCACACAATACTCCAAGTGCGGCCGCACTAGAGTTTTGTACAGTTGCAACATGACGTTGCGGCTCCGAAATTCAATCCCCCTACCAATAAAAGCTAAGACTCCATATGCCTTCTTAACAACCTTATCGACTTGATTGCCAACTTTCAGGGATCTATTAACATATACACCAAGATCCCTCTGTTCATCAACACTATTAAGAGTCCTACCATTAGCCCTATACTCTACACATTTGTTATTCCTGCCAAAGTGAATTACCTCACACTTTTCCACATTAAACTCCATTTGCCACCTCTCGGCCCAGCTCTGCAACTTGTCCAAGTCTCTCTGCAAACTATAACACCCCTCTTCACAATCTACCACTCCTCCGACTTTGGTGTCATCCGCAAATTTACTAATCCATCCCTCAAAACCCTCATCCAGATCATTTATAAAAATTACAAACATTTGAGGATTGCTCTTCCCAAAGCAGAGGTGGAAGCAGGTTCAATAGTAAGTTGCAAAAAGGAATTTGAGAAGTTCTTGGTGAGAAGAAGCCTGGAAGGACACAAGGAAAGCACAGAGGCGAATGGGACTAATTGGATAGCCCTTTCGAAGGGCCAGCACAGATAGAATGGGCCGAATGATCTCGTTCGATGTTGTGTGATTATATGATTAAGAACTGGATGTTTTTTCCCTTGTTTTTCAGGATCAGAATGAATACAACTGTTCGGTGGTGAAGAGCCTGACGAACACAGCTCGCATCGATGGTCTGCGGCCTGGCATTGTGTACGTGGTGCAGGTGCGAGCCAGGACCGTGGCTGGCTTCGGAAAGTACAGTGGCAAAATGTGCTTCCAAACACTGACAGATGGTAAGCTTGGCAGGGGAGGATGCTGCCGAGGGAAACAGATTACAATAATGGCAAAACTCCTAATTGACTGGAGGAGTTAAAATTTGTCAGTAGCCAATCTCTGACAGCCTGGGGAAGCAGGAACTAAAACAAGAAAGGAAACAAATCCAAATCTGCCTGATATATTATTTGATGTTTTCCATCCTGTGGTTTTTTTCCATCTCTTCTACATTTGAGATTCCTGGCTTGACAATCTTCCAAGCTCTTGGGATTGTGGAATAATGGTGCCAGGAATTCACTCGCGGGTGAGAGGACTGGCATTGCCATCCCACCTCCAGCCACCTGCACTGAATTGGTTTCTATCAGCACAGATGATCATTCACTGCTCCTGATGTTGGACTTTGCAGATGAGCAATGGTGTGTGTGGATATCCAAGAGTACCAACTATCACAGCCTCTGTCCCTCCAGCTGTTCTTTATAGCTGTTAAAAATTACACTCCTTCTGAATGAAAAAGAAAGCCATTGTGTGAAAGAGGAAATGCCATCTGTAGAATTTTTTTTATTCACTGATAGGATGTGGGCATTTATTGTGCATATCTGAGGGCATTTAAGAGTCAACCATGTTGCTGTTGTTCTGGAGTCATATGTAGGCCAAACCAGGTGAGAGCAGCACATTTCCTTCCCTTAAAGACAATAGTGAAACATTGTTGGGGTTTTCTAACAATGGTTGCATGTCATCATTCGACTTTTAGTTTCAGGTTTTTATTGAGTTAGAACATAGAACATTACAGCACAGAACAGGCCCTTCGGCCTTCGATGTTGCGCCGACCAATATAAAAAGCAATGCCCCTCCAAACTAAACCATTCCCTTCTCTTCCATATACTTATCAACTAACCTCTTAAACGCCACCAAACTTGGCGCATCTACAACTGCTGCAGGCAGGGCATTCCACTCCCGAACCACCCTTTGGGTAAAGAACCTACCTCTGATATCCGTCCTATAACTATCACCCCTTAATTTAAAGCTGTGTCCCCTCATGCCAGCTTTCTCCATCCTAGGAAAAAGGGTATCACTGTCCACCTTAGAGTTTCATCATCTGGGATTTGGAGTCAGGTGCCAAGGGCGTTACCCTGGTTCTCTACACTACTGCCTCCCCAAAGACATATTTTAGGTATAAGGGGCATTTTCTATTTTTTGATCTGGTATTAGGAAGTTTCACTAGAATATTGGTTACACAGAGGGCGACAGGACCATTACATTGTCTATCACATTTTCTCTGCATTGGAAGTAACATTGGGTGAATGTCCCCTGCTCCTCTTTAACAGTTGCCTTTGATTTCCTTTACATCCACCTGGACAAGCAAACACACTTCCTCTCTTTAGCCTGTTAACTGAAAGATGGCACAGTGTAATGCTCTCATCGAACAGCTTAGAGGGATTTTGTCCTGAACAGCTGGGGAAGGCTTGGTACCATGACTGTCATCGCTGAGTTGGACAATGTACATAATTGAACCAAGCTAACATTTATATATTGGTAGGCACACTTAGTGGTGGAGTTAAAGCTCAGCAGGGTTCACCATCGGATCTGCAAGTAACAAGACTTCTGCCCCGGTCATACACTGATTTGTGCTCACCAACACCAATGTCCTGCCAACAAATGTTGAAAGGGTTGCTGATGACAATCTGGTTATTTTTCATTAAAAAAAATCAGATCAATTCTGGCAAATGTCTTAGTGCACACATACATCAGTGACCACAGTGTAATTGTGCAGAAGAATACTGGGCTACTAGAAAATCATTTGCGTAGAATTTTACAAAATACATAACAGAGAAACAGGCCATTCGGTGCAACAGGTCCAATGCTAGTAGTTAGGATCCATTCAAACCTTTTATGATCCTTTCTCATGTAACTCTATCAATAGCTGTGATTCTCTATTAAAAAATCAAAGTACTGCTGCCATTGAGAAAACTAGAATGTTTGCAATGGTGCTGGCAGCACTAACCACGTGGGATTCAACCGCTGTTTGTTGAGAAAGAAATCCCCAATAAGAAACAAGTTAACCAGCCCAGCTTCACAGAGATTGGATACCATTTTTAATCAGTGCCCCAATCTCAAAGTTAAATGACAGGCTGTTCCTCTTCCCGTGGAAATAGCAACACGACCCAGACCAATGGCACATCCCAAACCACCACCACTGAAAGGCAGTCTCCCCCCACCATTAAATATATGAGTCACCTTCCACCACCCCTCCCCATCAACCACACAAACACATTGGTGACCAACCCACCCTACCTTGCAGTCAAAGGTCTCACCTCCAAGGGAGACACTCCAATATGAAGTCACCAAAGACTCCCACCCCCTTCCAGATGATTTGGGGCCATGGATTTTAATATGACCAGGCTAAATCAAAGGTTTTATGAAACATTGACTTTAATGAAGATTTTTACCAGTTTGCTGTCTGAAATCGCCATCTTGAGAGTGATCACTATGTTTTCCAAGGCAATAAGTTCAGCCATGAGACCTCCATCATGGGGGAGATCCTCATGGTCAATCCTTTGCCCTGCTCCCTCCCCAGCCCAAGCCTCTCTAAACTCCTCTCTGCAGCCTGGCAGTGGCGCAGTAGCCCAAGGGCACATTTGGAGATTGTACTCACCTCCTTGTCCTATTCTGAGTCTACTGTGTGTGTGTGTGTGTGTGTGTGTGTGGGGGGGGGGGGGGGGGGGGGGGGGGGGGGGGGGGGGGGGGGGGGGTGGGGCAGGGCAGCTAGGGTGGTGGGGTTAGTAGTAGTAGCAGTAGTCATGGCTGACTCGACATTGCAGGAAGGGATTGAATTAGAATTCCAGCTAATGACATTCAAGTCTATTTAAACAGCTGAATTTTGCTAGTGCAGCGGGCCGGAAGGCTGGGAACAGGATTGATGCCCAGCGGGAATCCCAATCTGGCCCTTTCATCTGATTCAACAGACCATCAGGATTCCCAGCTGGGTCTGGCAGTCCCAGAAATTCCTTACAACGTGTCCCTCAATTCCCTTCTCCCTTATGTGCTTATCTTCTTAAATGGACCTATTCTATTCACTTTAACTACTCCTTGTGATAGCGAATTACACCAGTTTCTGGGTCAAAGCATTTCTCCTGAAAATAAGCTGTGGCTCAGTTTGCTGCACCCTCCTCTGAGTTACAAAATACTGCCTTTAAGCCCCACTCCAGTGCAGCACTAAGTGTTGTGTATCAGATGAAGACCCCAACTGCCTGCTCTAACTTGAAAGCAGGGCAGGGGAGCTTTCCCTGGTATCCAGGACAGAATTTATCCCTCAATCAAGATCACAGAAAGACAGATAATCTGATCATTATCAGGTTGTTTGTGGCAGCTTGCTATGCACAAATTGGTTACTGCATTTCCTATAGTGACTACATTTAAACAGTACTTAATCGGCTGTAAAGCAATTTGAGATGTCCAGTGACTGTGAAAAGTACTTTATAAATGGAAGTCTATGTTTTCCTTTCTGAATTCCCTGTTGAACTTCATGGTGACTATCATGTGTTGATGTCTCTTATTATGATCCTCTATAAGTGGAAATGTTCTGTCTATCAGCACCTTTTTAAATACCATTATTAGGTCATCCCTCAGCTTTTTTTAAGAAGATATCCATTTATCCTTTCTTTAGTTATAACTTCACTGTTCAGGTATTATCTTTATAAACTTTTTTTATACGCCTTCCTGCGTGCCTCTATTTTTATAATAATGGCAACCAGGACCATGCACAATACTTCATACATGATCTTACCAAAATTCATTTGAGCACAAATTCTCTCTCTAGAAATGAACCCTGGTGAATGATTGTCCTATCATCTTGCTGACTTACGTCACCACTTTCAGTGATTTGAGTGTGACATAGAACATAGAACACTACAGCACAAACAGGCCCTTCGGCCCACAAGTTGTGCCGAACACATCAAAAACCTACCCAGCCATAGACCTATCTATAATCCCCAATCCCATTGGATCCCATATACTCATCCAGAAGTCTTTTAAAAGACCCCAGCGATTTTGCCTCGACCACCACCGACGGCAGCCGATTCCATTCACTCACCACCCTCTGAGTGAAAAACTTTCCCCTAGCATCCCCTCTGTACTTGCTTCCCTGCACCTTAAATCTGTGCCCTCTCGTCGCGACAATTTCAGCCCTGGGAAATAGTCTCTGAGAGTCCACCCTATCTATTCCTCTCAACATCTTGTAAACCTCTCTCAGGTCGCCTCTCAACCTTCGTCTCTCCAGGGAGAACAGTCCCAGCTCCCTCAACCTGTCTTCATAAGGCATGCCTCCCAATCCAGGCAACATCCTTGTAAAACATCCTTGTTACGTTTCAAGACTCCTAGATTCTCTACCCTATTTAGATTTTTATTTCCCAAACCATGTGTGATTTTCTCCATACTCCATATGCTAATTCCCACAATGTGTTGAGTCCGAAGTCACTGGGTAAAATGTTGATCTTCCTGCTGATGCTCTGATGTGTTGGAAAGGATTTTCCAGACACTGACTAACAACATACCTGATTTTCATTCTGTTAGGAAAAATAGAACATAGAACTGTACAGCACAGTACAGGTCCTTCGGCCCTCAATGTTGTTCTACGTCCAATCCCAAGATAAGCTATCTCCTCCCCATCATTCTGGAGTGCTTCCTGTGCCAATCCAATAACTGCTTAAAAGTTCCTAAAGTGTCAGACTCCATTATCACAGCAGGCAGTCTATTTCACACCCCAATCACTTTCTGAGTGAAGAATCTACTTCGGACATCCCTCCTATATCTCCCACCTTATAGTTATGCCCCCTAGTAACAGCTATATCCACCCGAGGAAATAGTCTCTGCACGTCCACTCTATCAATCCCTCTCATCATCTTATAAACCTCTGTTAAGTCATCTCTCATCCTCCTCTGCTCCAAAGAGAAAATCCCCAGCTCCTTCAACGTTTCTTCATAAGAGCTACCCTCCAAACCAGGCAGCATCCCGATAAATCTCCTCTGCACTCCCTCCAATGCTTCTGCATTCTTCTTATAGTGATGTGACCAGAACTAAACACAATATTCCAAATGTGGTCTCACTAACATCCAGTATTGTTGCAGCATAACCCCACAAGTCTTAAACTCAAGCCCCCTGTTATTAAACACTAACACACTATAAGCCTTTTTCACGGCTCTATCCACTTAAGTGGCAACCTTCAGAGATCTGTGGATATGAATGCCAAGATCTCTCTATTCCTCCACATTCCTTAGAACCCTGCCGTTGACCCTGTAATCTGCATTCAAGTTTGTCCTATCAAAATGAATCACTTCACACTTATCAGGGTTAAACTCCATCTGCCACTTTTCTGCCCAGCTCTGCATCCCATCAATGTTTCTTTGCAGCCTGCAAGAGGCCTTCACCTCATCCACTACTCCAGCAATCTTGGTGTCATCAGCAAATTTACCAACCCACCCTTCAGCCCCTTCTTCCCAGTAATTGATAAAAATCACAAATAGCAGAGGACCCAGCACTAACCCCTGTGGTACATCGCTGGTAACTGGCCTCCAGTCTGAAAATTTTCCTTCCACCATCAGCCTCTGTCTTTTATGATACAGCCAGTTACTTATCCAATTGACCAAATTTCCTTCTATCCCACACATCCTTATCTACTTCATGAGCCTACAATGGGGAACCTTATCAAACGCCTTAGTAAAATCCATGTATACAACATCAACTGCTCTACCTTCGTCTACACACATGGTTACTTCATCAAAGAATTCAATCAAATTTGTGAGGCAGGACTGCCCCTGACGAAACCATGCTGACTATGCCAGATTAAACTGAATCTTTCCAAACGGTCATAAATCCTATTTCTCAGGAGCCTTTTCATTAACTTACCGACCACCGAAGTAAGACTAGCTGGCCTATAATTACCAGGGTCATTCCTATTTCCTTTCTTGAAAAGAGGAACAACATTTGCCACTAACCCCATGGACAGTGAGGACCCAAAGATCAAAGCTAAAGACTCCACAATCTCATCCCTTGCATCCCAAAGTATCCTAGGATGTATCCCATCTGGCCCAGGGGACTTATCCACCCTCAAGTTTTTCAAAATTCTGATATATCTTCCCTCAGAACATCTACCTCTTCCATCCTATCAGCCTGTATCACGCATTCCTCCTCATTCCAGTTGGAGTATTGTGCGCAGTTCTGGTCGCCTCATTATAGGAAGGATGTAGAGGCTATTGAGAGGGTTCATTATTTAGAAAGTTAAAGATAACTATTCTGTGACCTCCACACCTATCCATAATCTGCTTTGCCATTTACTACTCCATGTCTCTATTACTATTTGGGAACCTATAGAAAACTCCTAACCTATTTCTAACTTCAGCCCATATGACCTCAGTAGGCACATTCCCCTTGAACTACTTTTCAGCAGCCATTAAACTATTCTTAATTAAAGATGCTACTCCACCTCTTTTACTACCTTCCCTACTCTTACTGAAACATCTTTCCCCTAGAACTGCTAACAACCATTCCTGTCCCTGTTCTAACCATGTCTCCGTAATGGCCACGACGTCATAGTCCCAAGTACCAATCCACGCTCCAAGTTCATCTACCTTATTCCGGATGCTCCTAGCATTGAAGTAGATACACGTCAACCCATCATCCTGTCTGCTTGTACACTCCTGTGACTTTGGTACCTTCCTCAGTACCTCATGACCCTCAACACTGGCTATTGGACTACATCCCATTTTCCCATCTACCTGACAAATGAGTTTAAACCCCTCTGAAGAGCAGATGCAAATTTCCCTCCCAGGATATTAGTGCCCCTCTGGTTCAGGTGCAAACCATCCTGTTTATACAGGTCCCACCTTCCCCAGAATGTGCTCCAATTATCCGAACAAATGAAACCCTTTCTCCTACACCATTCCTGCAGCCACATGTTAATCTGCACTCTCTCCCTGTTCCTCAACTCGCTAGCACTTGGCACCGGCAACAAACCAGAGATGACATGCTTTTTCCTGGCTTTCAGTTTCCAGCCTAGCTCCCTAAATTCCTGTTTTAAATCCCCATCCCTCTTTCTATCTACATTGTTGATACCAATGTGCACCACGACATGTGATTGATCCTCCTGCCTCTTAAAGATATTGAAAACATGGTCCAAGACATCACAGAGTCTTGCACCCAGGAGACTCTGTGAGTCTCTTTTGCTGCCGCAGAATCCCCCATTTGTCCCTCTAACCATCGTGTCCCCAATTACTATTACTCTCCTGCTCTTCTCCCTTCCCTTCTGAGACACAGAGACAGACTCAGTGCTCGAAGTCTGGTCACTCGGGCTTACCACTGGTAGGTCATCCCTGTCAACAGAATCCAACACAGAATACTTGTTGCTGAGGGGAACAACCACAGGGGATCCCAGCATTGGCTGCTTCCTCCCAGCCATTATCACTGTCAACGAACTATTTTCATTTTTTGGAGTCTCCAAATCCCTAAAGCTTTTATCTATGATCACCTCTGCCTCCCAAATGATCCGAAGTTCATCCAGCTCCAGTTCCCTAATGCGGTTTTTGAGGAGCTGGAGATGGGTGCACTTCCCACAGACAAAATTAGCGGGGACAATAGCAGCATCCTTCACCTCAAACATCCTGCAGGAGGAACATTGCACTGCTTTCACTGCTATTCCCTCTAGATAAGGAAAGATCTTGCCTGATATTTCCTCATCCCCATAGATTAGAGGAATAAGTGAAAAAAGAAGAAAGCTTACATGCTCTCAGTCCAACTGTTTCTTTTTAGGTTAGAGGAATGGGGAGTGGGGGGGAGACTCTAAAAGTCGAGAGTCTTGGGTTTCCTCTCCATTCCAATTTATTGGGAGGAAAAAAACTTTCCATAAAAAACCAAATAGTAAGTAGCTTTGCCAAGTTACTACTGTCTTGTGGAAGCTTGGGGGTGTTAACAATGCTACCTCATAGTGTCAGCGACTGGGATTCAAATCTGGTCTGGGATGCCTGTGTGGTGTTTGCACATTTTAACCTGTGTCTGCATGGGTTTCCTCCTGGTGCTGTAGCTTCCTTCCACACTCCAAAGATGTGCAGCTTCGGTGGATTAGCCGTGTTCAGTTGTTGCTCAGTGTCCAAAGATGTGTAGGTTAGGTGGATTAATCATGGTAAAAACATGGGAGTTACAGGAATGGGCATGGAGAGGATGCTTTTACAGCGTGTTGCTGCAGACTCTGGGCTGAATGGCCTCCTTCATTGTAGGGATTCCATGGTTCCAAGACAAGCTACTATCTGATCAGATCCTGTGAGAATCTAGAACTATTTAAAAATAAGGGTTGGTTCTTTTAAGACTAATGAGGAAAAATCTTTTCACTCAGGATTCTGTGTTTCCGGAAGGCTCTTTCCCAAAAGACAGTGGAAGCAGTGTCTGTGAATATTTTAAGGCAAAGCTAGATAGATTCTTGATTAACAAGGGGATGAAAGGTTATTGGGAATCAGCAGAATTGTGGGGTTGAGTCCACAATTGGATCAGACATGATAGTACTGAATGGTGGAGCAGGCTTGAGGGATTGAATGGCCTACTCGTCCTCCTAATTCGTAAGTCTGTATGATTTAGTCTTCCCCCTTCATTCTCACTACTTGAGAAGACTCTCACTATCCAATATGGTGCTGTGACAAGAAGCAACAGTCCAGCAGTAAACCTAACCATCCATGTGACCTTTGAGAGCCCAGAGGGTTACTGAGTGATAACAACATGGATATCAAGATTGTGCATTAGCTGAAATAGATTTTCTTTCTGTGTAGCTAAACAGATTAATGTAATGCTGCACAATTTTCTCATTTTGCCTGCAATGCACAGAGACAGGAGATTCATCATTTCGTACATTCAAATTCATATTATTGACTGAAAAATTCAAGATTATTGGACGTCAGAGGAAAATGAAAAATTGGTGTATCTTTTTTTTTTGTAGTAAAACAGAATAAACATATTCATTGAAGGGGAGCCTATGGCACATTAATAAATAAGCTTGGGGGGAAATCATCAACTGATATTGTGAGGCAAAGAATTGAAAGCTACAGGCTATACGTGCAGGCAGCAGGTAGATGACAGATTGCAAAATATGGAAGGCAAAATAGTCTGTCTGAAGCAGGGACAAAGCAAATGGTGGCAGCATAGAGAGATTTTAACCTGCACGATCAGCTCTCCCTCTTCAACTTAATATAGAACATAGAACCGTACAGCACAGTACAAGCCCTTCAGCCCTCAATGTTGTGCCAAGCTATGTCCAACCCCAAGTTCAAGCTATCCCACTCCCTATCATTCTAAAGTGCTCCATGTGCCTATCTAATAACCGCTTGAAAGTTCCTAAAGCGTCCAACTCCACTATCACAGCAGGCAATCTATTCCACACCCCAACCACTCTGAGTGAAGAATCTACTTCGGACATCTCTCCTACATATTCCACCATGAACCTTAAAATTATGCACCCTAGAAACAGCTACATCCACCCAAGGAAATAGTTTCTGCATGTCCATCTATCAATCCCTCTCATTATCTTATAAACCTCTATTAAGTTGCCTTTCATCCTCCACTCAAAAGAGAAAAGCCCCAGCTCCCTCAACCTTTTTTCATTAGACCTACCCTCCAAACCAGGCATCATCCTGGTAAATCTCCTCTGCATTTTCTCCAATGCTTCCACATCCTTCTTATAATGACGTGACCAGAACTGAATGCAATATTCCAAATGTGGTCTCACCAATGGCCAGTACAGTTGCAGCATAACCCCATGGTTCTTAAACTGAAACTCCCTGTTAATAAATGTTAACATACTATAATCCTTCTTCATGGCTCTATCCACTTGAGTAGCAACCTTCAGAAATCTGTGGATATGAACCCCAAGACCTCTCTTTTCCTCCACATTCCTTAGAATCCTGCCATTGACCCTGTTATCTGCATTCAAGTTTGTCCTACCAAAGTGAATCACTCCACACTTATCGGGGTTAAACTCCATCTGCCACTTTTTGGCCCAGCTCTACATTCTATCAATGTCTCTTTGCAGCCTGCAAGAGCCCTCCACCTCATCCACCATTCCACCAATCTTGGTGTCACCAGCAAATTTACTAACGTATCCTTCAGCCCCCTCTTCCAAGTCATTGATAAAAATCACAAATAGCAGAGGACCCAGCACTGACCCCTGTGGTACACTGCCGGTGACTGGCCTCCAGTCTGTAAATTTTCCTGCCACCATCACCCTCTGTCTTCTATGATACAATAAGAAGTCTGACAGCACCAGATTTAAGTCCAACCAATTTATTTGATCGTAAACTTACAAGCTTTTGGAGTTTACCATTTGTCAGGTGAATGGAGAATTCTGGTCTCAGACAGAGCATATAACATCACAGACAGTTTACAGATTACTGATTAGAATGTGAGTCTTTACAACTAACCTGCTATCCAACTCTTAAAGATGCCGACAATATGAGTGGAAAGAGCATTATACATAGATTAAAGAGATGTGTATTAGAACATAGAACATAGAACATAACAGCACAGAACAGGCCCTTCAGCCTTCGATGTTGCACCGACCAATATAAAAAGCAGTGACCCTCCAAACTAAACCATTCCCTTCTCTTCCATATACTTATCAACTAACCTCTTTAAACACCACCAAACTTGGCGCATCTACAACTGCCGCAGGCAGGGCATTCCATTCCCTAACCACCCTTTGCGTAAAGAACCTACCTCTGATATCCATCCTATAACTATCACCCTTAATTTAAAGCTGTGTCCCCTTGTGCTAGCTTTCTCCATCCTAGGAAAAAGGCTATCACTGTCCACCCTATCTAAACCTCTAATCATCTTATATGTTTCGATCAGGTCCCCTCTTAGCCTCCTCCTTTCTAACGAAAACAACCTCCAATCCCTCAGCCTCTCCTCATAAGACCTGCCCTCCATACCAGGCAACATCCTGTTAAACCTCCTCTGTACCCTCTCCAATGCCTCCACATCTTTCTTATAATGTGGGGACCAGAACTGCACACAATACTCCAAGTGCGGCCGCACTAGAGTTTTGTACAGTTGCAACTGACGTTGCGGCTCCGAAATTCAATCCCCCTACCAATAAAAGCTAAGACTCCATATGCCTTCTTAACAACCTTATTGACTTGACTGCCTACTTTCAGGGATCTATGCACAAATACACCAAGATCCCTCTCCAGACAGTACAGTAAGTGAGGTTTTGAAAACCCAGCCAAGCCATGGGGGTTACAGATAGGTTCATGTCGCACTGAGATCCCTGTTGAGGCCGTCCTCATGTGTGTGGAACTTGGCTATCAGTCTCTGCTCAGCAACTCTGTAGTGTCGTGTGTCATGAAGACCGCCTTGGAGAATGCTTACCCGAAAGTCAGAGGCCAAATGCCTGTGACCGCTGAAATGTTCACCAACAGGAAGGGAACAGTCTTGCTGGTGATTGTTGAGTGCTGTTCATTCATCTGTCGTCATAGCGTCTGCATGGTCTCCCCAATGTATCATGCTTTGGGACATCCTTTCCTGCAGCGTATTACATAGACAATGTTAGTCGAGTTGCAAGAACATGTGCCATGTACCTGGTAGAACGTGTTCTCATGTGTGATGATGTCATCCTTCTGGATGATCCAGCACATCTTGCAGAGGTTGCTGTGGCAGGGTTGTGTGGTATTCTGGTCATTCTTCTCCTGAAGACTGGGTAGTTTGTTGCGAACAATGGTTTGTTTGAGGTTGTGCAGTTGTTTGAAGACAACAAGTAGGGGTGTGAGGATGGCCCAGCGAGATGTTCATCATCATCAATGATATTTTGGAGACTCCGGAGAAGTTGTCATAGCTTCTCCGCTCCGGGGAAATACTGGACGACGATGGGTACTCTGTCCACTGTGTCCCGTGTTTGTCTTCTGAGGGAGTCAATGCTGTGGCACGTCAGAACTGTCGATCAATGAGTCGAGCGCCATTTCCTGTTCTTAGGAGGACATCGTTCAGTGTCTGGAGATGTCTACTGCTATCTTTCTCATCTGAACAGTATATGGATGGCTTGTTTGTAAGGGATGGCTTCTTTAACATGTTTAGAGTAGAAGCTGGAGAAGTGGAGCATCATGAGGTTACCCGTGCGCTTGCGGTACAGTGATGTGCGGAGATGACCGTCCTTGATGGAGTTGTGTGTATCCAAGAATGCAACCAGTTCCGGAGAGTAGTCCATGGTGAGTCTGATGGTGAGATGGAATTTGTTGATGTCATCATATAGTTGTTTCAGTGATTGTTCACCATGGTCCAAAGGAAGAAAGTGTCATCCATGTATAGTAAGTGGAGTGATCAGCAAGTTTGCGGACGATACAAAAATGGCTGGACTTGCGGATAGTGAGGAGCATTGTCAGGCGATGCAGCAGGACATAGATAGGCTGGTAGTTTGGGCAGACAGATGGCAGATGGAATTTAATCTTGATAAATGTGAGGTGATGTATTTTGGGAGAAAGAATATAGGGAGGAGGTATATGATAAAGGGTAGACCTATTAAGAGTATAGAAATGCAGAGGGACCTGGAGGTGCAGGTGCACAAATCTCTGAAGGTGGCAGAGCAGATCGAGAAGATTGCAAAGAAAGCATATGGTATGCTAGCCTTTATAGGAAGGCGTATAGAGTACAAGAGCTGGCCTTTAATGTTGCAGTTGTATAAAACGTTAGTTAGACCTCATTTGGAATACTGTGTCCAGTGCTGGTCTCCAGGACATGGAGACTCAGGAGAGAGTGCAGAGGAGGTTTACCAACATGCTGCCTGGTGTGGAAGGTCTGAGTTACGAGGAGAGGTTAGGCAAATTGGGGCTGTTTTCCTCAGAAAGACGTAGACTTAGAGGAGATCTAATAGAGGTATACAAGTTTATGAGGGGTATAGATAGAGTAAACAGGGTTAAGCTTTTTCCTAGGATGGACTCAAATAGCATGAGGGATCACGGGCTTAGGGTGAGGGGGGTAAGGTATAATTTGGATGCTAGAGAGAGTTTTTTCACACAGAGGGTGGTGGGGGTATGGAATGCGCTGCCAAGTAAAGTGGTGGAGGCAGGTACTCTGGACTTATTTAAGAAATACTTAGATGGGTATAAGACAGAATGGGAATGGAGGGGTATAGAAAACTGATTTAAAGTAGGGATCATGAGCCTTGGGAGTCCCTGGGAAGTGTGTAAATAGATGATGATATTGATGTACTTGTTTTTATCCTACAGGTGCTTTGGTCCACCTTGTTGTCTAACAAGGGGCATACATGCAATGGGTCATGAGAGGGCTGCTCTTGGATTTTGAGAGTATCCTAGTGCTTCATGTCATTAGTGTATGCTTGACCTGGACCATTTGATGGGCAACACAATAGTTCAGTGACTATCGCTGTGCTGTGCAGATACATGGATTTGGGCCTGTGTCTGTGGGAGTTTGTGCATTCTCCCCATGCTTGTGTGGGTTTTCTCCGGGTGCTCTGGTTTCCTCCCACATCCCAAAGATGTGCTCTTAGGCTAATTGGCAAAACAAATTCTCCCTAAATTGTCTCAAATTTAGTTTTTAATCCATAGATCTATAAACATAGGCAGGGATCACAGGTAGAGGTGGGAACATCGAGGTGGCGGTGCGGGCTCATTGGGCTGAAGGGCCTGTTTCCTGTGCTATTTTGTTCTTTGTTCTTACTGCATTAGTTGAAGGTCCTGTGCGGCAAAGAGGTCTTGTTCGAACCTGTGCATGAAGATGTTGGCATCTTGAGGTGTGAATTTGGTCCCCGTTGTTGTTCAATGTATCTGGATGAAGATCTAGTTGTTGAAAATGAAGCTGTTGTGGTCCAGGATGAAGCGGATGAGTTGTAAAATTGCATCTGGAAATTGGCAGTAGTCGGCATTGAGTACTGAGGCAATTACAGCAACGCCATCATCATGGGTGATGTTGGTGTAGAGTGCTGAGACATTCACTATGACAAGGAGTGCTCCTGGTTCAACTGCTCCATGTATGCTGAGTTTCTGTAGGAAGTCCATAGTGTCACAACAAAAGCTGGGCGTTCTTTATACAGTGGGTTTCAGGATGCCCTCGACGTAGCCAGAGAGGTTCTTATACACTGTCCCATTGCACAATATGATGGGATGTCCACATGTGTTGGCCTTGTGTATCTTGAGGAGGGTGTAGAGATTTCCAACCCAGGGAGTATGTGGAATGAGAACACAGAGGCTACTCTGAAGGTCCGGATCAAAGGTCTTGATCAGAGTGTTGAGTTGACGGTTGTGTTCTTTGGTCGGATCTGCGTGTAACTGTAGTGTACTCGCTGTTCAGTTGTCGGTATGCTTCTTTGCAGTAATCCGTTCTGTTCAGTATGACGATGGCTGTTGCTTTGTCTGGTGGTTTGATAACAATATTGGGAAGGCCTTGAGGGCGCATTGCACTGTGCTTGGGTGATGTTCGAGGCAATCTTGTGAGTGCAGCTGATGAATCTGGTGTTGATGCTCATCGCATAGGACTTTCAACCGATACTATGCACTAGATACGTAGATGACATTTTCTTCCTTTGCACTCATGGTGAGCAATCATTGAAACAACCATGTGACGAAATCAACAAATTCCATCTCACCATCAGACTCACCATGTACTACTCCCCAGAATCGGGTGCATTCTTGAACATGCACATCTCCATCAAGGATGGTCACCTTAGCATTTCATTGTACTGCAAGCCCACGGATAACCTCACGATACTCTACTTCACCAGTTTATATCTGAAACACGTTAAAGAAGCCATCACCTGTATATACACAGGATCTGCTCAGATGAGGAGGATCATAACAGACATCTTCAGACACTGAAAGATGCCCTCATATGAACAGGATATAGCGTTCGACTCATCAATTGACAGTTTCAACATACCACAGCAAAAAACTGCACTGACGTCCTCAGAAGACAAACATGGAACATGGCGGACAGAATACCCTTCATCATCCAGTACTTCTCTGGAGCGGAGAAGCTACAACATCTTCTCCGGAGCCTTCAACGTGTCATTGGTGAAGACAAGCATCTCGCCAAGGCCATCTCCACACCCCCACTTCTTGTCTTCAAGCAACTGCACAACCTCAAACAGACATTGTCCGCAGCAAACTACCCAGCTTTCAGGAGAACAGTGACATTAACACCACAAAACCCTGCCATAGCAACCTCTGCAAGATGTGCCAGATCATCGACATGAATGACATCATCTCACATGAGAACATCATCCACCAGATACACAGTACATATTCTTGCAATTCTGCCAACATTGTCTACGTGATACGCTGCAGGAAAGGATGTCCTGAGGCATGGTACACTGGGGAGACCATGCAGACATTATGACAATGGATGAATGAACACCACTCGACAAGTGTTCTCTTCCTGTTGGAGAACACTTCAATGATCACAGGCATTCGGCTTCTGACTTTTGGGTAAGCATTCTCCAAAACGGCCTTCATGACACATAACAATGCAAAATTGCTGAGCAGAGATTGAAAGCCAAGTTCCGCACACACGAGGACAGCTTCAACTGGCATCTTGGATTCGTGTCACTCTATCTGTAAACCCCATGACTCGCCTGGGCTTGCAAAATCTCACTGTTCTGGTTGGAGACAATATACATATTTTTAACCTGTGCTTAATCCCCTGTCTACTCACATTGGCTGTGCCTTTAAGACTTGATTACCTGTAAAAACTTGCATTCTAACCATTATTTTGTAAATTGAGTTTGTGTCTTTATATGCCCTATTTATGAACAGAACTCCCACTTGCCTGATGAAGGAGCAATGACCGAAAGCCAGTGGCTTTTGCTACCAAATAAACCTGTTAAGCTTTAACCTGGTGTTGTGAGACTTGTTATCTTTTCTGGTCACCAGCATTTACTGCACTTTGGGTTACAGTATGGTGACTGCACATTGGGTTATTCCTGAACCAGGTGAGATAATTATCTCTCTTTTTGTACATTTTTCTCATGGATGGGTTGATTTCCTTTCAGTGAGGAACAATCTTTCAAGAAAGTGATGGTGAAGAAATTGAAGGCTTCAATCCCGATTTGGGGTAGTAGAGTGGAACTTGGCCCCATTATTGACAGTGCTCTGTTACGGCAGAGCTAAGTTACTAAGCTGAAAACCTTCAACACCAATAAATAATAGGTTTTTCAGCAAAGAATTGCCAAATTTTTCATGTTATTACCTGCATTGCTTAAAATGAAATTGTCCAAAATCATGTCAGTGCACTGTTCAAAAACTGGCCACAATGAACCTGTGCTGCATTTTCTTGATCACTATATAATTCAACCTGAAGCCAGCCAGATTGGCTGTGGAGACTCAATATTGTTTGTGTGAGGGTCCACATGCAGTTACATGTTTTACTGTGTGGGATAGTCAGGGCTTGCCTCTCTGGCATTGGCCCTGAAGTGCTGGAAGGGGGTTGGTGTATCAACATATGGTATGGCACATATCAGTTGTTCTGATTGTTCCCTCGGGAACGTTGCTTTGTGGTTATTATGTACTTTTTAAAGCAGCGTCAGGTTGCCAAGGAAGGCAGGCTGGTGCTGTTCAACTCAAGCCAACTTGTACAAGAGAGAGTAAAAGTGTGCACCTCGTTTCCTTAGGGAGCAAAGCTGCTGTCTTCAGTGGCCAACAGGGAACACCTCCAGTTTTGCCTTTACCAATATGATGGCACCCATAATGCAGGCACAGAGTGAACATGTGACATTACACCATGAATTCTGTCATGTTTGCAAACCCTGTCATAAAAAAATGATGTGCAGTCCTTCTCCCAAAAACAGATTGTTAAATACTGATCCTCAAAGATAATAACCACCAAACCCTCACCACATTCCCTCAAAGGCTACAGCTAAATTGAAATGTATAAAACATTTAATTATTGCGCTATAAATATTGTTCACTTCACCCCTAGCAATGGGCCTCATTCATACAGATCTTGAGCATGCCAGCAAGACTGACCAGAGCTGGGGACTCGCAGCTTTACCAGCCGAACTTACCGACAGCTTTAGGTTCCTACTGCATTGGATTCTTATCACTTTGGTTCTTCTTTCTGGCAATTATCAGTTGGAATACCAACCTCCTCTAAAACAGGCTCTTGCTTTCAAGAATCAATTTTATTGGACTCTCCTCAGTAAGCAGGAAGCAGGCATTTATTTTACTGTAAAAAAGCAGAAAGTGATTTGTAGCATACAATGGGTTAAACTAACTCGATTACAAGGTATTTTAAACTGAAGCCTGAAAGCAAAAGCAGTGATGGAAGGAAATGTGATTTATAAAAAGGCCAAGGATTGAGAGTTCGATGCTGTCAGAGTGCATTTGACATGCATTTCATTATTAACCTTAACCAGCATAGACAAAGTGGAGCTGGAATGTTAGAGTTGGAGCTTTCAGCCTGATTGTAAAGATCTTCCTTTAATGATCTGACTTGTTGCTGTAATGATTGTTGATGAAGCTCCTCACATTGCTCCATTTTTCTCTTTGTAGATGACTACAACTCTGAGCTGAGAGAGCAGTTGCCTTTGATTGCGGGTTCGGCAGCCGCGGGAGTGGTCTTCATTGTCTCGCTGGTGGCTGTATCGATCGTCTGCAGCAGGTCGTTATGGAAACGGATTCTGACTTTATACCAGTAAAATACTCAGAGAAAACCCCGGTGCTTTTCCTAACTGACCACTCTGAATGAAAGAATATTGTAATCTGCTTGCAAAAACAGATCTTTGTTGTTGGGGAAGGTGTTTTCATGTTCTTGTCCACACAGTCTAATCAAAGGACTGACCAGATGAAAGCATCTTACTATTGGCCGTTTCTGCCGAGTAGAGACATTCCAATCATCTTATTGGATCGATTATTTCCTCTCATGGTCCTGAATTTCCTCTGATCTAGAGCAAGGGGACCTTTATCTTGAGGGATTTTGTAGTACTAATAGGCAGAAGCTATCCTTCAGTTTCCATCTGGAGTAGAATATCCTGCGGAGGGTATCACACCTCAGGTAGGATATATCAGCCCCAGATAGGATGCACACAGGTTGACCAGAACCACGCCAGGCTTAGAAGAAGTAAATTACTAAAGTGGGTTGTATTCCCTTCAGTAAAGGATATTGAAGAGTGTTCCACTAAAGGTCTTTAAAATTTAAAGTTTATTGATGGGGTAGATACTGAAAGATTATTACCTCTGTTGGGGTAAATCAAGGACTCAGAAGGGTTGGGGGCTTGTGGGAGACAAAATCTTCAAAGGTTAGAGCCAGACCTTTTAGGAGTGAAATCAGGACTTCTTTCTTTACATGAAGGGTAGTGCAAATCTGAAACTCTTTCTTTTGATAATGGGTGCTGCAGCTTTGATTGAAGCTTTCAAGACAGATTTTTATTTGGTCAGGCATCAAGAATTATGGAGCCAAGGTGAGTAAAAGGAGTTGAGATGCAGATCAGCTTTAATCTAACAGAATGGTGGGTCAGGTTTCAGGAGATGAATAGCACCCTATTTCTAGGTACTGCTGCAGGAAAATCTTTTGACAAATTTGTTCCTGGATCGGTCAGTTAATGTTTGCCCTTTCACTTCTGTTTGGAAAATGGTAGCAGTAGAAGTTTGAGGCTGCAGATTAGGTTTGAAATATTTGATGTTTCTTTTCATATTGGAATGAATCATATTGTTTGTTTTTCTCTCAAGTCTCCTTGTGCCACATAACTCCTCCAACCAAGAGGAATCACGTATTTGTGTTTCTTTCGGTGACAGGAAGCGAGCTTATGGCAAAGAAGCTGTTTACAGTGATAAACTTCAACATTACAGCACTGGACGAGGTGAGTGACCTCAAGAAGAAGGTAGATAAGGGCAATGCAATTAATGTTGTCTACATGGACAAGTTACCACATAGTAGGTTGTTGCATAAGGTTAAAACTCATGGTATCCAAGGTGAGGTAGCTAAATGGTACAAAATTGGCTTAATGACAGAAGCCAGACATTGGTTGTCGAGGGTTGTTTTTCAAACTGGAGGCCTGTGATCAGTAGTGTGTCTCAGAGATTGGTGCTGGTCCACTCTTATTTGTTATTTATACTAATGATTTGAATGGTTAATAAGTTTACAGATGACACCAAGATTGGTGGCGTTGTGAACAGTGAAAAGGTTATCTCAGATTGCAATGGCATCTTGATCAATTGGGCCAGTGAGCTGACGAATGGCAGATGGAGTTCAAATTAGATAAATGCGAGGTAATGTATTTTTGTAGATTGAGCCAGGGCAGGACTTACTCAGTTCATGATAGGGCGCTGGGGAGAATTACAGAACAAAGAGATCTAGGGGTACATGTTCATAGCTCCTTGAAAGTGGAGTCACAGGTGGACAGGGTGGTAAAGAAGGCATTCAGCATGTTTCATTGGTCAGAACATTGAATACATAGTTGGGATATCTTGTTGAAATTGTACAGTATATTGGTAAGGCCACACTTGGAATACTGTGTATAATTCTGGTCACCCTATTATAGAAAGGGTATTATTAAACTAGAAAGAGTGCAGAAGAGATTTACTAGAATGCTACTGGGACTTGATGGTTTGAATTATAAGGAGAGGCTGGATAGACTTTTTTTCTCTGGAGCGTAGAGAGGTGATCTTATAGAGGTCTATAAAATAATAAGGGGCATTGACAAGTAGATAGTCAATATCTTTTCCCAAAGGTAGGAGACTCTAAAACTTCAGGGCATAGATTTAAGGTGAGAGGGGAGAGATTCAAAAGCGTCCAAAGAGGCAATTTTTTCACAGAGGGTGGTGAGAATCTGGAACAAGCTGCCAGAGATAGTAGTAGAGGTGGGTACAACTTTGTCTTTTAAAAAACATTTAGACAGTTTCGTGAGTAAAATGGGTATAGAGAGACATGGGCCAAATGTGAGCAATTGGGACTAGGTTGGGGGTTTCAAGATAAAGGTGGCATGGAAACTTTCCATGATCTCTATGACTCAAAGAGCTTCACCCTATAACAGTACCAATTCACACACCCCTGTCAGAAAACTAGTAAAACTGTTGGATTTTCATTAAAAGCCTAAATGGTTCACTTGTCTTTCAATAGGTCTTGCTTGCCTGGTCTGACCTGCAACTGATTCCTAACTGATCTGAGGTGACCTCTGCTTACCAGCTCTTAATTTGAGTGCTATCTCAGTAATATGTCTTCAAAGCTTTTCTTTGCTATCACTTAATATGTTTTCAATGCTCCTTGACACTGTGATTCACTTTGACTAAAACGTTGAGGGTTGGCTGTTCGCCATGTCATACCAGCCTGTCGTCACACTGCTTGATCACTGGTTATCACTATGTCATGTTATTATAATGATATAATCACCGACCAATCATGAGGGATTGTGTAAACACATTGTGGGTTCATTAATTAAATCTCTATGCAAGAGAACAGTTAAACGCAGGGATAAAGCTTAAAGACCTCAGAGCCATGTGTATGTGTTCCTTCCTCAAAATGAAAGTGAAACTGAGAAGATCACATGACACATTTCCCTTCTAGTGATGTTATGCAGTTATCCCTTAAGGCACTGATGGGCAACGTAGACCAGTGAGTGGGCCGCATGAGTGACACTCCTTCATCTCAGTAGGCCACAAGATGAAATCAGGCTTGTTGACTAACTATGACCTCATGAATAAGATTAAGTACCTTTGATACACGTTGAATATTTCAGAACAAGTTGTAGAGAATGCTTAATCATTCATACATGAACAGAATTATCATATTTTTTCAAATGATAAAAGCAGAAGAGATATTTACACTTTGTACACAACACTGATTACGAGAGCCATGTGTTCCCTGCGTCCAATCAGGATACACCTCACATCACTTGCCTTTTCTTTATGTGTGTATTACTTCAGTCATACTGATAGGGAAAAACTACATGGACGGAAATCAATGGAATATGGCAACCATACACATAGAAAATGGTCAACAGCCAACAAAATGTCTGATAGACTGCACTCAGAACCCAGGTGGGCTCTATGCGCCCCATACCACAGGTTGCCTTACAACAGGACCTATTGCTGTTCCTGAGCTTGGAGCTGTTGAATCATCAGGCAGAGAGGGGTATTGCCCCTCATGGACCACATCCAATCATTTGTCCCATGAATCTAATTGGGAGAAAGTCAACCAGGTTTCCCAACAGATGTTTGCTCCTTCCTGACCTATTCTTCTATGGATGGGGTTGGGAGACACGCCCTTTTGCTCAATGAATACAATGTTGACTGTGTCCTGTCAGGTGTCGAACTGAGTATGGAGAAGTGAAAGGGGGATAAAGACAGAGGAGCCAAGACAGGAAAGAGACAGACTACATCCCTCTAGTAATGTTCCCAATCAAAAAAATGTCCTGAGGTTTTTCCGTCTTCCCTTATAGCTGTGAGATGAGATTACTTTTCTTATTCAGCAGTGACGTTGTGCTGTTGTCAATGGAGGGCTAGTAATCCAGATACTCACGATAACGCCCTGGCTCCCAGATTCAAATCTCACCATGGCAGATGGTGAAATTTGAATTCATTCAATAAAATGCAAAGCTGAAAGTTTAATGATAACCACTGTTGATTGTTGTTTAAAAAAAAAGCCGTCTAGTTAATTTACCTGATCTGGACTTGCACCAATGTGATTGACTCTTAAATCACCGAGCAAGCCACTCGGTTCAAAGACAAAGGAGATGGGCTAAGTAAATTCTGGATTAGCCAGCGACACCCATATTCTGCAAACGAATAAAAAATAGTCTGCTCACCACTTCGAGCAAACCAGAAAGAACCTGCTTCAGAAAAAGTAAACCAAGGGTGATTTCAAAGGTGATTAGGACGTTGTGCAGAAAGGAATAGAAAGTAGCAAAGCAACACAGCAGACTAAGCGAGTGGGCCAAATGATAGAAAATTAAGTTTAATTTGGAAAAGAAAGTATTTTCTAAATGCTGAAAAAGTAGGGGCAGTGAAGGAGCAAAATGATTCAGGAATTCAAGCATATAATCATTAAAAGCTGGCTTGAAAGGCTAATAGAATATTGGGTTAAAGCTCAGCCATTCAGAAATGAAGTTGAAAAGTTTTTTTTTTAAATGAAAGGTCGTGGAAATGTGGAACACAATCCTCTAAAATTTGTGAAATCTAGTACAACTGGTGTTTGTAAGACTGATAAATCAGTTTCTGTCAGGTAATGGTATCGAGGATATGGAGCAAAGATGGGCAATTGGAGTTGAACTGTCGAAATGTCATGATCCATTCTCCATGAAAGGAGAACAGTTAAGAGGGACTGAATGGTCTTCTCCTATCCCCACTTATGTTCCTCTCAGTTACTTTCTGAGCAAAAAGGACAGTGCAACCTCACTGCATTATGTGTTACATTGGTAAAGAGAGAAGCAAACATTGGAAGAACTGGAATCAATGTTTACAGGAACAGATTAGAAAGTGATTTGATAGAGGATTTTAATATTATGACAAGATGGAGCAGAGCAGATAGTAACAAAACAGCTCAAATGAGTGAGGAATCCAGAGCAAGGGAAATAATTATAAGATTAACCATAGGACATAGAGCAGGAGAAACATCTTCATACATGGGGTTATGGAACACTCCTCCATATCAATGATAAAAGAGACTCCACCAATGTTTAACAATGGGTAAGACAGCATGGTGAATAAAGGATGATACAATGGCACAGTAGTTAGCACTGCTGTCTCACAGTGCCAGGGATCCAGATTCAATTCCTGGCTTGGATCATTGCCCGTGTGGAGTTTGCACGCTCTCCCTGTGTCTGCAAGCGTTTCCTCCCACAGTCCAAAGATGTGCAGGTTAGGTGGATTAGCTATGCTAAATTGCTCATTAGTGTCAAGAGGACTATCTTATGGTAAATGCATGGGGTTATGGGGACAGGGCTTAGGTGGGATTGTGGTCGGTACAGACTTGATGGGCCGAATGGCCTCGTTCTATACTGTAGGATTCTGTGATTCTATAAAAGGATGTGAGAACTGCAAAAGATACATGTTTAGGATCCTGTTCCTGTGAAACATAAGCAACAACTTGAGCTAACAGCCAGTTCTCAAAACTGTCATTGTTGGCTGGAATCTTCCTGGCTCCTTGAAGGCAGATAGAATTTTTGTGGGAGTAGTCAAGGCACCAAAAAGAGAAATTAAGCTCTAGTTTTTGAATTAATTAAAATTTTGAGAGCAGTGCACGTGTGCGCAGTCCCTACCTGCCCATTGCAGTGACGGCTTCCCGCAGCTGACAGGGAGCCTGTTTCCTTGGAAAAGTCAGAATTTCAAAAATGCAAAGGTTAGTGATGAACTCACAGGCAGCAAATGGCAAGGTTGCAATTTCGCTGTGTTATATTCTTTCCATTGAGCTCTTCTTGGAGACATCTGTCACCCATAGCTGTATACGTGTAACTTTCCAGTTTATAATCTTCTTCATTTTGGTCCTCAGCACTGAACTGACAGTGGACAGATCATGTACAGGACACTGAGGTCTTGTGCTTCTCCCATCAGAATTTGTCCGCTTTCCCTAATTAGGTAAACAAGGAGGTAGCCTGTTAATTGGCCAACCTCCCCAAAAAGCTTCCATGGCAGCAGACCGCTAGCCGAATGCTCACAAATGTTCTGTGCAAAAGATTCCACCCTCTGTATAATTCACTGATCATAGTAGAGCTGTTTGGGGTTAAGGAGACAGTGCAGGTTTGGAGCTGTGGTTTGCTAATTGATTGGCGAGTTATAAACAGCAAGCACCAGGTATTGGTAGAATAATGCCAGATGGACAGCAGTGTCTTACAAGGATGTACAAGTGTGTGTTTTGTGCAGAGTAAATTAAGAGGAGTATATTACCAGCAGTAAATGGTAATGCATCTAACAGCTTATATGGCACTGATGTTTACACAACACCCTGTTAATGGGAAGTTGTTAAACTCCCAGATGGTGCCAGCTGGCTAATCGCACTCATCTGAAAATATATCGAAATAAACACTGTCACAGCTCGAGATTGAATATATTCCTGCGTAATCTCAGTTTACATGAAAGTGTCAGGGAATTCTGAAATATGGTGAGCCATATTATAGACACTTAATGCAATGCAGCCCACCAAATTGCTGTACTAAGGAGACAGGAGAGCTGATTTGTGAGTGGTTTGCTCAGCTGCGGCACACTTTACATCCTTGTTGCTGACAGCTCACCCTCAGCACTTTGCTCTAATTGCATTACTCACTGACTAAAAGCTGCTGCTGTTTGCTTTTGCAGTTCGATTCTGCTTTTTGAGGCAGTCCGTTTAAGCGATGCCGCAAGGTGGTGTTTGCTCACCGCCATCACACTGTGTGTTGCACTTGCCAGAGCCACGTGCATGCAGCTCCCTCTGCCACTGTTGGGAAAGTGGGTCATGACATCGGGTTTTCGATAATGTCTTTCTCACCAGTTATCATTGTCTCAACTTTGCGTTGTTACTGATGGTTAGTTAGAGGGAAGTAACAACAACCTTCCCAGATTGGGAGGAGAAAGAGGGGGTTGGGGTTTTGGTTAAGAAGCCAGGCAGGAAAGTGATATTAAGAATATTGCACCCAATATACAAAGAGCCTAGTGAATCCCGTTAATTTCAATTGCATAAGTGATTAATAATGCTGTCTCACAATGCCAGGGACCTGGGTTCAGTTCCAGCTTTGGGTGACTGTATGGAGTTTACACACTCTCACCTTGTCTGCACAGATTTCCTCTAGATGCTGTAGTTTCCTCCTGCAATCCAAAGATGTGCAGGTTAGGTGGATTGACCATGCTAAATGTGTGGGGTCAGTAGTGTGGATCTGGTGGAATACTCTTTTGATGAGTTGGAACAGACTTTATGGGCTGAATGTCCTCTTTCTGCACTATAGGAATTCTCTGGATTTGCTGTGAAAAATAGGGAAGAGGAAGATAAAAGCACATGGAAAGGGAGGACAGGAATTGAACAGCGCATGTTTATTGGGAACAGGGAGGAAACTACCAATGGATATCGGGGGACAGGGAGAGAACTGCACATGGATATCGGAGCACAGGGTGGGAACAGCACACAAGGGAGGACAAGGATGGAATTGCATATGGATATCGAGACAAGGAGAGAACTGCACACATACCTGGGATAGAGAGGGAATAGCACATGGATGTTGGGGAACAGGAAGGAATCTGCACATGGATATCAGGGACAGAGAGGAACAGCACATGGATCTCGGAAATCAGAAAGGGAACTGCACACAGATACCTGGGATAGAGAGGGAGCAGCACACAGACATCGGGGGGCAAGGAGGGAGAAGCACATGGATGTGTGTGTGTTTCTTAACTGTTGGCCAGAGCATTAAGTATCATTGTTCACTTCCTGTGCTCTCTTCACCCTGAAGTCATTAGTTAAACTCCCCCTCCCTATCTAAGAACAGATCGATGATTTAATAGATATAGTCAAAGAGACAAAGCAGTAATGCACTGAACCATCAGATTTCCTGTTGAAAGATTGGTGCGACAAATTTGAGTGCTCATAAAATCAGTTATCTTCCTGTTATTTAATTTTTAAAAGCGTAAAGCCAATGACAGCAGCCAATGTTTTTCATACAGCAACACTGAGAAGTGAGACCTGTCAAGACATATAGAGCAGAGATATGGGTGTGAGGAAAAACATTGAGGAAGTCAGGAAGCCAGATCTTATCAGTGGCAAGGGAAGAGGGCTCTGATTGACAGGGCAGATGAACAATGCTCAAATTTCTTTGAGTTATTTGAAATCATACTGTTTTTATGTTGGGGTGGGGAGGGGAGGGTAACTTTATCTTGCCATAGATCTGAGCTGGAGCCATAGTACCATGAAATCAAGAGTAAAATATGTCAATGAATTTTAACAGTTAAGCTTTGTTTAATATTTTGTTATTCCTACTTTTACAGTAAAATAGTCACAATATTATATCATACATCATCTGAGGAATGTTTCATATTGCAGAAGAAGGATTGTGTTGCTGCTGGTGCTGTGGGCTTTGTTCAGGCACTACATCAGCTTCCCGAGCTCAAACTTAAAGCCTTAGCCCTCTCCTCCACCCTCCCTGAGGGGAGGAGGCACTGGCATAGTGGTATTGTCACTGGACTATTACTTCAGAAACCCAGGTAAATGGGGGCCCGAGTTCAAATCCCGCCCGGTCGTACAGTGGTTAGCACTGCTGCCTTACAATGGCAGGAACTGAGGTTTGATTCCCGGCTTGGGTCATTATCTATCTGGAGTTTGCCCATTATTAACGATGCTCAGAATGTTTCTTCTGGGTACTCCGGTTTCCTCCCACAGTCCAAAGGTATGTGGAGTAGGTTGATTGACCATGCTAAGAAATTGCCCCTTAGTATTTAGGGATGCATAGGTTAGAGGGATTAGTGGGTATAATATGTAGGGATATTGGGGTAGGGCCTGGGTGGGATTGTGTTCGGTGCAGACTCGATGGGCCGAAGGCCTCTTTCTGCATTGTAGGGTTCTAAGATTCGATGATTCTAATCCCGTTTCTGTATGGGTTTCCTCCCAGAGTCCAAAAGATGTGCTGGTTAGGTGCATTAGCCTTGCTAAATTCTCCCTCAGTGTACTCAAACAGGCATCAGAGTGTGGCGACTAGGATATTTCACAGTAACTTCATTGCACTGTTAATGTAAACCTACTTGTGACACTAATAAATAAACTTTAAAAAGCACTTAACTTAAATCCCACCAAGATATGGTTAAAAACCTGGATTTAAAAGTCTACCGAGGATCATGAAACTATTGTCTATGGTTGTGAAAGCCCTTCTGGTTCACCATAGAGTCATAGTGATATACAGTCTGGAAACATGCCACTCAGTTTTTACCACTAAGCAAGTCCCAACTGCTCACATTTGACCAATAACGCTCTATACCCATCTTACTCATGTAACTGTCTAAATGTTTTTCAAAAAACAAAATTATGTCCGCCTCTACTACTGCCTTTGGCAGCTCATTCCAGACACTCACCAACCTCTGAGTGTAAAAATTGTCCTTCGGAATCATTTCGCATCTTTCCCTTCTCACTTTAAACCTACGCCCTCTAACTTTAGATTCCTCTACGTTTGGGAAAAGATGTTGACTATTTACCTTATCTATGCTCCTCATTATTTTATAGACCTCAATAAGATTACCCCTAAACCATCTACTCTCCAAGAAAAAAGTCCAATGTCCTTTAAGGAAGGAAGTCTGCCCCCTTACATGCTCTGGCCTACATTTGACTTCAGATCCACAGCAATTTGGTTGACCCTTAAATGCCTCTTCAAGGACAATTAGGGATGGATAATAAATGCTGACTGGTCTGGCATCAGGTGCTTTGGCTGGTTTAATAGATATTGCTGCAGACTGGATAAATGACTTAAAGAAAGACATTTGTGTGAGCACAATGCGATTTAGTCATGAACAGTGCTGCTGGATCCAAAGAGCCAACGTTGAAAGCAAGAAACGAATGTCCTCAGTGGAAAACATGGGCTGAATTAACAATTGGACAAGCAGCTGGACCAGATTCTTCTATAATGAACTACATTATGTATAATCTTTACTGTGTAGAAGGAGCCCATTTGGCCTATCGAGTCTGCACTAACTACAATCCCACCCAGGCCCTATTCCCGCGAGCCAACATATTTATACTGCTAATCCACCAACACTAGGGTCAATTTAGCATGACCGATCAAACTAACCCGCACATCTTTGGGTTGTGGATGAGTTTTGGATAACTTCAAGTGTATGCAGGATAGAATGAGGGAGAGCTACCAGGAGTGCATTGGAATTGTTATATCTGGAGGTACCAGAGGCTTGAATGAGGCTTTCAGAAACCAAGGAGTTGAGACAGGGCCGAACTCAGATGATGTTGCAGAAGTGGAAAAAGCCAGTCCTGGTGCAGATATGAGGTTGAGAACTCATTTTGGGGTCAATTCCTGTCAGTGAATTAATAAAAGGCTGGATGGCAGCATGACAGCCAAAGCTGCATCTTCCTTAAGTTCTTGCAAAGATCATTTTGCAACTAACTTGATAAATATTGAGTGCCAATTCTGGTCACCCTTGTTCTGATACACTACTTAAATTTGCAGCAACCAACACTCAGCCACTACATCAAAGCTGGCATACTGGTGTCACAAAGTCTAATTTGCATGGCTATATGCTGCAATAAGGTAGGAAATAGAGCGAGGACTGCTTTTATTGCCATCCCTCGGGTACAGGGCTTCAGCACCAGCCCTGCTTGCCATTCAGTTCACATGCCACATTTAGGCATGACAGCTGTAAGTAGAGCAGGACAAGGAAGGGATATATTGGCTACAATTTATATTTCAAGAGCTGCTCAAACATTTCTCATTGATATTTAAGCAAAGCAATTAAGATTCACCCTAGACTCTTGACCTACTGGCCACCAGGCTCCTAATGATGTTGTAATGAGGTGCGAATATATGCAAAAAATGGAGTTTATGCAGGAGAAGCAATTGGAAAGGGAATGGGCGGAGCAAATAAAGAAACTGAGAACTCAATGGAGCTGCAAAAGTCTCATTTTAAATTCTGATCACATAATCAAGCCTGCCATTCTATAGCCGCTCCAGCTCTTTGTTGTAATAAAGTATTTCAAGTTGTTGACTTGTTCAATACCTCCAGCCAGTTCTGTCTGTTGGAAAAGGATTATTGCTGTGAGAATAAATTAATGCGTCCAAAGGTAGAAAGGAGCTCATAAATCATGAAGTTCAGCAATTCAGGGGAGCTATAAATGCCCTTTTTTTAGGCCATTTCTTTGCTGCTGTCTAACAGAACAGAAAAATCGAAACATAATTTTTTCCCCCCAGCAGACCAGTGTTTTGGTATTCATTACAAGTACTGCAAAGGAATGGAGGGCTCTAACTACTCTGTTCTTTATCGAAATGCCGTGGCAGTAGTTGATTTGACTGATATCTGCTGTCTGCTCTCTCCAGGTTCTCCTGGGATGAAGATCTACATTGATCCATTCACTTATGAGGACCCAAATGAGGCCGTCCGGGAGTTTGCCAAGGAGATTGATGTCTCTTGTGTGAAAATTGAGGAAGTAATTGGAGCAGGTACATCTTGTTGAGTTTGAGATGCTGTGCATGTTGATTGACTTCTCCTGACTGGAATATATTCCGACAGTTTTTGCTATCATTGTAATTGAAGTTCTCTTTTTACTGCTCTAAATTGAATTCCTAATTTGTCCTCCATTTCCTGACCTTCTCCCTCTTCCCTTCCCCTCACCACCCACCTCTCCCCAGGAGAATTTGGGGAAGTCTACAAGGGTCGTCTCAAGTTGCCAGCAAAGAGGGAAATCTCTGCAGCAATTAAGACTCTGAAGGCAGGCTATTCTGAGAAACAGCGACGGGACTTTCTGAGTGAGGCCAGTATCATGGGTCAATTTGACCATCCAAATATCATCCGGCTGGAGGGAGTGGTAACCAAAAGTCGTCCTGTGATGATCATCACAGAGTTTATGGAGAATGGAGCACTGGATTCCTTCCTAAGGGTAACTATTCAAGCAAATGATAACAAGTCTACGTAGCTTTTACACTGATCTTTGAATTGAAGGAACTTGTTTCCTACCAGATGTGGGTTATTGACCATTTATAATGAATACAGTAACGCTTCAGGTAGTCTGGGAGATTCACAATGGACTGAGGATGTTATGTTGGGCTGGAGGAGGTTTATATTTAACTGGGGGAAATTTATATTCTAGTAAAGGTGGTAGGGGTTTGTACTGGATTAGGAAGGTTTGTATTGTTTTAGCAAGGTTCATATTGGTTGAGGGAGATTCTACTTGACAGAGGGGAACGGTTTATGTTGGACTGGGGGAGGATTGTGTTTGACAAGAGACGCTGCATTGGACTGTGGTGTTAAATTAGACTGAGTAAGAGGGTTGGACTTAGACTGGGGCATTTATACTGGACTGTTTGTATTTGTCTATTGATGTCGGTTACAGTGGCAGGAAAATAACCATTGCCTTACTGTACTTTCTTTGAGGGCACTAAGTGTCAACCATGATCAATCACAGGAGGCCAGCAACCCTTCATAACTCCAGTCAAGAACACTGTGTGTTCTCTGTTTGTGAAGCCCAGAGGTTGGCCAAGGTGGTTGCCTGCTGAGGTGGAACCTCTAGCAGAATTCTGGCAAAGCACCGCCTGTAAAAAGTCAACTGCTAGTACAGTGATCAGTGTGCACAATCTATTAGCAGCACTGAAATGTCACCTTTAGCCAACATCATTGAAAGACAAACAGTAAAATTATTTTTAACTTGACGTCAAGAGCTTGCTGCATACCATCATTGGATCACTGTCATCAGCCAAGACAGCAACCATTTTGTTTGTGTTGAGCCTGATCAGGGGTCAGTGTGTGCATTGAAATTGAAAACCAAACGATGATTTCAAATGAGGTAAATAGAACCAATAAGAGAAAAATTGAGTTTAATTTTCCAGTGTTGAGTCATGAAAGCTCACTAATAATTCCATAATAGTGATCAGGAAGAACTTTACAAACTTCTTTGCTAAATGTCTGTTCAGAGCCCAGTGCTACAGCAGCCAGAGGCTGATTCTGTGATCCACTTGGATCGTAACCCAGGACGTCTCGGTGGTTAAATGTACCCAAGGGTCTATCATACTCGTCGATGCAGCCGCGAAAGAACAAAGATCAGGCACCATGGTGGCGACTAATGTTCAAAAGTGTATAATAACAATGAATGTTTTGAGGGATTTTTTGAAATGTTTTCGCTGACAAGGCGGTTGTCCTTAGAATGAGCTCAATAAAATTGATTTCAGAAAGACATGGGAATAAATAAGTATGGAATGCTACTGATCTATGATATCTCATCAAAGACTGGGCGATTTTAATTACGACAGACTTCTTCAGAAGTGACTTTCATTTTACAATTCAGAGGCACTCAGTAATTTACACTCACTGAGCTAACAAGTGATGCGACATTCTGACAGCTGGAAGCCAGGATTGAAGCACAAATTTTGCAACACTGTTTAGAGGAGGGCGAGAATGGAATTTTCGGGTGAGCTAGGCTGGTAAAATCTGTGCAGCAATAACTTGGACAGACCTGGAATGTTCCAAGCTGCACCAAAGCAACAGTTACAATGGCACCGTCAGTGTGAATGCTGCAGAACTTGGCAGAATGTGGGAACTTGATCTCTGCTGATTACTCTCCCGTCAACACATTTGAACATGAATTCAGTGACTGAACCAAAATATGTCAGATAGAACATAGACATAGAACATAGAAAAACTATAGCACAAACAGGCCCTTCGTCCCACAAGTTGCGCCAATCATATCTGTACCTATTAGGCTTATCTATAACCCTCAATCCTATTAATTACCATGTACTCATCCAGAAGTCTCTTAAAAGACCCTATTGAATTTGCCTCCATACACCCACCACCCTCTGAGTGAAAACTTATCCCTGACATCTCCTCTGTACCCACTCCCCAGTACCCTAAACCTGTGTCCTCTTGTGGCAGCCATTTCAGCCCTGGAAAAAAGCCTCTAAGATTCCAGCCAATCAATACCTCTCAACATCTCATAAACCTGTATCAGGTCACCTCTCATCCTTCATCTCTCCAAGGAGAAAAGAACCAGCTCTCTCAATCTATCCTCATAAAGCATGCCTCCCAATCCCTGTAAATCTCCTCTGCACCCTTTCAACAGCTTCCATATCCTTGCTGCAGTGAGGCAACCAGAACTGAACACAGTGCTCCAAGTGGGATCTGACCAGGGTCTTAGAAAGCTGCAACATTATCTGCCGACTCCTAAACTCAATCTTTAATTGATGAAGGCCAGCACACCACCTTCTTAACCACATTTTATATCTGCGAAGCCGATTTGAAAGCCTTATGAATCCAGACCCCATAATGGACCTATGGACCTGGACCCCAAGATCCTTCTGATCTTCCATTCTAAGAATCTTACCCTTAATATTATATTCCTTCATCCCATTTGACCTGCCAAAATGTACCACTACCCATTTATCTGGGTTGAAGTCCATCTACCACTTTTCCTCCCAGTCTTTCATCCTATCTATGTCATGCTGCAACTTTTGACATCCCTCCAAACTATCCACAACACCTCCAACTTTCGTGTCATCAGCAAATTTACCAACCCATCCCTTCACTTCCTCATCCAGATCATTTATAAAAATCACAAAGAGCAAAAATCCCAGAACAGAATCGTGGGGCACTCCACTGGCAACCGACTTCCATTGCAGAAAAAGACCCTTCTGCAACCACTCTCTGCCTTCTGTGGGCAAGCCACTTCTGATTCCTCAAAGTAACGTCCCCATGGATCCCATACCCCCTCACTTTCTCAATAAATCTTGCATGGGGTACCTTATCGAATGTATTGCTGAAGTCCATACAAATCACAAAGTTTAATGTTGTTCCTGGTACTGGACCCCCACACAGCACACACACAAAGACACATAGCATATACACAGGCAATAAGCACACACACAGCATGCACACACACCATCTGCTTAAACACACAGACAAGTTCATACCTGAACAAATTGTTCAGCAGGTCTGTAATTCAATTGAATGCTCCAGCTCCTCCCTCAAGCAAAGTAGTCAGCAACTGTGTGAGTAACCTTTAGCAGCCTTTTCCACAGTTGAGCTAAGATAGGATATCTGTGAGCGAAGCTCATTTTTTAATTCCTTCAGAACCATGGCACACTGAAAGGAAACCAAGTTAAACTCCAGAGAGTAAACCTTCATCTTTGTCACATAGAACCAATGAAAGTTAGGTTAGGGTGGTATGGTGACATAATGGTTAGCACTGATGCCTCACAGCGCCATGGATCCAGGTTCAATTTTGGCCTTGGGTGATTGTGTGGAGTTTGCACGTTCTCCCCGGGTCTGTGTGGCTTTCGTCCAGGTGCTCTAATTTCCTCCCACAGTCTAAAGATGTGCAGGTGAGGTTGATTGACCATGCTAAATCAACTTTTAGTGTCAAGAGAACTACAGGCTAAATATATGGGATTACGGGAGTAGGGCTGTGTGGGATTGTTGTTGGGGTAAGCTTGATGGGCCCCTTTTTGCACTTCAAGGATTCTATGATTCCAGGGGGAGATGTTATCCACAATTAAGTAGTTTGTCAGCACTTGGAGGTGGAAGTAGCACATTGTTGACAGAACCATAGCCCAGCAAAAATTCCAGTCTTTCTGGTTAAGGTGGGGAAGCTGTAATTTCTGATGGAGAAGAAGCTAAAGTGAAAGGATTTTATGGGGTTACGGGGATAGGGCCTAGGTCAGTCCAGACTCAATGGGCCAATTGGCCTCCTCCTGCATTGTAGGGTTTCTATGATTCTAAGTCAGCCATCAGAGCATATCGCCTTTGTGTTCTCCTCACATTGTTTCTTAAATATCTCCCTTTCCAATGTGTCTTTTCTTGTCGAAAGCTCACTGGTGTACTAATGGATGTATTCATTTTTCACAGCAAAATGATGGGCAATTCACAGTGATTCAGCTGGTTGGGATGATGCGGGGCATTGCAGCGGGGATGAAGTACCTGTCCGAGATGAACTACGTGCATCGTGACCTGGCTGCACGTAACATTCTGGTCAACAGCAACCTTGTGTGCAAGGTGTCAGACTTTGGCTTATCACGCTACCTGCAGGATGATACTTCAGACCCAACGTACACCAGCTCCCTGGTGAGTCCAAGTCAACAGAATAAACCCAGGGAGTGGGGAGCATGGAACTAGTCTTACCCCATAGGAGGGCAGAGAATTAACAGTACAATAATGATGGTTCTCTTCTCAATCACCCTTTGCTGCCATCAATCTTTTCCACTAGTGTGTAGGGTATCTGAATTTACTCTGATGCATCCAGAAAAATTCAAAAGATCTCCAGGAAAAATACGAAAGGGAATGAAAATAGCATTTGAGTAGAATGGTACCTGATAAATTGAAAATCATCAGCTACCGACAGGATTGTTAGCTGGTTGCGCGTGTTTCTTGTTTCTTTTCTGGTCATTGGTCCATTACCGTTGTTGGTTCTATCTGTGGGACAAGCCCCATTTGTTGTCTCACATGGATAGAAATAATCATAATGTGCTACTCAAGAAATGCATAGAGATTCTACTCCCCGATGCTCTAGTTAATGTTCATCCCTCAATCATCATAGCTTTTTTTAAAAACCATCTTATCATTTATTATCATTGCTACTTGTGAGATCTTATTGTGTGCAAATTGGCTGCCACGTTTACTACCTTGCAACAGTCTGTGCACTTCACTGGCTTTAGAATGCTTTGGAGTGCCCTGAAGTCATAAAAAGTGCTGGATAAATGCAACCCCCATTTTTGCCCTCAGCCTTTTGTAATGGTCCAATATCTTGAGGTCCCTATAGATAAAAGTCTAACAGGTTTCTTTGTATCATTCTTCATAAACATTCAATATAAACATACCATTCGTACACAGGGATTGGATAAACAATAATGTGGGTCCTTTTTCTAAAGGAAAGACTGTATGTACGTAGAATTAAGTGTAGTATATTTAATTTCTACTTAGTTGCTTACAAGCTGATTACAAATCATGGGACTAATACATCACATCCTATTGAAATAGTAATAATTAACAGTAATTTAAGATACACCCATTTAAAGGTGCACTACATTCCTGAGAAGCTGAAACCTTCATATTATCAAGTAGTTTGTCTTGCAGTCTGGATGGGATGTTGCAGTCTGAGCGGGGTATTGCAGTATGTAGCTTCTTTCAGTGACATGTGTGATTTTTTTTGGCTAAAGGTTTCTAAATCTTTGTTGCAATTACAGTCAGCTTCTTTTATTAAGAATGTAAACCATTATATACAATAGCGTGGAGTTTATGCCTCGGGCACACTCAGCCATCCATGCTCTAATTGCAACAAAATTGGATCTGTTTTAAGTATTTCCAGTGCTTAATTTTCACTCAAACTCAAATTTGTATGCCAACAAATGCCAAATCTGCCTTGAACCATGACAATCGGGCAATGTTTCAAAACATAATTTTCTTTAAGATTTGCTTAAGACATTCGGAAATGTGTTTGAATAGTATGTTTTATTAATACTGCTGAAAAATATTTTAATCGATGTCCAGCCCAGCACTTGTGAGAAACTTGAGCTTATATTAGTGAAAAATCTATCCAGAGCCATTTACTTGTTTCATTGGTGTACAGTATTCAGTTTCTTGGTTAATTAAAAATAATATATTTAAAAATTTTTAGTAGGTGCCTATTAAAACCCATGTGCCTCATTTGAAGAGCCTTTTTTTATACAATATTAAAGAGTCTCTTTGAAGACCTGCAGCCAGGCTCAATTAGTGGCAACTCACCATGGTGATTAATCTGATTTGGGACGTGGTTAGTCCTTGTGGGTAAGGATGTCTCTAGTTCAATGATTTTTTTTAAACCAATGCAAATCGAATTTCTACAATTTTTCAAAGTGATTTTTAAAAAGTGGAATTAATGCTGAAAATTCGGCAGCCTTTTCTGCTGGTTTGGTTGAATAGGGGCAAAAGGCAATGAAAAGCACAGTGCAACGTAACAGAAAAGTCAAGCCAACGAATACACAAGGGTTTTAATTAGAAAGTAACATTGTCAGCTGTATATTATCCCCGTGCTTCATTACATCTTATTTCAAACATAATTAACTGCCACCCATACATACCAAACCTGATGCTATAGAGGGTTGACGGTGCGGAAAATCATCACACATTGCATTCAAACTATTCAACAATGGCTTGTTCTGACTATGCTATATTCAGTGCTGAAAGATGTTTGTTATCTATGATGAGTTTTAATATTCTCACTGTTTGGATAAACAGTTTCTCAGAAATCTGCAACCTTTCCTTTGACATGTGCACCATCTCTTTTTATTCTAATGTTGGGGCCATGTCTTTAGCCATCTAAGCCCAAGACATGGACACATTCAGTCTTAGGCAATTAAGTGGCAAGTAACAATCAGGCCACACAAGTGCTAGGCATTGATCTTCCCCAACAAGAGAGCATAACCTTGATGTTCAAATGAACTACCATTGCAAAATTCACCATCATCAATGTCCTTCCTGGCAGTCACCAGTGATCAGAGGCAGAATCAGACTAACCACATATAAATACTGCAGCTACAAGAGTAGGTTATTTGCTGGAAATTCTGTGGGAGTAACTCATCTCCTAACTCGCTAAAGCCTGTCCACCATCTACAAGGCACAAGTCAGGAGTTTAATGGAATACTCTCCACTTGCCTCAATGTAGCTCCAACAGCACTCAAAAAACTCAACACCATCCATGGGTGTTTGATTGGCACCCCATCAACCACCTTAAATCTTCACTCTCTTTGCCATCAAGCTCACTGTTGCTGCAATATGTATCATCTATGAGATGTATTGCAGCAACTCGCCAAGGCTTTGTTGACAGAATCTTTCAAACCAGCAACTTGTCCTGCAAGGGCAGAAGTCAAATGGAAACACCACTAACTGAAAGTTCCCTTCCAAATGACTCTCCATTTTGATTTGGAACTATATCTCCATCTCTTTACTGTTGCTGAATTCAAATCCTGTACTATCACCTTCTAAGGACACTTAGTAATAAATTCTGATCTTGTCATTGATGCTTACATCCCATGAACAAATAAAGAAAGACCAGAAAGTAGAATGTGGAGTTCTGTATCACACAGCAGTTGATGTGGATAGCATAGAGAGGTTTAAGTGGAAGCTGGGTAAATACATAATGGAGAAAGAACTAGAACAATGTAATAATCGACTGAAAAGTAAACATTATGTGAATAGAGGCTTATTTCTATAGGAAGGAGTATAATTCTATTAAATGGGATGGCAACCAAATTATTTTGCCTGAAATCACTTCTCTGAAAACTCTAATGTTTCATTTGTACTTGGGCATTCTACAATCCTAGTATTGTTGAGTCAACATCATTCTGGGGATTAGAGATAAACTTCACAGCCCTCACTATTGACAGCTCAGCAGTATCCAAGCTCAGACACATTGAACAGATGAAAGGGAGCCTTGGAACCATTAATGATAGCTATTGACTTTAAATTCTTCATATTGATATGCTCATTACCATAGTGATTGCCCAATAAATGTTCACTAGTCTTTCAACTGTGTCACTAAATTAATCTCTCAACCTACCTGATCAATGCAGACACTAGGCATGTGTTTCTTTCTATTGCACGCCTTAAATTCAGTAGTTTCTTTTCAGAAGTTAGCTCTGTAAAGTATGAATCACCGCTTTGTCATTCTGATATTCCACATTAATGCACCAAGACATCTAACACTGACAGTATGGACAATTCAAGCTTATTGCACTGTTTTGTTACATCATGGCTGATCAACTCATTAGCTCAATTTTCTTCAATACCTAACAAAAATCGATGAATGTTAGCTTTGAAAATTTCAATCTACCGCCAGCTCCCATTTTCTATTCTTCAATCACTTTTCAGATAGTTTCTGCATTCAGCAGTGATCTTTCTGATTGATTGAACCTGGGAACTCCATGCGGGAGAGGGAAATTAAATTATATGATGTAGCATTTTTAACATAGTAAAACAGTGGCACTTCACAGGACACATGCTCAGCAGCACTGCATAGAATCACGAGATGTTAAGAAAGTTGATCAAAAGTTTACTAAAAGAGCGGGGGATTTTAATGAGTATATTCAATTTTGTTGATCCAGGACTTACCTCACCGTACATTTAAATCTATTATTGAAATCGCCAGACATCTTGCAGTAGAATTTTGTCAGATATTTTAATACGTTTTTGTTAAACACTTGCTGCTTGGTTTTTGTTGTGTCTCATAGTTAACAAGAACATCGTAGTATCGCAACAGTGCAGAAGGAGGCCATTTGGCCCATCAAGTCTGCACCAACTCTCTGACACATTATCTTATCAGGTCTTCTCCCATTCCCTATTCCCATAACCCCATTCATTTCCCATTATCAATCCATCTAACTGCTCACCTTTGGGCTGTGGGAGGAGACCGGAGCACCTGGAGGAAAGCCACTCAGACATGGGAAGAATGTGCAAACTCCACACAGTCACCCAAGGCCAGAATTGAATTTGGGTCTGCGATAACAATGCTAATTAAAACACAGCTGGAAGAACACGATAACACAGGGCTTGGACACAAAAACAAATCAATCAATGTATTGATCTGTTGAAGGAAGTGTCAGCATTAACAAATTCACACCACTCAGACAGACATGCACACCTCTCCACATACTATACACATACACCAAACACCAAATACAGAATCCGGTTGGGAATGTTTTGCCAGCTGTGTCTGACAGGTTGTAGAATGATACAAATTGAATCCTCTATCTGGTGTGAAGAAATGACAGCAAGCAGCCATGCAAGTCAGGGTGTCAGTCCTTGTACAATATGAGAGGTTTGCTTTGCCTAGTTGATGCATACCAATGTCAGCAAGTGACAGTGATGTAAATACCGTTGCCTGAGAGAGAGAGAGAGAGTGCATCATTTGATTTCAACTATTTCCCTTCATCTTTGTTGTTTTTCTGAAACAGAAAAGACTGACCACATTTAATAATTAACTGTAAAAATGGAAAAGCAATTCATTCGAAGATCAACTATAGGCTGCCTAGACACATGATTAGTTATAAGTTTTGGCGACTTGCATAGTCTAGTACATGCTGATAACTTTAACAGTATCAAGGTCACAGGTGCTCATCGCAGCACAGGATCAAAGCTTTGGGTTGTAATCTTGTTGCATTTGTTAGCCAAAAATCTCAAATAGTCCCTGGTCAGATATGGCTCAGGGTAGGTTCAAAACGAAACCCCCTGACAATAGCCTAAGTCTGTCATCACAGCACCTCCCAAGCTGTTCCAACAAAACTGTCTCAATTACACTTGTATCTATTGGCATTGATTAATGGCTTTAGTACTGAATCATTGCAGGATTGTGCTATGAATCTGTGCTCTCTAAGAATTCTGCTACAACTAACTAAACCCATTGGTGCACAGACCCTCTGCTGCTGGTGGGAAATTAAAAACATCTCTTCCTTAACATGGACTGTATTCAGACCTGGTCCTTTGTACCATCCGATCTCTTCTCAGTCATCGAACAAACTGCATTGTTGCCTTTCTAATTCTGGTATGACAGGAACTTTAATTACATACATTTCCAGTCAGCAATACTAAGAGTCTAGCCAAGATCCACCATCCTGTAAGCTGTATTGAGCTTTCTCTGTCTACTGGAGATGGGCTTTGTCAAGCTGACAGTCGCACTCCAAACTGATCCCAGAGGAGAACACCAGGTTATCCAGGCACACGTACAAAAGCAAAATATTGTGGATGCTGAATACCTGAAACAAAAAACAGAAAAAACTGGAAATACTTCAGGTCAGGCAGCATCCATGGAGAAAGAAACAAAGTTAACATTTCAGGTCAATGACCCTTCATCAGAACTAAAAATTGATCTTGAGGACAGGACATTGCCCTGAAGTAATAACCCTATTCATACATATGGGACACACTTTCATGGTTCCGCTTTGGTACTTTTTCATGTGTGTGTCATAGCCTATTTGAGAATGTGTCCACTCAATATCTATGCCTTCAACCTGTTTTCTCTGACTGCTGACACGCAATAAGGGGGAGGAACTTGCAGCTTGGATCAGTACCTGGAACTTTGATGTTGTGGCCATTTCAAAGACATGGATAGAGCAGGGACAGGAATGGTTGTTGCAGGTTCCGGGGTTTAAATGCTTCAGTCAGAGTAGAGAAGGAGGTAGAAGGGGGGGAGGAGTGGCATTATTAGTCAAAGACTGTATCACGGTGACAGAAAGGAAGTTTGATGAGGACTCGTCTGTTGAGGTAGTATGGGCTGAGATTAGAAACAGGAGAGGAGAGGTCACCCTGTTGGGAGTCTTTTATTGACCTCCTAAAAGTTCTAGAGAGGTAGAGGAAAGGATTGCAAAGTCGATCCTGGACAGGAGTGAAAGTAATAGGGTAATTGTTATGGGGGACTTTAACTTTACTAATATTGATTGGAATAGCTATAGCTCTAGCTCGTTAGAGGGGTCAGTTTTCATAAAAAGTGTGCAGGAAGGTTTTTTGACTCAGTATGTAGATAGGCCAACTAGAGGTGAAGCTACATTGGATTTGGTGCTGGGCAATGAGCCAGACCAGGTGTTAGACTTGGAAGTTGGTGAACATTTTGGTGATAGTGACCACAATTCGGTTACGTTCACCTTAGTGATGAATAGGGATAGGCATGAACCTGGGGGCAGTAGTTATAGCTGGGGGAATGGTAATTATGAGGCCATTAGGAGAGAATTAGAGTGCATAGGTTGGAGTAGGAAACTACAGGGACTGGGAACATCTGAAATGTGGAGCTTATTCGAGGAGCAGTTGCTGCAAGTCCTTGATAAATATGTCCCTGTCAGGCAAGGAGGAAATGGTCGACTAAGGGAACCATGGTGTACTAAAAAAGTTAATTCGCTGGTTAAAAGGGAAAAGGAGGCTTATGTCAGGATGAGGCTTGAAGGCTCAGTTAGTGCACTGGAAAGCTATAGATTAGCCAGGAGGGAGCTAAAGAGTGAGTTGAGGAGAGCTAAAAGGGGACATGAGAAGACTTTGGCTGATAGGATCAAGGAGAATCCTAAAGTTTTCTTTAGATATGTTAAGAATAGAAGATTGGCTAGGGCAAGATTAGGGCCAGTCAGAGAAAGCAGTGGGAAGTTGTGTGTGGAGCCTGAAGAGATTGGAGAGGCACTGAACAAATATTTCTCTTCGGTATTCACGCAGGGAGATGTAAATGTAGTTGTGGAGAACACTGAGGTACAGGGTTGCAAACTGGAAAGTATTGTAGTAGATAGGGAGGATGTGCTAAATATTCTTGAGGGTTTGAAGTTGGATAAGTCCCCTGGGCCGGACGGGATTTACCCTAGGATTCTCTGGGAGGCGAGAGAGGCGATTGCAGAACCTCTGGCTCTGATCTTCAGGTCGTCATTGGTTACAGGTATAGTGCCGGAAGACTGGAGGATAGCGAATGTGGTCCCATTGTTCAAGAAGGGGAAGAGAGACTTTCCGGGGAATTATAGGCCGGTGAGTCTTACTTCTGTTATGGGCAAAGTATTGGAGAGAATTATTAGGGATAGGATTTATAGTTATTTAGAGAGAAATGAATTGATTGGGGATAGTCAGCATGGTTTTGTGAAGGGTAGGTCGTGCCTTACTAACCTCATTGAGTTTTTGAAAAAGTGACCAAAGAGGTGGATGGGGGTAAGGCGGTTGATGTGGTATATATGGACTTTAGTAAGGCGTTCGATAAGGTGACCCATGGAAGGCTTCTGCAGAAAATGCAGATGTATGGGATAGAGGGTGATTTAGCTAATTGGATTAGGAATTGGCTAGCAGATAGAAGACAGAGTGGTGGTTGATGGGAGATATTCATCGTGGAGTTCGGTGACAAGTGGTGTACCTCAGGGGTCTGTTTTGGGGCCCCTGCTGTTTGTAATTTTTATAAATGATCTGGATGAGGGTATTGAAGGATGGATTAGTAAATTTGCAGATGACACTTAAGTCGGTGGAGTGGTAGATAGTGAAGAGGGGTGTTATAGTTTACAGAGAGACTTGGACAAGTTGCAGAGCTGGGCCGAGAGGTGGCAAATGGAGTTTAATGTGGAAAAGTGTGAGGTAATTCACTTTGGCAGGAATAACAAATGTGTAGATTATAGGGCTAATGGTAGGACTCTTAATAGTGTTGAAGAACAGAGGGATCTTGGTGTATATGTGCATAGATCCCCGAAAGTTGGCAATCAAGTCGATAAGGTTGTTAAGAAGGCATACGGAGTCTTAGCTTTTATTGGTAGGGGATTGAATTTCGGAGCCGCGACGTCATGTTGCAACTGTACAAAACTCTAGTGCGGCCGCACTTGGAGTATTGTGTACAGTTATGGTCCCCACATTATAAGAAAGATGTGGAGGCATTGGAGAGGGTACAGAGGAGGTTTACCAGGATGTTGCCTGGCATGGAGGGCAGGTCCTATGAAGAGAGGCTGAAGGATTTGAGGTTGTTTTCGTTAGAAAGGAGGCGGCTAAGAGGGGATCTTATTGAAGCATATAAGATGATTAGAGGTTAAGATAGGGTGGACAGTGATAGCCTTTTTCCTAGGATGGAGAAAGCTAGCACGAGGTGACATAGCTTTAAATTAAGGGGTGGTGGTTATAGGACGGATGTCAGAGGTAGGTTCTTTACCCAGAGGGTGGTAAGGGTATGGAATGCCTGCCTGCTGCAGTTGTAGATGCGCCAAGTTTGCTGGCGTTTAAGAGGTTAGTAGATAAGTTTATGGATGAAAAGGGAATGGTTTAGGTAGAGGGTCATTGCTTTTTCTTAATTGGTCGGCGCAACATCGAAGGCCGAAGGGCCTGTTCTGCGCTGTAATGTTCTATGTTCTAATGAGTCCGATTATAGTGCTTCAACTTCCTTAACACCTTGAGATCCACAAATCAAAGCTAGGACTGTCTTGCTTTGTTAAACTCAACTACCCGCTCAAGCCTTCAGGGAATCCACTGTAACTAATTCTAATAGACCACATAGAATAATATGCTTTAAGTTTAGTTAAGTAGTGTTTACTAGTCTGGCAGCAAGTATCCTTGTATAGGTATAAAATTTCTGAACTGCTGGTCCATTTGTCTTTCATATTGTGTGTAAGAGCTGCCGGTATTAATTTGTTTGCCATGTGGGAGACTCCCATTTCATGCTCAATAAATGAATGACCCAGTGCAAAATCCAGTGAATATTTTGTGAATGTATTTGTAGATTGTTATATGGTGATATTTATTTCCTCTTTGTATTTTGTAAGTCATTTTTAATGTATGTAATGTGTATGATTCCAATGTTTGTGAGCTCTATACTAGTTCTTTGTAAATGTCTGTGCCCTAGTTTTATAGGCTGCCTTTGCTGTGGGAATGGAAGTAACTGGTGTTCCTTGAAGCAGATGGCTAACTGCCTGTGACACAAGTAACACTGTCTGCATGAACAACTAGCCCTGAAGCATCTTCATTAGTGCCAAGGCTATTCTTGGCCTTGGTTTCTGGAATATACAGAATGAAGGGAGGAAAGAAAGATGGATAAAGAAAAAAATTACGTTTATATACATCTTTTCAAAGTTCTGGGTATTCAACAACTTGCTTTTGGTTCTCTGTTAACGAGGGAGTGAAAGGTTACCAGGGTTAGGTGGGACTATGAGGTTAAAGTCATTATCAGATCAGCAGTAATCTTATTGAATAGTAGAGCAGGGTTGAGGGGCCAAGTTCATATATTCGTGTGTGCGTTAGTGCCCTCAGCTCTGCATCAGTAGCTAGTGGATTCAAGCGCATTTCCAGGCATTCCAGTGCAGTACTGAAGGAAAGCTGTCTTGTCTGATGTGTGAAATTCATTACCAGAGAGAGCTGTTGAGGCTGAATCATTTAGTATGTTTAAGGCTGAGGTGGACAGATTTTTAATCAGTAAGGGAATTGAAAGTTATGGGGATAAGATGGGAAAATGGAGTTGACGATTTTCATATCAGATCAGTAATGATCTTATTGATTGACGGTGAAAATGCGATGGACTGTATGATATATTTGTACCTACACCTCTTGTGGTCTTCTGACCTGTCACCGGTGTCATGGCCAATATTTATAACTCAATTATGATCACTGAAATCTTGACTCAATCACTTAAACAATCATTCCCCCAAATGGAACCTTACAGTGTGCAAATAGGCTGAAGCATTTGCTGACATTAGACTGAGATTACAATCCAAATGTACTTGGTCTGTAGTGTACTTTAGGATCCTTTTGAAACTCAGTGTTTCCCAATGTGAATACAAGTTGTTTAGTAAACTAAAACGCCTTGCATGCAATAGCTTTGTAATGTAGACTGTTATGTCGACAAAACTATGTCAGTGCAAGATCCAGCCAATGACCAGGTCATTTCTATTATGGAAAGCTATTGGTACAGAACAAGAAATAAAAAGGCACTGGATACACCTCAGCAGATCAAACAGGATCTGTATAGTGAGAAACAATTAACATACTCGGTCATTAACCATCCATTAGGTTACTTCTAACGGCACAGTCATCATTTAACTATTCTTAGTTGTGTTGGAGTATTTGCTCTTGGTACCTATTGATCCTAAAGAACAAAGAAATTGTGCCTCATGGGCCCCTCTGTAATCGTTGGCTCCCATCACAATGAAGCTGTAAAGTTTATCTCTGCTACTCATACCACATCCCATTTCCCATCACTCCTGGGATCCTTATCGGCTCCCAGTATATGAATGCATCCATTCACGTCCCTGCTGCTGCAAATGACAAAGAAAAATTTGATGCTGTCCGTTCACTACAGCAGGACCAGAGAATCTCACTGGCGTGAATAGCCCGGAAATTCCAGTCCATACCTGTGATTAAGAAAGTGGCAGATGCGATGACCTTTCATGAATTATCCTTCCAACTCACAGCACGTAGAGTTAAAGGATAAAAAAATCATTGAAGGGCTTAAACAATCTGCATGATGATACTTTTCCTTTTATAGTCAAGATCGTAAACTAGAGAAATGAAAAAGTTACTACATAATTAAAAATAGCAATTCAAATAGGTCTTAAAACCATAGACTGTGGGAAATAATCCCTTTTAAATTGAGTAATTAAGCTGTTGAAGAATAACTTCTCACAGGTCAGAAGCAGGCTTGATGGCCAATTGTTCATTGTCCTCCAATTGGCCGATCTTCCCCAAATGATGTAGACCAGTTGTTTGCAGGTTTCTTTCAAATTCTTTCACAAGGTGGGTGACACCGACTAGGCCAGCATTTATTTTCCATCACTAACTGCCCTTGAGAAGGTAGTGGTGAGCTGCCTTCTTGAACCACTCAAGCTCACTTCATGTAGGTATATCCACAGTGCTGTTAGGAAGAGAATTCCAAGGTTTTGACCCAGTGATACTAAAGGAACGATAATGTATTTCTCTGTCAGAAAAGTGAGTGACCAAGAGGGGAACTTGCACGTGATGTCTACTGCCATTATTTGAAAGATACTGTTGGTAAATTCTGCCCATCATTTAAAATTACTTGGGAGAATTGTAATCTTTGCCTGGCTTTATTGCTTTGAAACAAATCCTACGGTGAAACTAACAAAACTTGCTATTTTCACTCTTGCATCTGCTTAATCTTAATTCTTTATAAATATGTTTGTTTTGAACCTGAACTGAATAGTACACTGTCATAGCCTTTACCATTCATCAGAAAAATCAGAAGTACACTGTGTGCAGCTCGCACCATTTCCTGTACAAAGTTTGAACAGTAAAAAAGTTCACCAGGGGCTAAGTATTCCAGGTTCCTTACTGGTTCAAAGGAAATGGTTGAAGGGGAAGGGGAGGGTTGAGGTTCTTGTATATAGGAGTGGAATATTGCCTTGGGCACACATGAATTATATTCAGTAACCCACTTTCTAACCGTGCCACTTGATGATAATAATAGTCACCGAAACAAAAAAAGAGTTATAATACCAAATAATTGTAACTCAAAGGCGTCTTGGTGGGTTGCTGCAGTGCATCTTCTAGATGGTACACATAATTGCCATTGTGCTTTGGTTGTAGAGGGAGTGAATGTTGAAGGTGGTGGATGGGCTGCTTTGTCCTTGATGGCATCAAGTTTCTCAAGTGTTGGAGTTACTTTCATTCATAAAAGTGGAGAGTATTCCGTCACATTCCTGACATGTGCCCTGTAGATGGTGGACAGGCTTTGGGGAGTTACTGCTGCAGAATTCTTAGCCCCTGACCTTTTGCAGTATTTAGATAGTTGGTCCAGTTCAATTCTGGTCAAAGACAAATGCTGATAGAGATTCAGCAATGGTAATGCTATTGAATGTCAAGTGGATGTTGTTGGATCTGATCATTGCCTAACATTTGAGCGGTGTGAGTAGTTATCAGCTCAAGCCTGAATATTGTCCAGAGAACTGCAGTATCTGAGTCACGAATTGTACTGAACATTTTGTAGTCATCAGTAAACATCTCCTGTTCCTGGTTTTATGATGAAGGGAAGATCATTGATGAAGCAGCTGAAGATGGGGCTAAGGACACTAGCCTGAGGGATTCCTGCAGTGATGTCTTGGAGCTGAGATGATTGTCCTCCAATCATCACAACCATCTTTTTTTGTGCCAAGTATAACCCGAACCCTCTGAGTTTTCCCTCTGATTCCCACTGACTTCTGTTTTGTTAGGACTCCTTGATGACTTACCTGTCAAATACTGTCTTGATTTTAAGGCCAGTCACTCTCATCTCATCCCTGGAGTTCAGTTCTGTTGTCCATGTTTGAGTTCAGGAATTGGGACCTTAGTACAGCCCAAACAGAACACCTGTGAGCAGGTTATTACTGAGTGGGTGCCCCTTGATTGCGATAATGAAAACACTTCTCATCGCTTTACTGAAGATCAAGAGTAGACTATGGACTGGTGATTGGCCTGGTTGGATTTGTCTTCTTTGTGTTTGCAGTAAGCAGTGCCTTCAGCCATTTCTTATTATCATGTAGTTTGAATTGAATTAGCTACAGACTGATACCTGTGAGCTGGGGACCACTGGAGGAGGCTGAGCTGGATCATCCACTTGGCACTTCTGACTGAAGATGACTATAAATGCTTCAGGCTTATTTTTTGCACTGATGTGCTGGGCTCCTCCATATTTGTGGCTAGGGATATTTTTGGAGCCGCCTCCTCTCGTGAGTTGTTTAATTGTCTACCACTGTTTACAGCTGGATGTGGCTGGACTTAATTTGGACCCTTCTTGCGGAATGGCTTAACTCTGACTATCACTGGCTGTGGTAAGAAGTTTCACAACACCAGGTTAAAGTGCAACAGGTTTATTTGGAATCACAAGCTTTCAGAGTGTTGCTCTTTCATCGGGCTCTTTTATTTCCACATTATCATTGGCTGCTTACGCTGTTTGGCACACATATATGTATTGTACCTTCACCAGGTTAGCATCTCATTCTTAAGTTTGCGCGGTGCTACTCCTGGCATGTCTTCCTGCACTCTTCTTTAAACCATGTTTGATCCACTATATTGATGGTAATGGATCAGTGAATCAGCCCAATCAGTGTTCAACATGGAGGAGCTCAGATTCATCATATGAGAGAGAGCAATGAGAGAGTGGTAATGAGAAGAAGGCATCCTTGTTCGTGTTTTTCTGATGCCATGATAACTCGTGGGATGCAGAATCGATGTTGAAAACTCCCAGGGCAACTCCCTCCCTCACTGTGCTGCCTCCTCTGCTGATGTCTGGGATGTTGTCTGCAAGTTACGATTCTATCATTATGATTCTGTCAGGCTGTTTTGTTGTCTGGTCAGTGGGGGCAGTTCTCCCAGTTTTTGTCACAAGCTTTCAGTTCAGACAAAAAAATTGGTAGGGTAGTAAATAATGAGGAGGATAGCCTTAAATTACAGGTGGATAGAGACAGGACGATCAGATAGGCTGACCAGGGGCAAATGGAATTCAATTCAGATAAATATGAGGTGATGTATTTGGAAAGGACAAGACAAGGTAATACATGATGAACAGAAGAAGCACTGAGAATCAGAGGGGATTTGGTTTGCTTGTACAATGGTCCTTTAAGGTGACAGGAGAAGTGGATAAAATGGCTAAGAAAGCATACAGTATACTTGCCTTTATTATCCATGGCATAGAGTTTATGAGCAGGGAGGTTATGCTGGAGAGTTTTAGTTATGAAGAGAGATTGGATAGACTGGGGCTGTTTTCCTTGGAGCAGAGGAGACTGAAGAAGGACATAATTGAGATGCATAAGAAGGCTTACAGAATTTTTGCCTTCATTAGCTGGGCATAAAATATAAGAGCAGGGAGTTCTTGGTACAACTTTATAAAACAATAGGCCAGCCATAGATGGAATATTCTGCACAATATGAGAAGGATGTGTTTGCAGTGGAGAGGGTGCAGAGGAGATTCACCAAGATGTTGCCCAGGATGGAAAATTTCAGTAATGAGAAGAGACTGGGTAGGCTGGATTTGTTTTCCCTGGAGCAGAGGAGGCTGAGGGGAGAACTGATAGAGGTGTACAAAATTATGAGGCATAGATAGAGTAGAACATAATTTTTTTTTCCACAGTAGAAGTGTCTTAAGACCAGAGGGCCATAGGTTTAAAATGAGAAGTAAGTGGTTTAGAGGGGATATGCAGGAAACTTTTTCGCTCAGAAGGTGGTAGAAATTTGGAATATGCTGCCTAAGAGGATAGTGGAGGCAGGTAAGAAGTATTTCGATGTGAACTTATGATGCCAAAGCATTATAAACCTATGGGCCAGGTGCTGGAAAATAGAATCAGATTAGTTGGGTAATTTGTCTTTGACTGGCACAAGTTGAAGGGCCTTTTCTGTGAATTTTTCTGTGCTTTTTGCCTCAATGACCTGCAGATTTGCCTGTGCTTCTTTAATGGGGTTAGAGGTATCAGGCCAGAAAAGCAGCAGAAGATTACACTCCCTGAATGGCTGAGCTTTTGGCTAAGTGTTTCACACCAGCCCCACACGGAGAATTAGACAGCTTGCCCAGACATAAAGGAGATGTCTAAAATGTTACCACACTAGCAAGTATGTATTCTGATTAAGAGATGGCCTAGAATATAGATTCTTATCGTAGAAAACAAGATGAATGTGTTGAAAATGCCATTGTTGAGGAATGCAGCCTCGAAGGGTTATTGAGGTCCCTGGTGTAAACAGGGTGGATTAACATCAGTTGGAATACAGTGGCTAATCTGGACTGCTGCAGCAGCCATGTGTTTGAATTTCTCGTTAATTCAACTCCTCAGGCACTGTTTGACTCAGTAATTCTGTTTCAGCTAATTCCCCTGATAGTGCCTAAAGCAAATATTTAAATTACTTTTTAGAGAAATGAATTGACACAAAGACAGAAATAAACAAGATGATATTGAAAGCTAATAAAAATGCCTTTGCATTCCTTTCCTTAAAAAGCTGCGTGCTGGCTTTTTACCCTTCAAGATGCTGAGTAACAAAATGTGAAATTTCTCTTCAATTCTCTGCAGCACCAGTAAACCATGTCGCAGACATTTTGCCTTATCGCCGCTTTATCTTTTTGTGTCTTCCACCCCTATTCAGTGATTGGGATTTTAATTATTGTGCATTGGCTGGCATTACAAAAGCTGTAACATACAATCAGATGACAAGACAAATATACAGCCATTGTGAAAATTTGCATTTACAATTTGGACAAAAAGGGCAATTTAAATACTTCACAAATTGATTAGGAAGGTGTTGTTGGGTCAAAACTGGGACAAAATGTAACTTGAGCCACAGTGTAAAAAGGGACAGTTTTGATCGATTGTCTGTTATATACACAGTTCAATTTTCTTTTCTAGTGAAGACAGTGGAAAGCAGTCTAGAGGTCAACATTGCTGTCAAAGCTTTTTGTCCTACACCCATCAGGACAGTTTGCAAGAATATCAAAAGGGAACAAGGATTGATTGCCATAAGAATTACACTGACAACCAATTGAAGATAGTTTGAAGTTTGATTGATGCCCTGACAAAGAGTCATCCAGGCTGAAAACATTAGCCCATTCTCTCTCCACAGATGCTATCAAACCTGCTGAGATTTTCCATTATTTTATGTACTGTTTCAGCTTCCAGCATCTGCAGTGATTTGCTTTTACCTACAACTACTCCCTGGCTCATTTGCCTTGATCAATCTGCCTAATTTGAATTTAAACAATGCTTGGCTGTTAACTGTCAGTCATTGGTGAATTTTCCATGACAATGCCTGTACCAATCACAGTCCATTTACCAACCAATGAGCACTCATTTCTCCTGCAGTATAGATTGTACAACTTGGTGTTCTTCTGAACTGTCCTGATGAGTGGAAGGCAAAAAACTTTGGCAGCACATCTCTTTTTCCAGCAACTTTCAGTATTACAGATTTCTGTACATAGTCATTATTGTACTGTAGGAAATGACAAAGCTAATCAAATGCAAAGCAAGATCCCACAAACAGCAGTAAGATAATTACCAGTTGATCTGTTTTTGTGATGTTGGATGAGGGACAGGACATTGGCCAGGAAGACAGAAAGAAGTGTCTTGGTGAATAAATAGAATCTTGTAGCATCACTCAAAAGGACAAACAGGGCCTCAGTTTAATGTCGTATGTACAAATAATGGTGTCTCTGACAGTGCAGCACTCCCTTACTATTGCACTTGTGTGTCAGCCTACATGGTGTGGTCAACTCCCTGAAGTTGGGCTTGACTCACAACCTTCTGACAAAAAGGTGAGAGGTTTGTTTTACTGAGCCAACAGTAAAACCCTGAAAGAATGAAATAATGAAGCAATGAAATGATTGAAACAATGCCCGTCCTCAGCTCCTCAAAAATGAACAATAATGAAGCTTTTCCAGTAAAATTCACTGACATTATGATCTCAATCGAGCTCTCTCTTGCATCATATAGGTTTCCAGCTCTGGGGAACTGTGCTACCTTTACCAAAATGTCATACTCCAGATGCCAGTGTATTACAAATTCCCAACATAACTTTTGACTGAAATCCTGAACAAAGTAAAACTGAAAGGCAGTTAACTGATAAAGAATTCTTTTAGCAAAAATGAAAATACATATCAAATGCAAAGAAAACAGAGACAAGGAAAATGTTGACTGGGTTTGCAGGCCAAACAACTTGAGATGTCGTCTGTTTAAGAAGAAATTGGATGGATTAAAGAAGCATTAATCCTCATTGTGCTTGCGGCAATTAACAGTTTGCATTGAAATGTTAGGCAGACTTCTTGCTGGGATACAATTTAGATCTGTGGTCTCCCGCACTGAACTGCAAACCTCAAAATCCAAACAACATGATTTAATAGGGAAATCTATACCCTCTTTGGGTGTATGTTCGCGCAGTTGGCTGGATTGTGATGCAAAATGAGGCCAGTGGGGTCTCGTACAGGCCAGTGGGTTCCCATACTGGTGGTAGTTTGTCCCATAGTTGCAGAGTAGTGCACCTCAAGCTGTATAACCAAATGTCACTATCGGTACAGTGGCTAGCACTGCTGCCTCACAGTGCCAGAAACCTGTCTTCAATTCTGGCCTTGGATGGCTATCTATGTAGAGTTTGCATGTTCTCCCTGTGTCTGCATGGGTTTCCTCTGGGTGCTCCAGTTTTCTCTCTCATCCCAAAGATATATAGCTTAGCTGCATTGACCATGGGAAATGTGTGGGGTTAGTGGGGTAAGGCGGAGGGGAGGGCCTCGGTAAGATACTCTGTCAGAGAGTTGGTATAGATTCGATGGATCAAATGGCCTCTTCTGCTCTGCAGGGATTCTAAGGTTCAATATCCTCTAATGGAGAGGGAACCTCTGGTCCTTTGTGAACCATTACTTTCAGTGTAAGACATTATTAACCAGTGAATAAAATCTCAGAAGCATCATCAAAACTGCTAAATTTTCACTTTAGCTGAAATCAGAGAGAATCTGAAACTTAACCCCAGTATTGTTCATTCATGAAGGCAATGTAATGAATACAATAGATGTGTGTAACATAATGCGAGATTCTCTTTTGCTAAGAGTTTCAATTAAGGATTTTTTAAGGAAATTTGGATTGGTTTTATTTTGCTGAGCTGAGCGCTTACTGGGAAATTGTGTACCTATTATGCGCATATTGTCAATTGGATCCCTTCAACTTTTCAGCCTTGCCCAGTGTCGATTTCTCAAGACCACATAATTCATTTCAAGATTCTTTTCCTTTTGGTAATTTATTTGAGTTTGTTCCTCTTTCTCCAATTGAAGTTTTTCCAATCTGCTCACGTTCTGGTTGAAAAATCACACTTGACAACTACATGCAAGCAATTCTGATGCTGGGGACAAAACTGCTCATTAGCAAGGCCAACATAACTCACTGCATCAACACTGCAGTGCTGCCCACATAGATTTTTTAGATTTTATCTTAGAGACATGTGCTTATTGACATATCCCTTGCATATGTGAACTCCAATCCACTAATATTTCTTGCCATGAAATTTCTTTGTGTTAAAGTCAGAACAATGTTAGACAATTGTTCATTTTGGCCCTCGTGTGTCAGCCATTGTAACTTATTAGTGGGCCTCTCGACATCGGAACATTTTTCAAAATGAGGAATACTTATTCTATTACTCGGAATTGCCTTGATAGCATAAACCACCCACCTCTTGCTTTTGCTTTCAGCACCTTAGTATTCCAAACAATGGATGATCCTTGAATGTGAGAAGCCAATAATCAGGATGCAGCCCCATACGCAGTGACTGACAGCACACAGAGGGCACAGCTGAATATTCCCCAGTGCTGTGATGTAGAGCTGGCATTACAAGCAATGAAGGACATGCCATCCATATTAGATGAGAGCCTCCAGAATCAGCCTACCTCGACACAGCCGGTATCACTCAGCTACCTTTCAATCTGAAAAGGCAAATTTCTAACACTGACTTGACACAAAACACGTGTTGCAATATAAAAGCCCCACTATCGTTCTATGGTTTAAAAGCATGATTGACAGTGGGATGAGGGAATTTGTTAATCAACAGCTACTTTCCAACACAGCGACACATGGTGAGACTGCAGCCTTTGTGTCTTAGATTTCCATTGCAATCGCACCTTCCATCCAGCTAATTAAGAACACACTGTTGTCCTTTAGAAATGCTTTTGGGCAGCAGGTACTTTCTACATACTTAACAACCTAATCAACCCAGGAACTCTGCCTGACTGGATTTAATTACCACGGACATGAAGGCCCAGGCTAGTGTTACCAAGCATTTCTCCCCGTAGTATTTTGCTTTACTAAAAGGAATGGAGGATCCTCGTGGAAATCATTAGCCTGTGTTTTCCAGATCTGTGCAAAACAGCACGCAGACTTTTGAATTATTGAAGGCTTGTGCTGTGCATGGGATTTTGCATTTACCCATAATTCATTACAGATTCCTTCCTGGTATGAATCTGATTATTTGAATATTAATCCCCTCTCATGTGGGTCTCATGACTTGCATGCATCTCAACAGTCGGTACCAAAGCTATGCCGAACTCACATGGGGACGCAATCACCCCACATTAACTGCCAACTCTAGTCACATATTGAAGATCTTGTGTGTCGCACATATTTCCTGTCGCAGTTTAGTTTGCTCACAGTGAGTCAAGAATAGTGCCATAGGAGTTGTGCTAGTAGATGTACAGAGAACAATATTAAGGCTGTGATCAAGTCAACAGTTGGGAATTGCTGTTAAAACCTACTTGAGGTTCTTTCAATTTAAACATTTTTAATTAAAATGGAATGTCAAAAATGATGGTATATAAAATTTGTATCCAGCAATCTATCTAATTGTGACCAGCACACAAGACCTTAGGGTTATGTTAAATGTTTGAACACATCCCTAGATATCTCTCCTACTCCTGGGCTTCACTGATTACTTTAACAAACAGTACTCTTTGTTTGGCTGTGGGAAAATGTTCCTGGGTTTGTTTCTGGCCACAGCAAAGATTAAAAAATTGAGTCGTGCACAAAGGATGATTTTCAAACTTTGTCACCAACATTGGAGAGGAGAGGGGAGACTGAAAATGATGACAGGAAAGAAGTAACTAACACAGAAGTAAGCCTTCAAAGGCAAATGGAAGACATTGATAATCCTGACATTGTAATACATTAGAATTGTGATTCTGCGTGTAGGAGGATGATTGTTATATTATCCTCTGGTTAAATTCCTGTACCTTTCATAGAGATACCTTCAAGTGGGAATATTTAATCACATTACTATCTGAGATGTGAATTTGTTATTTTGAAGAGTGAGAGATGCTTTCCTGAGGATACAATCAATGGTCTAATTTTCTCCCTCATTGTTGGGAAGCTTTATTCGTTTTTTCCGCAGCAAATGTTTGGTTAAAAAAGAGTTACTTTTAAGTGTTGTGTTTAGCCCTAATTTTGATCCCACAACTGCATAATTTTCCTGTGCCCACCAGTCTCCGTGATTCCCCTGTCGAACATCGGCAGAGTCAGCACTGAAATGTAGTAAGGGTCAGGAAGAAAGGTTGCACAGGCCTCATGTTGGCCCCCTTCCCCTCCCAACTTCACTCCTACCCTCTGCTTCCTATCACAAACCACACTCCTCTCCTCCGTCACAAACTTCATTAACCCTCCCTCACACACTGCACTTATCCTTCCCCTCCCACACTCCCACTGCACTCACCATCCTCTCATACACCGCACTTATCCTCCCTCTCACACACCGCACTTATCCTCCCCCTCACACACCGCACTTATCCTCCCCCTCACACTTCATATTTACCCTCCCCCTCACATGCTGCACTTGCCCTCTCCCCTCACACACACCGCTCTTACGCTCCCTTCACACACACATCACATTGCCCTTTCCCTCCACATTTCACTTCCCCACACATCACTGACTCTGAAGGGCCATCCATACTTGAAACATTGGCTCTATTGTCTCTCCACAGATGCTGTCAGGTCTGCTGAGACTTGCCAGCATTTTCCGTTTTGGTTTCAAAGTTCAGAGGCAGTTTGGCTTTTGCAACAGAGCAAAAACAGAAGCAGGTCTGAGAAAACGCGGGCTCAAAGAGCCTGAATGGAATTGAATTAGTCAGCTCACATCAAGCCGAGATGCTCAGACAGCTTCATTGAATCATAGAATACTACAGTGCAGAAGGAGGCCATTTGGCCCATCGAGTCTACACTGACCACAACATCATACATTTAATCTCACTGATAGGGGTAATTTAGCACAGCAATTCACCAAACCTGCATATATTTGGACTGTGGAAGGAAACTGGAGTACCCGGTGGAAACCTACGCATACACAAGGAGAATAAACAGATTCCGCATAGACAGTGACCCAAGCTGTGAATCGAACCCAGCTCCCTGGCACTGAGAGGCAGCAGTACTCATGACTGTGCCATCAAGCCGCTTAACAGAAAGAAGGACACAAATCAGCGGATAGCTAAAGGATATTAAAAAAAAGCCAATATCATTCATGCGGCACAATTGCCAGACAATGACCATGTTCGACAAAACACAGTGATGGCACAGTAGTCAGTATTGCTGCCCACAGCATCAGGGATAGAACATAGAACATAGAACAATACAGCACAGAACAGGCCCTTCGGCCTTCGATGTTGTGCCGACCAAAATAAAAAGCAATGTCCCTCCAAACTAAACCATTCCCTTCTCTTCCATATACTTATCAATTAACCTCTTAAACGCCACCAAACTTGGCGCATCTACAACAGCTGCAGGCAGGGCATTCCACTCCCTAATCACTCTTTGAGTAAAGAACCTACCTCTGATATCCGTCCTATAACTCATACCCCTTAATTTAAAGCTGTGTCCCCTCGTGCTAGCTTTCTCCATCCTAGGAAAAAGGCTATCACTGTCCACCCTATCCAAACCTCTAATCATCTTATATGCTTCAATAAGATCCCCTCTTAGCCGCCTCCTTTCTAACGAAAACAACCTCAAATCCTTCAACCTCTCTTCATAGGACCTGCCCTCCATACCAGGCAACATCCTGGTAAACCTCCTCTGTACCCTCTCCAATGCCTCCACATCTTTCTTATAATGTGGGGACCAGAACTGCACACAATACTCCAAGTGCGGCCGCACTAGAGTTTTGTACAGTTGCAACATGACGCTGCGGCTCCTAAATTCAATCCCCCTACCAATAAAAGCTAAGACTCCATATGCCTTCTTAACAACCTTATCCACTTGACTGCCTACTTTCAGGGATCTATTCACAAATACACCAAGATCCCTCTGTTCATCAACACTATTAAGAGCCCTACCATTAGCCCTATACTCTACACATTTATTGTTCCTGCCAAAGTGCATTACCTCACACTTTTCCACATTAAACTCCATTTGCCACCTCTCGGCCCAGCTCTGCAACTTGTCCAAGTCACTCTGTAAACTAAAACACCCCTCTTCACTATCTACCACACCACCAACTGGATCTGGGTTTGATTTCAACCTTGGGTGTGGAGTTTGCATGTTCTCCCTGTTTCTGCATGGGTTTCGTTTGGGTGCTGCAGTTTCCTCCCATAGTCCAAAGATGCGCAGATTACATTGATTGGCCTTGCTAATTTGTCCAGAATTGTCCAAAGATTGTAAGTTTAAGTGGATTAGCCATGGTAAATGCAGGGGCTTATAGAGATAGGATGGAGAGGAGGGCCACTCTTCTCTATTTCTGATGGTCTGTGCAGATTCAATAGGCAATGACCTCTTTCTGCACTATAGGAATTATATGATTTTAAGAGAGAATCTAACCATCCCTTTTGATATTCAATGGTGTTGCCATTGCTGAATCACCCAGTATCAACATCCAGCATGGTGAGGAGCAGAGGGAGGTACCAATGAACCAGAAAATGAACTCGATTAGTCATATAAATACATAGGCTACAGAAGCAGGTCAGAGGCTAGCAATTTTGTATTGAGTAACTTTCTTATCTTCTGATTCCCCAAAGCCTATCCACCATCTACAGGGCACATGTCAGGAGTGTGATGGTATAACTTCCAATTGCCTGGATGAGCACAGCTCCAACAACACTCAAGAAGCTCAACACATCCACTGGTGCTTGATTAGTACCCATTCAGCACCTCAAACACTTCCTCCACCACCATTGTGTCATGTCGAAATTCATTCATAGGATGTGGGTGAGAATGGAAATTTGGTGCGACAGCTAAAACTCCATTCTCAGTGATACTGGAAAAGTACAATTTTCTGATCAGATTGTTGGTGTACAACCTACGTGAAACTGCTTTCACAAATTATAATCATCTGTTTTTAGGAGATGTGCAGCTCAATGTCTCAGACAGTGGCTCCTAATAGGAACATCTAGGTCCTTGCATTTCTCAGGGCAGAAAAGTCAATGTTAAATCAAATTGGACAGTTTGCAAAATAAGTGCTTCCAAGCTATTATTAATTGTTTGGTGCATCCACAAAATAATCTAATTCTAGAACATAGAACACTACAGCACAAACAGGCCCTTTGGCCCACAAGTTGCGCCAATCATATCCGTACCTACCAGGCCTATCTATAACCCTCAATCCCATTTAATCCCATGTACTCATCCGTAAGTCTTTTAAAAGACCCCAGCGAGTTTGCCTCTACCACCACCAATGGCAGCCGATTCCACTCATTTCTATGAATCTATGAATTCTATCTCTATGAATATTATTTCCCTGTTTCTAATTACTAACCTCGCTTATTTGCAGAGAATAGTTGTTCCCCAGTCTTCTTCATTGCTAAGAAGCCATTGTGAGGCAGCCATTGCTTTTTCATCCTGACATCAATCTGAAATGCTGGTTTTGTATGTGATATTTTGGCTGGAATTCTCTAATCTCACTCGGAACTGGGATTATCTGATCCTACTGCTGTGAACGGCAATTTCGTTGAGTGGCAGATTCTCCATTCATGTTGGCAGCAGAGCATGCATGAAGGAGAATTCCAAGCTTTGTTTTTTTTTCCACTCCTTAGGCCTCCTCAGGCTACATCTTCAACAACCTGAGGCTGTTTCTTCCAACAGTGCTGTCCCAGAGTCAGCTGTTGTTCCCTCAGAGAGTGAATTGGCCTCTGATCCACTCAATGAAGCTTGATGTTGCTCTCCAACACATTACCAACCGGGGATGTGCACTGCATGAGTGCAGAACCTCTGTCTGTTCATTCTGATCCTCAGCATGTTGGGAAGTTTGTTTTGCCTAACACAGTAAGAATTTAGCAACACCAATTTATAATCCAACCGATTTATTTGATAGTAAAAAAGCGAGCTTTCGACTCTTGTGTCTTCTTCAGGCAAATGCAGTGTTCTGGTCTGCAATAGCACACATCAGCACAGACAGTCAGAGATTGCTGATTAGAATGAGAATCCTTACATCTAACCTGCTATTCAAGTGTTAAAGTGGCTAACAATGTGTGTGAAGGGGATCCTGAGCATTGGTTAGAGAATTGTGTATTTTCTCCAGACAGCACAGTAAGTGAGGTTTTTTGCTAACCCAGGCAAGTTATGGGGGTTACAGATAGTGTGTCATGAAGCCAAGATCCCTGTTAAGACCGTCCTCATGTGTGTGGAGCTTGGCTATCAGTCTCTGTTCAGCGACTCTGCACTGTCGTGTATCACGAAAGCCCCCTTGAAGAACATTTACCCGCAGGTCGGAGGTCTTTTGCACTCAGAAGGCCTTTGTCCAATTCTTGATCTACATTATCAAAGAGTACTTGCTGCAGGCATTGGGTGTAGGAAGATGGGAACACTTGGCATAGTGCAGCCTTTTGACACTCTTCAATTTGAGGAGCTGTGTAAGCCTTATCCACAACAACTTACATTTAATGTTACATGTAATAAAGTATTCCAAGGTGCTTTGCGAGAGCATTTTAAAGCAAAATCAGGCACCAGGATAAACAAGGCGATACTCAGACTTGTGGCCAAAAGCATATTGAAAAAGGAATATTGAAAAGTGGTGGGGTGTTGGGATCAGGGTATTGAATTTGTTGATCAGCATGGTCATACTGATTGGTGTAGTAAGCTTGAAGGGCTGAATTCTTCTATTGGCTAGCTGGTAGAAGACAGAGGGTGGTGGTTGATGGGAAATATTCAACCTGGAGTGCAGTTACAAGTGGTGTACCTCAAGGATCTGTTTTGGGGCCACTGCTGTTTGTCATTTTTATAAATGACCTAGATGAGGGTGTAGAGGGTTGGATTAGTAAATTTGCTGACGATACCAAAGTGGGGGGAGTTGTAGACAGCGAGGATGGATGTTACAGTTTGCAGAGGGACATAGATAGGTTGCAGAGCTGGGCCGTGAGGTGGCAAATGGAATTCAATACGGATAAGTGTGAGGTGATTCACTTTGGTAGGAATAACAGGCATATGAAATATAGGGCTAATGGAAGGACCCTTAATAGTGTTGTCGAGCAGAGGGATCTTGGGGTACAAGTACATAGCTCTTTGAAAGTTGGCACCCAGGTTGATAAAGTTGTTAAGAAGGCGTACGGTGTGTTAGCTTTTATTGGTAGAGGGATTGAATTTAGGAGCCGTGGGGTTATGTTACAACTGTACAAAACTCTGGTGCGGCCGCACTTGGAGTATTGCGTACAGTTCTGGTCGCCGCATTATAAGAAAGATGTGGAAGCATTGGAAAGGGTGCAGAGGAGGTTTACCAGGATGTTGCCTGGTATGGTGGGAAGGCCTTATGAGGAAAGGCTGAGGGACCTGAGGTTATTTTCATTAGAGAGAAGAAGGTTACGCGGTGACCTAATTGAGGCGTATAAGATGATCAAAGGACTGGATAGGGTGGATAGTGAGAACCTTTTTCCTCGGATGGTGATGACCAACACGAGGGGACATAACTTTAAATTAAGAGGTGGTAGTTATAGGACGGATGTCAGAGGCAGGTTCTTTACACAGAGGGTGGTGAGGGCGTGGAATGCCCTGCCTGCAGCAGTTGTGGACTCGCCTACTTTGGGGCATTCAAATGTTCGGTGGATAGGCATATGGATGATATTGGAATAGTTTAGGTTAGAGGGTCCACTGGCCGGCGCAACATCGAGGGCCGAAGGGCCTGTACTGCGCTGTAATCTTCTATGTTCTATGTTGTATGAATGGCCTGCTTCTATTTTCTATGTATGTTTCTATGCATGCTTTCTAAGTAGATTTGAAAAAGAGATGGAGATGCTTAAGGAGGAAAATAGATAGTCACGCTGCTTAGAGGAGTGTTTATCTCTCGGAGCGTTGGAGCGATTATAGAGGCTGGTAGGGGTGAGGCCTTGAAATGATTTGAAAAAAAGAATGGAGATTTTTTTAAAAAGATATTGCTTGACTAAAAGTACTGGGCAATGGGGGGACAGGGCTTGGTGTGAGCAAGCACAAATGAAGTGGAGTTTTGGATTACCTTAACTTGACTTGAGAGTAGAGTGCACGAGGGTGCATTAGAGTAGTCAAGTCTAGCTGTAATAATTGAGGTGACTTGATGTGGAAATGAACAAACCTCAAACTTAATTGCACACGATATGATATCAAGTTTGTGAGCAGTCTGGTTCAGGTCAGAGAGTGGAATGAGACCAGTGACTAGGAGGAACGGAGCTTAGAGTCCCAATATTCAACTGGAGGACACTTCTGCTCATCCGGTTCTGGATGACCGACAGCAGTCTTATAACTTAGTAATGTACATCTACAGAGCATTTTTCATGACCTCAGGATATTCCAAAATACTGCACAGACAATGAAGTGCTTTTAAAGTGTAATCATTGTTGTGATATAGGAAAATCAGTAATTAATGTGTTCACTGCAAGCTCCCACAAAAACATTACATACGTTGTCCAATAATCTATTTTAATGTCGTTTGAACCTTAAACATTGGCCAATATGCTAGGGTTCTCACCTCCCCTTCTTAATGCAAGATATCTTAACATAAAGAATCACCCATGGTTGCAAGCAGAGAAACTAATGAAGGACTGTCATGAACTGTTTGTACAGGGTGGTAAGATCCCCGTGCGATGGACTGCACCAGAGGCAATTGCATATCGTAAGTTCACCTCAGCCAGCGACGTTTGGAGCTATGGAATTGTCATGTGGGAAGTAATGTCATTTGGAGAGAGACCTTACTGGGACATGTCAAATCAAGATGTAAGTATAAATGTCAGAAAATAAAAATATTCCTAATGCTTATGGATGCAACCCAAAAAGTATAAGAAACCATTTTTAAAAGTCGGATAAAAGGCAAAATATGACTGCTGATTAAGGAGAAAACACTGAAATGATAATTAAATCAACACGTGAAAGAGAGAGAAATATCCATTCTTCAACTGATCCATTCCTCACAATATGATTGGGAGAATAAATACGGAAGTCAGAATTCACTTGGTTTCTTCTGTCACAAGCTGATTGATCTATTCCTTATTTCTGATAGGATCTGTTGATATCTAACACTTTAAAACTCTTGCTTTCCAACTAATCTGAATGTTCCTGAGATCCCGTAATACTCGGAAAATATTTATATCCTTATGACATAGGCTCTGATTTTACTGTGTTAGTTGTTACCATTGCTACGGAGATGAAGCTGGGTTATTTTTAACTCAGTAAGAAGTCTCACAACACCAGGTTAAAATCCAGCAGGCTTATTTGGTAGCAAAAGCCACTAGCTTTCAGAGTCTGCCTCTTCATCAAGTGATTGGGAATTCTGTTCACAAACAGGACATATAAAGACATAAACTCAATTTACAAGATAATGGTTGGAATATGAGTCTTTACAGGTAACCAAGTCTTAGAGGTACAGACAATGTGAGTGGAGAGAGGGTTAAGTACAGGTTAAAGAAATGTGTATTGTCTCCAGCCAGGACAGTTAATGAGATTTTTAACTCCCAGCCTTTATTAACATGCTGCCTCTCTGCCTCGAATTTTTGAATATTCCATAGTGGTGTCGGGGGGTTAGGGAGGAGAATAGGGAATGGAGGCAGAGGGGAGCTGGAGAAGCTTAAACTTCTTTCGTAGGACTCAGAGGCCGCTATGATGAGAAGTAAATATCATCTAGGACTCCTTCAATGTCCAACTCTATTCTGACGATCTTCAGCTTGGCAGAAAAATGCCAACAACTTTCCCACTCAGATCTGAATTTAAATTGCTGTCAGGATTCAGTGGTATGACCAGACCCCTGATGTACAAATGTAGAACAACCCTCGCCTTCCCTGCTGGTTTCAGATTGATGTCTTTGACATCTACTCAGAAGAGTAAGTTAAAATCCAGATTGGCAGCAATTTGGTGAGTAAGCCATTTTTGCTTGGGCTGGTGGTGTTGAAATTCTGCTGTGAATTCTATGTTGTTCTACTTCACAAAGATATGCGATGTATACTGTTTGCCTATATGAACAGTTCATACGAGTTTCCTTCTTTTCCGCCTTAAGAATATATCCACATTTGCCCCTTCTAATTGGCATTCTTTGTTTTCTATTGCAAGTGCGTGAGAAAACTGGGATTGAAATAATTTCTTTGTCTTGATCAGCAGTGAGGTGCTGCTGTGCATAATGACAAACTGATTAGCAGCTAATGGGCTTTGATTAGCGATTTGCTTTTTCCTACATGAGCTCCCAGCTTTTAAGCAGATGTTGCAGCACCTTGACAACTTCGAGCTTGTGAAAGAGACTTATTGTGTCTGCACCTCCAACAAAAGCTGGCACCTGGTCTGTGCTCTGCAATTTTGAGTGTTAACTTCCAGGTGGTTATGCTTAAGAAAGGCAAAATCAATGTACTTCCTAGATAAGAAAATGTGGAGGAGAACAATCCAAGTACAGCAATCAGTTAAAGGCTGATGACAGATACAAAAAGACACAGGCCAGAATTCTCTGGTCTCATGTGCCCTGCTGCCACTGCCAGTGAGAATGGAGAATTTGGTGCTTAGCCAAATCTCCATTCATTGCAGCAGCCTGGATAATTACAGCCAAAAACGTTGGCCTTTATTTCAAAAGAATTGGATTACAAGGGAGTAGAAGTTATATAGAACCTGGATCAGATCCTCTTACTGCATTCAATATCCCATTTCTAGTATGAAATATTGGTCCTGGACAGGCTGCAGTACAGATTCAGCAGATGATGCCAGCATGTAAAGGGTTAAGTTATGAGAACAGGCCGTGTAAATCTGGCGTGTAGTTCCTTGAATATAGCAGATTGAAGTGTGACCTGTTTAAGATGATTGAAATGTTAAAAAGATTTGATTGGATCGATACAGCGAATCTATTCCCTCTGGTGGAGAATCAGCGAAGAGAAATAATCTTAATCCCTTGGGCTTTCTTCACTATTCAGTTAGATCAAGGCTGATCTGTGCCTCATCTCCAATTATCTGCCTTTGATCCATATCCCTTGATGTTCTCGCCTAATGATAAAACAATCTATCTCAATCTTGAAAGCGACAATTGGCTCAACCTCCATAGCCTTTTGGGAGGGAGGATTCTAGATTTCTAGTACTCTTTGTGTGAGAATGTGCTTTTGATTTCACTTCTGAATGGCCCTGCCTCAAATTTAATTCCACATTTCCGAAAGAATCAATTTTATATTGCTTGGATCTCTAAACCCAATTACACACACACCCCGCGATTTGTGCTAATGATTTCCATCCATTTCTATGATTTAGCTCTTGATTGGCAGATAAAATTAAATCATTTCAGATGATATACATTATGACATTTCTGGCAGTCAGTTAGTGTTGAATCTTCTGCACTGAAGTTGCCTGGAGTTGCCTAACATATAATGGAAAATCTATGCCTGACAGAAAAATAAAAGTAGTTATTTTCAGCTGGAAATATTTTTGACATCTATCAACCAGCAAGTGTTAACTTAGTTCAAATGTTAAATTCACCGTACTCCTTGTTGTTAGTCAGTCGCATCTGGTTTGAAGGCATAGTAGGTCAAATGTGTACAAAATCTTTGAATAAAGATCACCCTCTGAAGTGTGACTCACCACCAGCACTGCTTATATATAAGCTGCTTAAAGGTAATTATTCCGAGCATTAATGTGGTTGCGTTTTTTTTGACACACTTATTTTTGCTTCAGCACTTGGTTTTGATGAGAGCCTAGGGAAGATTGACAAGGAAGAATTATTGTGTCTGACAACCTGAGAGATCAGAGACTTGGCTGAGTGTGGGAATCAGCCTCACTCTCCCAGTCATGCCACAAGGATCTCTCCCTCAAACTAAACACTTTTTTTTAATCAAGATGCAATAACACAAGGACATTAAAACTCAGTGCAGTGTTAAGGTTGTTTTAAGGTCATTGAAAATGACATATGATTACAATTAACTGTTGGTCTCTGTTCAATTACTTGACCTTGCATCAATCTACTGGCCAATTAAACCCACTATCGGGGAAGATTTGGGGGCTTTAATTTTCTCCAGTTGAAATATTTGCATAATATCCTCGTTTGTATTTTAACACAAATGTTGAGTAACAATAGCAGTGAACTGTTAATCATCACATTGTTTAGCCTTAACTCCCACTGGACATGCTCTTTCAGCTTGCCATGCTTGCATTTAGATTGAATTGTTAATGTAGTAAACTGTCCCAACATTGTTTTACAGGGCTGGAAACCGACAAAAACAAATTGCCTCTGAACCAAAAAAACAAATTGGAACTAATCTAGACCTCTGCTGTTCATGTCCTGTTCTGCACCTGTTCACCCTTCACTCCCATGCTTGCTGACCTATATGGCTCCCAGTCCCTGAAATTCTCTAATTACAGTTCTCAACCCTCTCTTCTTCACCTCACCTCTTCCTATTTCTGTAATGTCCTCCAGCACTGCAACCCTCTGGCTCCTCTAATCCTGCTTTATCTTGCATAGGCAATTTTCATCGCCCTATAATTACACACCATGTTTTTCCAGCTGGATAGATGGTAAGCTTCTAAATTCACTCCTTAAATCTTCCTTCCTCACTCTGTTGTTCTTCATTCAAAGGTACCTTGAGACCTACCTCTTTAACTAAGTATTTGGTCACCTGACTTGAGCACTAAATTACAGCTGAAATTTCAGTGCAGTACTAAGATAATGCTGCACTGTTAGAGGGATTTTCTTCTGGGCTACGTGTTAAATTGGGGCCCTGAATGCTGTCTAAGGGAGATACAAAAGCTCTCACGTGACAATTAGAGGAGCAGGTGGATCCCTTAGCTAGGTAATCCAGTCATTAGCATTTTGCTATTTGTGGAGGCTATGGACAAATTGGCTGCTGTGTTTCCTCCATTACAAGTGACTATACTTTGAAAGTATTTCATTGATTATAAAGAGCCTGAGGTTCTAGAAGATGTTTTATGAATCCCTGCTGGTAATATTAGCGAGGAAAGTTTCACCTGATCACTTTTTTCTACTGACCATCAATATAATTAACCTCACAATTTGCACTATTTGTGAGAAAATAACTTAATAAGTTGTTTATTTTGCATATACTTTCAGGTAATCAATGCCATTGAACAAGACTATCGCCTTCCACCACCTATGGACTGTCCGACTGCCCTGCATCAGCTCATGCTAGACTGCTGGCAGAAGGACCGCAATTCCAGGCCCAAGTTCGCCCAGAATGTCAACACCCTCGACAAAATGATCCGTAATCCTACCAGCCTCAAGACGATGGCCACCATCACCGCAATGTAGGCATCTCTCCTCATCTTAGTTACATACCAAGTATTGGTGACAACCTCAGGTTCATCTCAGTCGGCAGTCAAATCGAAGGGTTTTCAGGCTGGCACCTGGGGGTCAATTTTCATCCTTGCCACCAATTTTTACTCTCTGCACATCTTTCAGATGGTGAAGGTGAAATTCTATGCCAAGGCACATGGTTTACACACTGGGTACTGAAGTAGTAAAGAAATGTTTTGATTTGATTTGATTTATTATTGTCACATGTATTAACGTACAGTGAAAAGTATTGTTTCTTGCGCGCTATACAGATGAAACATACCGTTCACGAAGAAGGAAACAGGGGAGTGCACATTGTAGTGTTATAGTCATAGCTAGGATGTAGAGAAAGATCAACTTAATGCAAGGTAAGTCCATTAAAAAGTCTGATAGCAGCAGAGAAGAAGCTGTCTTTGAGTCAGTTGATATGTGACATCAGACATTTGTATCTCTTTCCCGAAGGAAGGTGGAAGAAAGAGTGTGTCTGGATTGTGTGGAGTCCTTAATTATGCTGGCTGCTTTGCCAAAGCAGCGGGAAGTGTGGGTAGTGTCAATGGATGGGAGGCTGGTTTGCATGATGGATTGGGCTACATTCATGACCTTTTGTAGTTCCTTGCAATGTCCTATAACTTGCCACATGTAAGGCAGAGGGGCAATTAATGAGCATGTTATGTTATTCTGCATAAGGTCACTAAAGAATAGAGGCTGCATTTTATAGACGCTGGGGTGTTTGCCTGTCCCAGGATGAACTTGTCCTTGCTCTAGCTGTTTGCTGTTCAGCCATTTAGCGGCAATGAAAAAGTCCTGCCTATGAGAATTGTTGGGCAGTCACAAGGTTGGCAGTTCTGTAATCCCAGCTGTACCATCGGGAGCAAAAGATGGGGAATAAACCAACACGCCATCAGTGAGGAAACATGGAACTGGACTTAAAGACAAATGAGAAGTTGGGTTGGCCAGGACAAGCGGGTGGAAGGATGGGGCTCGCCCTTTGTTCTTAGGTCAGGGGAGGGGAGAGTAAGTTATATGTTGTCCTTTCCAGCAATGCCCCCATCACATTACAAATAATAAAATGGGTGCAAAAACTTTGGACAATACTGAGATTATGAAAGATGATTTAAAAATACAAATCCTTTCATTATGTGAAATGCCAGCACAACAAAGAGACATTGACACAGTATATTACATAGAATGACATAAATTTACAGATCAGAACACATGTCATGCAGCCTGACAAGTCAGTGATGGCCCTCCTGCACTTACCTTTTCTCATCCTGCCTCCGTATATTCATTTATTCCTTTCTCCGTCATGTATGGAGTCATTTTAACCCCCAATATGGGATTGAGTAATGTGAGATGATAAAACTTGCATGCTTAAAAAAAAGTGGAGGCCAGACAGAGAGTGAACAGCCAATCATTACTCAGGGGATAGGTGCCTACTGAAGTTGTGTGCTTCGGATTATATCTCTGTCTTTGGTTTCTGCTGGATGGTCGCATCATCTAAACCTCAGAAAACCCATCAGCTGCGTGAAAAGTGTAAAGGCTTTTCAGGCACTGCTTGTGGGTCATGCTTTCCCAGCTAAACTGTAAAAAAAGGATGATTGGCTAGCCACCACCACCCCCCCCCCTCCCCCCACCCCAGTTGCCCAATTCTCCAGGCTAAATGCTCACAGATTCTTACAGCTTTGTGATCACCAACCCCCTTTGCAGTTGGATTTCCCGTGATGTCATCTGCAAAATCCAGGTCTGTGAACCAATAGTGTTGTCATAGAACATAGAACATTACAGCACAGAACAGCCCCTTCAGCATTCGATGTTGCGCCGACCAATTAGGAAAAAGCACTGACCCTCTAACTTAAACCATTCCCTTTTCGTCCATAAACTTACCTACTAACCTCTTAAACGCCACCAAACTTGGCGCATCTACAACTGACGCAGGCAGGGCATTCCAAACCCTTACCACCCTCATGGGAATGCAAAAGTCAGTATCCATCATCGCCTTCCTCATGGAAGCAGGAGGAGAAGCAATGGAGAGAACCAGCAGTTGGAGTGGCGGCATAAAAATTTTTAAATGTCAATATACTGCTGTGTGATAATGTACTTTCTTGCAGTGTACCAAAGTGACTGCAGATGGATGCTATCAAAAACCTTCTTGAAATGTGATTAATGGCAAATGGCTGTTGTTAGATCTGGCTCAGCTGTACAATGTTTCTGAGTATGAAGATTTGCTTGCAGTATGGTGTTTCACCCCCCCAGAAATCTGCCTGATCTCCATGAAGAATCTGTTGAGGAGTATCATGATGAAGACCTTTCTAGGTACTGACAGCAGTGTTATACCACTCCATTTTTTGCAGTCATGAAGTCCTCTTTCTTTGGCAGCTCAATTTGCCTCCAATCATTCGGGATATCATGGTGGACATGTCTGTGTGCCTCATTGGGACATTGTTCTTGCCATGTCTCAGCAATCCCAGATGCCTTGCTGTTCTTCAGGCTCTTGATGGTTCTGTTTCCTTCTGATCTGGTAGTTTCTCCCAGGTTGACATTCAGCTGTTGAGCGGCAGTGCTGTTACCCAACTTCAAAATGGTGCTCGTGTTGGGCAAATAGAGGATCTCCAGAGAGTGTTACAGCAACTCTGCCTCCTGATTCTTGTTCACCAATCACATCCTTGCCTTTGATCGGTATTTGGAGTTATTTCTTGACGACATCGACTTGCTGACCAAATGTACACTCGACGGCATGACCATCATTCTTGAGAGTGGTATTGCTAAGTTTGGTCTACACTTCATTGGCAAGAGGGCCATAATATTGATGGTTGGACAGCAACAAGGCTTCCCAATCACCATCAGGCAACAGAACACTGGAGATATCAACCACTTGCCCTCTCTAGGGAGCACCATTTCCAGGGAGATTGAGGTCCATTCAAGAATTGGCAAAGACTCTTCCAGCATCTCTACACAATCTATACATCCAAAACCATCAATACAACCATGAATCCGTTGACTCTACATCTCCATACAACTGCAATTTGTACCAGCAAGGATGTCATAGTGGTTAACACTGCTGCCTTTCAGTGCCATGGATCCCTGGTTCAATTCTGACCTTTGGTGACTGTGTGGAGTTTGCATGTTCTCCCAATGTTTTCTCTGAGTGATCCGGTTTCCTCCCAGAGTACAAAGACATGCAGGTTAGGTTATTGGCCATGCTAAATTTTTCCCTAGTGTCCCATGATGTGTAGATTCGGTGATTAACCATGGTAAATGCACAGGGTTATGGGATAGGAATGGGAAGGGTGGGGAAGTGGGCCTGGGTAAGATGCTCTTTCAAGAGTTGGTGCAGACTTGATGGGCTGAATGGCCCACCTTGGAGATATGAAAGCGAACAGCAAAGGTGTCACTTAAGTTGGACGTCTATTCACCAGCTCTGTTTATGTAAGATCCTGGGTAAGGTACGTGCAGAGACATTACCATTACTGAGGATGTGTTACAGAGGGCTGCTCAGACACACCGATGGGGTATTGTGACAAAGAATAAAGACTAAGGCTGATACGACATGTTCTTCACCTTTGGATATATATCCCACCAGAATGACAGTAACATGGACACCACCACATAGAAGAAGACTGGCCGGCCAGAGGTGACCTGTTTAAGGAGGAACTTTAAGAGCAGGAGACCAGCTGGGCTGGAGCCAAGGAGATTGTCAGTGATTGGGGCTGCATAATGCTAGAGTATTTTTTTCTTTATTCTGCCATAAGATGAGAGCATTGCTGACAAGACCATCTCTAATTGTCTTTGAAAAAAATGCTTGCTTGGCCATTTTAGAGTGCAGTTAAAAGTCAACTTAATTACTGAGAGTCACATGTAGATCAGACCAGATAAGGATGCTAGATTTCCTTCCCTAAAAGACATTAGTAAACCAGGTGGGTTTTTACAAGGTATCATTATTGAAAATAGCTCATGGCGGCACAGTGATTAGCACTGCTGCCTCCCAGCACTAGGGACCCAGGTTGGATGGACCGAATGGCCTTCTTCTGTACTGTGGGGATTCTATATTCCAAATTAATTGAATTTAAATTCCACCATAGTGGGATTTGAACCTGTGTCCCCAGGGTATTAGGCTGGATGTCTGGATTACTAGTCCAGTGTCAACATCTCAAATTTGGTTTTTAATCCATAGATCTATAAACATGGACAGGGATCACGGGTAGAGGTGGGAACATCGGGGTGGCGGCGTGGGCTCGTTGGGCCGAAGGGCCTGTTTCCCGTGCTGTTTTGTTCTTTGTTCTTTGTATCACTATGCTACCATCTCCCTATATTGTCCACATGGGACAGGAGGAACTCCATGATGATTAACCCTCCCTCGCACCTCTGAATTTAACCCACAGCATTCAGGGAAACATGGTCTGGACCAGAACTCCTTGTCCCTGTTAAGAAATATAAATAGAGCCTTGTGGCTGTGAGGCTTTGTGCTTGCTATGATACAGAAAAATGTTTCTGTTGGAAAAAAGGGCTGAAAGAATTATAATTGAAGGAGAAGGCAGGCTAGAGTCTTCCAAAAAGGTATTTTTTTATATATGCAAGATTCTGCATGCTGAATCTCATTATTATAGTTTAACTGGTTAGCGAGCTCAGTCTTTGACTAACTACATGAAGGGATCAAGTAACATTTGTGCAGCAGTCTCTTGATGCCTCAAATTTACAATTCCCACCCTTGTGTTTAAATCCATCCGTAGCCGTGCTCCGAACTACCTCTGTAACCTTCTCCTCCAGCCTCACAAAGCCACTATCAAACAAACTGAAGTCAAAACTCCTTTCGAGCAGAACTTAATGAGGTGCTGAAGGTTTAGTCTCTTATTTTCTACGAACTATCAAAACAGGAAAGAGCAACAAATAACTAAGCCTCGGGGAAAATCAGAAGCAATTTAATGTCCAATTCTCTCTGATTGTAGATATTTATAGCAATGGTTTGTCTTCCCATCCCCAGTCATTTCAAATTCCTACAAAACAAAAATCAATTAAAAAGCGCTGGGGGCCATTTTGTCCTCTTATGAAAATAGAGAGGACTAATTCTTTCCAGGGTCCAAGGTGGTGTCTCATTACTCTGCAACCTTCCTTTATAAACAAAACTGCCATTCATTCATCTAAACTCCTAACTTAATAACAGTAATGAGAACCAGGGCAGCTTGTGGCTGTAACTGGAACCAAGTGATGTTCAGACTCTTCAAGTCATCTGTGCAGACTGTCTGACTTTCAAAAATCATGAAAAAAGTTGATGCATGCTGCAAGTTTTGATTTGTGAAACTTCCAAGACCAAAGCTGATTAATTCACGCATATTCAAGGGATGACCTTGCAAAGCTGCTTGTTGAAACATTTTGTGACTGGACTGCCTCTACTCAAAGTGAAGGAACAACAGAAGGAGCAACATTTTATTTATACGTAACCTCTCACCTCTGAGAGGTGCCCCAAAGTGCTTCTCAACTTTGTAACTGGTTTTGAGATGTAGTTTACTGTTATGTTGTCGACGAATGGAATAATCACTTTACCCACAGTCTCACGAAAAGCAATGAGAAACAGAATCAAGTCATCCTTTATTCATTTGTTTATGAGTCACCAGCCACGGTAGTTTCCTGTCTTTTTTTTGAACTGAATAGACAGCTGGGATATTAGCTTAAGACTGTGTCCAAAAGAAGACACCTCTCTTGGTATTGCACTGGAGTATCAAAGTAGTCAAGGGGGTCATCCTCCTCCAAGGTAGGAATACTATCCACTGAGTAAATCTGACATTTTGGGGTCACCTTGGAGTGTGTGTGTGTAGATAAGTGAGAGAGAGATAATGCCTTATTTTCTACTAAAGGCCAACAAATAACTGAGTTGGGAAAATCAGAGACATTTTAATGTCCAGTTCTTTCTGATTAAGCTAAGGTTTCCCTCCCTAATACCATAGGCATCCAATCTCCAATCATTTCTTTCCTACAAATCTCAATTAAAAGAGAATCCAGGACTAGTTGGTCCTTTGATGAAAATGAGAACAAATTATGATCAGGATCTACCAGGTGGTGGAGGGGAAGAAGACATAAAAGGAACACAATTAAAGGAGCAAAGGAGGTTTGAGCTTTCTTTGAGGGTTCAAATGAAACAAGAATTTTGTGAAAGCTGTTATAAGTTTTTCAGGGATACTGATGTTCTCTTTCATTGTTCCTTTTCAAACACAGGCCTTCACAGCCTCTGCTGGATCGCAGTGTGCCCGACTTCACTGCTTTCACCTCCGTTGAAGAGTGGCTTAGTGCAATCAAGATGAGTCAGTACAGAGAGAATTTCCTCAATTCTGGATTCACCTCACTTCAGCTGAGCACACAGATGACTTCGGAGTGAGTTTCAGAGGGAAATTATGAGCGAGATGGGGAATTCAGTTAGCTGAATTCGCGCACTTACCCAAATTCAAAAGTCCAGTTGTGGACTAGCGTTAGGCCAATTCCCCGTGTGCAAATTTACTGCATGAATTTCATTGTTCATTGTGAGCTCTGCCCAGAATTTTTTGAAGCAAAACAAACACAGATAATGTGTGTTCAGGTGATCTGCTTGCACACTCTCCCTTCACCACTGGGACCTAAATTCACCATTGTGTATATACTGTATGTTGGGGTTTGGGGTATGGACTGCACCTTTAAGGATGGTCCCTAGGCTATTAGCTCCAAGTATGGGACCTCATTGGGAAGCCTGAGATTTGACTGAACGAGTCCACACCTTCAATAAAGAGCTCCCAGTATTCAGTACTCAAACCTACCTCGTAATTCTTTATGCCCCTTTGCATCTGACCAGGAACCAGGACTGCAAACTGTTCAGCAATGACAACAGCAGACCTGGGTTCAGCTGGGAACTTGGAACCCCCACCCTTTCCACAACCTTCCTTCTATTCCACAGGCCCCCAGCCTCCTTCTAAGTCAACCTATAAGAGGTCATATGTAGATGAACTTGTTGAAGGCAGATTTCAAGGTGAGGAGACAAAGGCTTGGAAAAGGTAACGGGGGGAAGAACAGCTGACTGCAAAATGATTTGACTTGATTTCAATTTGATTTGATTTATTATTGTTACATGTATTCACATACAGTGAAAAGTATTGTTTACTGCGCGCTGCACAGACAAAACATATCATTCATAGAGAAGGATTAAAGTGTGCAGGATGTAGTGTTACAGTCATAGCTAGGGTATTGAGAAAGATCTCTGAATGGATTTATTCTATTGAAAGAAAAGCACATAAAACACACACGTGCACATGCATGCACACGCACACTCTCTCTCGCATACTCTCTCGCACTCTCTCTCTCACATTCTTTCTCTGTCTCTCACTCTCTCTCACACTCACTGTCTCTCTCTCTCTCTCTCTCACTGTCTCGCTCTCACTCTATCACTCTCACACTCTCTTCTCACACTCACACTTTCTGTCTCGCACTTTCTCTCACTCTGTCTCACACTCTCTCACTGTCTCTCTCGCTCTCACTGTCTCACTCTCACTCTATCACTCTCACTATCTCGCTCTCACAATCTCGCTGTCACACTCTTGTTCTCACACTCTCTCACACTCTCTCTCACTGTCTCACTGTCTGTCTCGCTCTCTCACTGTCTCGCTCTCTCACTGTCTCGCTCTCTCACTGTCTCGCTCTCTCACTGTCTCGCTCTCTCACACTCTCGCTCTCTCACACTCTCGCTCTCTCACACTCTCGCTCTCTCACACTCTCGCTCTCTCAGTCTCACTGTCTCGCTGTCACACGCTTGCTCTCACGTTGTCGCTCTCACTGTCTCACTCTCTCTCTCTCTCACACTATCTGGCTCTCTCTCACTGGCTCTTTCTCACACTGTCTGGCTCTCTCTCACTCGCAGTCTCTCACTGGCTCTTTCTCACTGGCTGTCTCGCTCTCTCACTGTCTCGCTCTCGCACTCTGTCTTACACAGACACGCACAGCCTCACAAATACATAATCTCACACGCACACCCACAATCTCTCTCTCACACACATAGACATAATGTCTCTCACACAAACACAAATATGCACAATGTCTCTCACACTCACACGTGTGCACAAACTCGCGCACACAATCAGACACACGTGCACAATCTCACACACGCACACAAACGCTCACAATCTCACGTGCACGCTCAATCTCACACACGCGTGCACAATCTCACACACACCTCTCACGCAAATCTTCTCGCACATGTGCAATCACAATCTCACATGCAGGCACAATCTCACACGTGCACAAATAACCTCAGTCTCCATCTCACACGCGCACGAGTGACCTCAGTCTCCATCTCACACCCACAGACACAGTCACACAACATACCCTTGCTCTATACACACCACTCTCTCAACACAGACACACTCACAGGCAACATTCTCATTCTCTCTCTTTCTCACACTTACACACAGACACATTCATGCAAACTCTGACATAGATATGCAGTAAGAATTTAGCAACACCAATTATTAATCCAACCGATTTATTTGATAGTAAAATGGCGAGCTTTCAACACTCCCGTGTCTTCATCAGGCAAGTGCAGTGTTCTGGTCTGCAATAGCACACATCAGCACAGACAGTCAGAGATTGCTGACTGTCTGTGCTGATGTGTGCTATTGCAGACCAGAACACTGCACTTGCCTGATGAAGACACGGGAGTGTTGAAAGCTCGCCATTTTACTATCAAATAAATCGGTTGGATTAATAATTGGTGTTGCTAAATTCTTACTGAGTTCTTACCACTCCAATCCAACGCCGGCATCTTTACATCATAGATATGCACACATAAACACACACATACAGACACACGCACATAAACACACACATGAGACGGTGGCACAGTAATTAGCTGCCCCACAGTGCCAAGGACTCAGATTTGATTTTTGGCTTGGGTCACTTTTTATGCAGAGTCTCTATGTTCTCCCATGTCTGCATGGGTTTTCTCCGGGTGTTACGGTTTCCTCCCATATGCTGAAAGATATGCTGGTCAGGTGCATTGATCGTGCAAAATTCTCCCTCACTGTTCCCAAACAGACACTGGAGTGTGGAAACTAGGTGATTTTCACAGTAACTTCACTGTAGTGCTAGTGTAAGCCTACTTGTGACATTAATAAATAATAAATGAAATGCATGCATGCTCACACACACACACACACACACAAACTGTCACTCTCACACACACACACACTAGACACGCATCCATAAAATCACATGCATTTGCATACATACACATTCAGCACACACCCACACCCAAAATAAAACAAAACATAAGACAGAAATAGTGGGATCCTATGACCACATTTTGTTGGTATTATTGTAAAAATGATTGTTATTTTTCCTGCAGGGACTTGCTGAGGATAGGGGTCACTCTTGCTGGTCACCAGAAGAAAATTCTGAACAGCATTCAATCAATGAGAGGACAGCTCAGCCAATCAACTTCCACTATGGCATGACAACAGTGGATTATGGGACATGTTGAAACAGCATTAGAGGAGTAAAAGAAAGATTCAGACCATTTCTCCTGAGCTCAAGACCATTCTAATGAAGGAACACATTGTCTACCAGACTGATCCTATTCAGAAATCATGCATTCCTGTCCTTAACAACAATCAAGATCTAAATGGATGATTTTTTTCAAAGAAAACAATCTGTCCCATCATGAAGCCAGGGCCTGTGAAACTGGAATCAAATGAGCATCCCATTATTCCAAAGAACATGCTGTGATTTTCTTTAATGTTTGTTCAATGCATTTCTTTTTACTTCATAGATGATATTCTTCAGATGTTGGTGCCAAGAGACTACCCCTTCCCTCAGATGGATTCCAAATCCTTTATATCTTCATATTGAAGATGATGAGAAGTAATCATTCTTTGCTTGCATTTTCTGCAACAGTGTCTGTGTTTTGATAGCAATGACTCTGAACGCTGGTAGAATTCGAGCCAGCTGCACTTGTACAAAGGGGGGAGTTCATATTTATCAGGCAAGGGTACACGAGGCCTGTAGCCAGCAGGCATCGGTGATCAGACTTCTCATTAACTCTTTCGATTAACTGTATAGAAAAGATGCGATACTTTTGCTAGCGGTACAGATGATGGACACGCTGTTCTTGCTTGCGGTCGGCAAGAGAGGTGTAGTCGGACAATGTTACGAACAAAGTACCTCTGGTGTTGCATTGCACCGCTCATTAATGGACTCATTTTGAACATTTTGCTTTTGTGTGTCGCTGCTTGTTGGAATTCTAGTGATGTCCATTCAAAGCGGCGCTCAGAACCTTGCTGCTTCAACTTTCTGGTAAGTCCAGAATTTGATTGTTTCCATGTTTCTCGTTGATGGCGTGACATTGAATAGGCAGGGACCCTTGTAGCCTAACCAAATGTCCACTGCAATTCCTGAGGTGTAGTCCGGGATAATCTGATCACATCAATCGGTTGGAATTGGTTCGATGCCTTGTCCTAAATTAGAAGTTTAGGTGTTCTCCTTTTCTTCCAGCAGTTTTTCTGTTCAGTTCTCTCAATTCTGTGTCCCCACTTCTCAATGGAATGAAGAGCAGAAATTAGGGCAGCACTTGGTCTTTTGTTGTCCCTATGGGAGTCAAGACCAATTTACTTAGAATGTGCCAAAATTTCAATTCAACAACTTATGTTTCATATAGTGAAAGACATGCTTCACAAAGGCATTACAAAACAGAGAATGACACTGAACCACAGAAGGAGATAATGTTCAGATATTCCAGTGTTCAGTGTTGACTGTGATTAAAACTGTCCGCTTACCGTTTATACACCGGAGACCTTGCAACTTCCAATGTTGCTTCTAGTAGGGAATACAGCACTGAAGAGAAACAGATCAGTTGTTGAGCAGAGTTACAGCGTAGCCATAAGGTCTGTCTTTACCTCATTGACTTATACAGTTTTTATGGTAAGCTGCATGACTCACCCCTGATAATGTCAGACACCTCTCTCAAACTACACTTATCCAGTCAATGTTTACTCTTTCTCTCTCTCCAGATAGTGTTCTGTCATCCTCCCCCCTCCCTGAGTTCAACCTGCCTCCCTTCACTTCTCTACAATTCCTCATCACATCCCTCATCTACAACACTACTCAGCACCCCACCTTCCATTAGCATTCCCTGACCATGCTGACTCTTCCATCATTGAATACACAGGAGTCAGGGTAGGTACAATGCAAACAACCCATGTCTCAATCATTCTATTTGTCTGTTGGAAGCACAGAGCAATCCAAGCAGGGTCAAACTGACAATCACAATTTCAACCTCCCTGCACAAGTACTGTGTGAGTGTACACAACGTCGCATCAATGATGTAACTTGAGTCAGATGTCCTCCCAGTATTGCCAAGTGTGGGCCACTAGGCCAAATAATCAAAATGTTGGTTAAAGAAGTAGGTTTTAAGGAGTGTCTTAAGGGAAGAAAGTGACTCTGTGAGGCAAAGAGATATAGGGAGGGAAATTAACAGAATTTTACTGTCCTACCCACCACAGAAATTGGAACTGGCAAGGGGGCGAACCATTTAAAGGTCTGTTGATCTCAGGATGCATTTTATTTCGGGACTAGCGAGTCCATAAAATCCCGCCCATAAGGCCTAGACAGCTGAAGACACGGCAACTAATGATGAAGTGATATCACAATTGGCTAAAGTTAGAGGAATACAGCTATCTGGGGAAGGTTGTGGATCTAAAGGAGATTACTAAGATAGTGAGGGTCAAGGTCATAGAGCAATTTGAAAATAAGAATGAAAATTTTAAAATCAAGACGTTCCTTGACCAGGAGGCAGTCAGCGAGCATAGTGAGTGAAAAGGAAACAGGACTTGCTGTCAGTTTAGAAATGGGAAGCAGAGTTTTGGATGATTTCTTGTTTACAGAAGTGGAATGTAAAAGAGCAGCTAGGAGGGCGTTGAAATAGACTTATGATGTGGGTATTGACACCAGATAAGCTAAGATAGGAGAAGACTTAACCAATTAAATCTGAATTGCCTATAATTATAAACCTTCAAAGATCTGGGAGCTACAATTGGTGTTTTCTAGATTGAGACTGGTGGACTTTGTTTTGTGTAAGGTTAATTAGTAACATGAAGCAAAATTGAGTCAATGGAGTTAAGGATCAGATCAGCTAATTTCTGACACTCCAGCACGGCAATTTTGAGTGTTTGAATTGCCTATTCTTGATCCTAATGTTTCCATATGATCCAGGTCTGAATGTTTTCAACCTCTGTCTCCTTGGCTTAATAATAGAGAACCTGTGTGTTGTAGAAGAGTACTTAAAGAATAAAGAAGGATGTCAACCCAATAACCAACTATTCTTTCCAACTGGATTTATTACATTGTATATTCCATGGAAGCCTCACAGAATCATAACAACTTACCACTGCTCTGCTGCCTCTCTTTTTTTTCTTCTCCTTCATATTTGCAGTATCTGCATTATCTGTACAAACATCATTTTTACTCATTCGTGGGATGTAGTGTCACTGACTGGCCAGCATTTATTGCCCATCCCGAGTTATCCTTGTAGTTGAGACTCAACCACATGTGGCAAAGTGTTCCACATTGTCTCTAGGTAAAGAACAGCAATGACTTCCAACTCTTAAAACAGGAAGAAAACTTTCATTTCTGCAGAACTTTCATGACCTCAAGACATCCAAAAACCTGTTACAGCAAATGAAATTCTTTTGAAGTGTTGCCGCTGTCATACTGTAGGAAACATGGCACCAATTTGAACGCAACATGATCCCACAAACAGCAATGTGATAATGATGGATAAAACGCCTTTGGTGATTGTGGGATAAATGTTGGTCAGGATACTAGGGATAAGTCCCTGCTGTTCTTCAAAATATTGCTTTCTGATCTCTTAGATCCACCAACAAGAACAGTAAAGCTCCTCAGTTCAACATTTCATCTGTAGAATAGTACTGCTGGCAGTGCAGTATGTCCTCAGTACTGCACTGGATTGTCAGCCTGGATATGTGTAGCCGAGTCTCTGGACACATGCTTCAGATTCAGAGTTTCAAGTGCTACCAGCGGGACTCAAGTTCCACACACATGAGGATGGCCTCAATCGGGATCTTGGGTTCATGTCACGCTATCTGTAACCCCCACAACTTCCCTGGACTTGCAAAATCTCACTAACTTTCCTGTCCGGAAACGATATACAGCTTTTTAACCTGTGCTTAGTGCTCTCTCCACTCACGTTGTCTGTATCTTTAAGACTTGATTAGCTGTAAAGACTCACATTCCAATCATTATTCATGTAAATTGAGTTTGTGTCTTTATATGCCCTGTTTGTAACCAGACCTCCCATCCATCTGACGAAGGAACAGCCAGTTCCGAAAGCTGGTGATGTTTGCCAAAAAATAAACCTGTTGGACTTTAACCTGGTGTTGTGAGACTTCTTACTGTGTTCACCCCAGTCTAACGCCAGCATCTCCACATCATGGGGATTAAGTGGTCAGACAAAGGCAGAAGTGTACTGGCTGAGGGCCGAGACACGGGGAAGCTGTGGGCCTGTTAGAATGTAGTAAGCACTTCTTTGAAGTTTAAAATTTATTCATTAGTCACAATAAAGTTTACACTAAGACTTCAATGAAGTTACTGTGAAAACCCCCTAATCATCCCAATCTGCTGCCAGTTTGGGTACCCTGAGAAAGAACTTAACATGGCCAATGTACCTAACCAGCACGTCTTTCCTGCTGTGGGAGGAAACTGGAGCACTTGATGAAAAGCCATGCAAACACAGGGAGAACAAGCTGACTCCGCAGACATAGTGACCCAATCCAGGAATCGAACTTGTGTCCATCGCACTGAGATAGTAGTGCTAACCACCATGCTGCTCTCTTGCTGACATGAGCCATGCTTTATGAAGCCTGAACCTGCTCAGTTGCTGAGTGGGAAAACTCTCCCACTCCTTATTTATGATTAGATCGCTTTAATCAGGTCATTTATTTTATTTCCAGAGTGAAATTGAGTGCTCCTGAAACAGAAGTGAGAGTGAATAAAGTTGTGCATTTAGCTTGGCCAAGGTTAAACGGGAAAAGCAGAAAAGAGACTCTGTTCTTTCAGAGTGGTGGTATTTTAAATATTTATACATGGCAGCGGATTGGCAGTCACCGCATTCCTGATTTCGAGCACTGTTCAAAGGTTACTCTCTTCATAGCTGACCTCTGTGACAGACTGTACCGCTAGCTAAACAAATAAGTGGAAGGGAGAAAAAAAACCCCTCCATCTAAACTCTCGGGAGCTGCTGTCAGAATTTGAAAAATGACTGAGGAAGTGCTTGTTGAGTGATTGTTTTCTGACAGAACCCAGTGGCAGGCAGTCTCTGAGTATTGGGCATGTAGTAATGGCTGGTCTCACAGGTGCTGAGATAGAACTCCCCAGCTGGGGTAATGAACGCGTCAAGAAACATAATCTCACCAATCCAATCTATACTCGTTGTACTTTATAAAGACTTTCCAGTCAGCAAGTCCAAATATTACTCTTAGATTTGCTTTTGGGGATGGCACAGTGGTTAGCAGTGCTGCGCCAGGGATTCAGGATGGATTCCAGCTTTGAGTTACTGATTGTGTGGAGTTCGCATGTTCTCCAACATGTCTACGTGGGTTTCCTCCAATTTCCTCCCACAGTCCAAAGATGTGCAGGTTAGACGGATCGACAATGGTAAATTGCCCCTTAGTTTGTCCATGTGTGCCCTATGCACCATAAGAAATCTCACAACACCAGATTAAAGCCCAATAGGTTTATTTGGTAGCAAATGCCACTAGCTTTCGGGGCTTTGCCCCTTTGTCAGATGAGTTGGGAGTTCTGATCACAAACAGAACATATAAAGGCACGCACTCAGTTTACAGACTACTGATTAGAATGTGAGTCTTTACAGCTAATCAAGAATTAAAGGTGCAGGCAATATGAATGGAGATAGCATTAAGCATAGGTTGAAGAGATGTGTATTGTCTCCAGACAGGACAGTAAGTGAGATGTTGCAAGTCCAGGCCGGTCATGGGGGTTACAGATAGTGTGACATGAACCCAGGATCCCGGTTGAGGCCGTCATCATATGTGTGGAACTTGGCTATCAGTCTCTGCTCAGTGACTCTGCACTGTCATAAGTTGTGAAAGTCACCTTGGAGAATGTTTACCCAAAGATCAGAGGCCAAATGCCCGTGACCGCTGAAGTATTCCCCAACAGGACGAGAACAGTCTTGCCTGGTGATTGTTGAGCGATGTTCATTCATCCGTTGTCATAGTGTCTGCTTGTCTCCCATGCTTCGGGACATCCTTACCTGCAGCGTATCAGGTAGACAATGTTGACCGAGTTGCAGAAGTATGTACCGTTTACCTGGTGGATGGTTTTCTCATGTGAGATGATGGCATCCATGTCGTCAATGCAGCATGTCTTGCAGAGGTTGCTGTGGCAGGTTCTGTGGTGTCCCCGCCCGCTAGTGGCATTGCTACCAAATAAATCTGTTGGACTTTAAACTGTTGTTGTGGGACTTCTTACTGTGTTTACCCCAGTCCAACACTGGCATCTCCACATCATGCACTATGCACCATCAGGATACGGAGAGGTTGAGGGAGACGTTCCTGTGAAGCACATATTTACATTGAATTTGCAGCATGGATTCAGGTCATTTGGCCTGAATGGTTTATTTTAGTGCTTAGAAATCTCCTCCTTACCTGCTTCACCTCCATTTATTAGCACATCCTCTTCCTTTCCCCCTCGTGTTTATCTAACTTTCCCTTGACATATCTGTCCATGCGCCTCAACCATGTGTGGAGTGAGTGCCACACTCTAACCACTCTCCGGGTCAAGAAATTTCTCCTGAATTCCCTACTGAATGTATGCATAAAAATCCAAGGACAGGCTTTGGTGGTGTTGTCACTCCGAGTTGGATGCATTCCCAGAGATATCATTACTTGACGTACCATGTCCCATATCTCACCCCAGTGCTTGGCCAGTATGTCCTTTCAATTGAGGGAGTCAATTTAACTCAGTCAGCTGGATAGCTGGTTCATGATGGAGTCATTGGCAACAGTGTGATTCAGTTCCCCTACTAGCTGAGGTTATACATCAACTCTGCCTTCTTAACCTTGCCCCTTGTTGGGGTGTGGTGACCCTCAGCTTAAATCACCACCAGCCAGTTCTCTGTCTCTCAAAAAGGGGGAGAGCAGCCTCTGGGACTATGCCATATTTGCACAGCAATTGAGACATGAATTGGCTCTTCATCATTCAATTGTTGATAGACAGCCTCTTTTCCAACTAACCTTTATAGTTTAGTAACTTGTAAATGCATGGTCCAGAATAGCATAAACAGCATAACGTTCAATCCCCCTCTGTGGCTGAGGTAGACATTGCCCAGCCTTATAGTAAAAATTCAGAATAAACCGTGGTTCAGCAACCCTTGAGTAATTGCAATGTACCTGAAGAAGACGGAAAGAAATTTATTTTCTAAGCAATTTTTGCTTAATGTCCTATGATCTTTTTCCTGCTTCTCGGCCTTTTGGCCAAGCTCAAGTGTAGTATTGACCTGCTGTGCTCGGTTGAAGTCATTAGGTTGCATTCTAGCCTCATTTGAAATAATTTTTAAAAGCGGCATCTCGACCTTTTGGCCAAGCTGCTAATGAGATCAAGCCTTGGAGGAGGAGCTATGCCTACTCCAGTCAGCTTGGATCATGTAGATCAAGCCCAAGGCAGGTGGTAAGACAGCTTGGATCGGGAATGTCTCAACGGGTTGAGACTCTGAATTGGATTTAATTTGATTGAATTGGATTTTTTTAAAAAGTTAGCAACGGTGCTGTAGACTTCAGGGAAATCCTGGAGGCTTAGCAACGCAAGACCTTGATTTCCTGAAAGGAATCTTCAAACTATCTAGCCCATAAAATAAATAGGGATTTAAGGCGTCGTTTATTAATCACTGCATGGAAGTGAATTGAAGGCAATCAGCCTTACGTTAATCAGTTCCATATATAAATTAAATGCCAAAAAAAAGGTTAAACTAACAATGAATGATTCATGCTTTTAGTTAGACAAAAAAAGAAATAGATGTTACCAACGTGGATTGCTGTTAGGAGGTGTGGTAATATATTATTGAAGGGAAGATCAGCAGGGTCACTGAATGCAGCCTGAATGACAAAAGAATTATCAGACTGTTAGGTTGCTAACCCATGCTCAGCTCACAGGCTTTGTTCAGTCAGATCCCAGGATGCAAATTATTATTTATTTGACACAGTGACTGAATTGAAATTTTGAAGGTGAGAGGGCTCTGACAAAGTTCAGACAAACTGATTGCTCAATGTGGGGAAGGGTTAAGTATCAGGGGATAGAAACTTGAAAATTAGCGGTTTAGGAGGAAGCAGAGGTTGGAGGTCATTTTAATTGCCTTGTGGAATGAGTTACCAGGGAAGGTGATTGAAATAAGCTGTGTACATGGGTTAAATAGGTGATTAGAGGATTGGGAGATATGGTGAGAGGCTGGGCTCATGGACTTTAATTCACCAGAAGGGAAAGGATTCTTAGATTCACCTGTGTTGAAGGATTTTATTATGGGGTTACAAACCATGCTGAATTAAATTATGCACATCAATAGAATGTGAGGAGTATATTGATAATTTATTTCTCTAATAGGCTTTGTGTTGGAAACCTCATTTAGATATTTTCGGTGAACTGTCGATAGCTGCAGTCACACGTAGGGGCAGGGTGGGGATGCTGGCTGAGACTTTTAATTGAGTCTGAATGTGAAGGCGGGGGGTGGTTTGATGGGGTAGGGAAAGTCTGGGGGAGCTGTGTGGGTGGGTATGAGGGCTGGGGGGAGGCATGTGGGTAGGAGTGGCAACAAGAGCATTTTATGGTGGACCTGGAAGAAGGAATTCCCTGCTCCTTCTGGCTCCTCATTCAGATAAGCCTTTGTGATGGCTGCAAGTGGCTCCTTTAATAATCACCGTTGTGTACTTGTGAAAAGACCTGCAGAATGCATGCCACACATTACATGTAGACGTGATCTGATTTCACTGAGTGGCCTGCAACAGTGAACTATAAGGCACTGAATGTGCCTATGAATATGCAAACCATATTGAGTCTTGTCATCCACATATTCCAATCAAAGCACTGGTTGTCTGACACCGTGCCTGCGATTCTCCCAAAAGTGCTGAATTGGCGGGAACACTGTTCTGATTCCCAATTGTTTTTCTCAGTTTAGCTTCTCACCTGAATCTCCACTCTCTTTTTACTGCAGTGGTCCCAGTCAGGAATATCGTTAAAAATCCAGGGGAGCAGGGCCTATTCACACTGGAGTCTGACAATTCTGGAACTCTGCGCATGAGCCGTGGTCCGGATCTGTCTGACACCCCATTTGGTGGCCAGTTCGATACTGACCAGACCAGGACCACCACAGTGCTGCCCTTCCAGCTTCCCCCATGGCCTGATCACAGCCTCAACAACAATTCCCGAGATAACCTTGACACTATCCTGCCCCAGAGCGCCCCAGTGCACACCGCACCCATCCCCAGCAGTAGCAATTTCCCCCCCCCCACTCCTCCTCACCCCTGTAGACCACCCCAATCACTACCCTCACCTCCATTCCAACCCTGTTTGCAGAGTGGCAGCAGGACCCCCACCCCTGCCCCTTTGGCATTGCCCGATGGGCAGTGCCCAAGGTTCTCTCTGGGCATGGGCACTTTGCTTCTTGGGCAGTGGCAAGAGACACTGCCAGGGTGCCCATGCCCAGGTGGCATCATCCCCATACTATCCAATCGGTGTGGGAGGAAGGTCCCAATTGCATCCCTTTCATTCCGACGGGATCTCCACTAGTTCCCCAAAAGTGGGGAGTTAGTTTAAAACCCATTGGAAAGAAGTACTCCTGGCAGGGTTGGAGATTCAATCAGGGCCTGAAAGTTCCTAAAAATTAGATTGAAAATAATTTAAAACATATTAAAAATAGATACAAATCTCTTGCCTGCCTTCCTGCCAGTTTCCAGTGTGATCTGACCGGCTGTGGGAAATTCACATCCATTCCCGGCACATGCATAAATGTATAAGGCCAGCGACGTGCATCTCCCACCTCGACCTGATGGGAAAGCTGGGGGTTGCGATGGGAGAATTGTGGCCTGTATTTCTACTCCTCTGTTTTCCATCTCCATTTCATCAGTCAGAGCTTTTAGTCATCATCTCCTTTGGAAATGTTTCTGGTTCAGCCTTTCACAGTATCAGAGACATTGACCTGCCTTGATTTACTTGTTAGTGATTGGACATAATATGTATCTCAGGTGAACAGACTTTACAGCATGAATCAGCCGACCCTCTTATGGACACATTCAATGTCCCAACCAAATTTACTGCTGACCACTGTTAACCCCTGAAAGTTTACGGCGATGTTTTGTGCAATGATGAGTATATTGCTCACAGGATATAACTTTGCTGTCATGACGAACCAGAAGATGCAGAGCATGATACTGTGGGACACAAGACTCCGTGGAAAGGGGGAAGAGGATTGGGAGATTGTGTGATATGACTCAGCTGATTAAAATACCAATATAATTCTTGGCTTTATAGAGGGGAAGAGTTGTGCACAAAAACAAGGAAATTATTTTAAAGCTTTATAAATTATTGGGTTAGACCCCAACTGCATAATTCTGGGTACAGTAATTTTTGGGTGGATGGAAATTGACTAGAGAAATAATTAGAGAAAACAGTTTTATGGAAAAAGTAAAGAAAATTGAGGGGAGATTTAAAGATGTCCAAAATAATGAAAGATTTTATAGAATGAATAAAGGGAAACTATTTGGCAGGAAGCTTGGTAACCAGTGGATCCAGATTAAAAATAATTGAGCAGATGGGGAGATGAGGAGAATTTTTCTTCAGCGAGATGCTGTGATCAGGAATGTGCTGCCAGAAAAAGCAGTGGAAACATATTGCACTGTCATTTACAAAAGGGAATTGGATCGATACCTGAAACAAAGGATTTGCAAGGTTCCTGGAAAAGAGCAGAGGAGTGAGAGTAATTTGAAAGCCCTTTCAAAAGGCTGATACAGACACAATGAGGTTTTGTTTCATATTTCATCATCACTCCAACAATAACTGGTTTGAGGTGATTAATTTGGTTGCGATGCAGTGAATAATAAACGATGATTGGATTTGTAATCATTTCATTAGGAGCTTTATACAATAAAAACTGATGGTCAGATTCCTCCCGACACTTCCCCCACCTCTTCAGCATGTTTTCTAACAGCAGAGGCAGCTTCCGTTGGTCAGCAGTGGGATCTTCCAGACCTGCCAATCTCCATGGCATTTTCTGTTGCTGCGTATCCGAACTTTAGCAGTGTGGGGCAGGGAGGCCTCAGCAGGAGACACCGCCAGATGAAGGACCATAAAATCCCATCCCAAGTCTTGCTTTACGGCTTTTATCCCTGAATAGGTAGGCTCCTGTTTCACTGGTTGAGTATTGTGTGGAAGAGGGATTAAGAATTAGAAGAGGCGCACAGTGGTACTCTAACTCTAACCAGAGTGGTACTCTGGTAGTAAACCAGAGATTCAAGGTAATGCTCTGGAGTACTGGGTTCAAATCCCATCATGGCAGATGGTGAAATTTAAATCTGCAAAAAGCTGGTATTTAAAGTCTAATGATGACAATGAACTTATGATGTCATTAAAAACCCATCTGGTCCACTGATGTCCTTTAGGAAAGGAAATCTGTTGTCCTTATCTGGTCTGGCCTACATGTGACACTAGATCCACAGTAATGTGGTTGACTCTTAAAATGACCTTGGAAATGATGACAGGATGTGATGAAAAGGAGTGGGAGGAGATTCATATGGAACACAAACACCAGCATTTGGAGCCTGTTTGTGCATTGTTAATTATCTGTAATGTGTTAAAGCAAGCCACTCAGTTGAAGGACAATTGGGGAAGGGCAATAAATGCTGAGTCAGCCAACATCACTCACATCCCATGAAGTAATAAAAAAAATGAGAGGATTCAGATTTAAGGTGACTGACAAAAGAGCCAAAGACGATAGGATGAAATCTTTCCTGCACAGCAGATGGTCTGGAAAACACAGCGTGAGAGTGTGGTGGCAGCCATTCTATAATTCCATATATAGATACCAGCAAGATTAATTGTGTAATTGTGACATCTCACAGCTTAACTGTGGAATGAGATCTGAGTGAGTGAACGATAATCTCCCTGAGAGGGTCAGAAGCTGCAAATTATAGATAATTAACAGCACAGAAACGGGTCCCAAATGCTGGTGTCTTGTGTTCCACATGAGTTTCCTCCAAACCGCTTTTTATCACATTCTGTCATCATATCCCTCTATCCCTTTCTCCCTCATGTATTAAAATTAAAACAAGATACTGCAGATGCTGGAGATCGGAAACAAAATAGCAGAAAGTGCTGGAAAAAACTTCAGCAGGTCTGTGGAGAAAAATAGAGTTAATGTTCCAGTCCAATATAAGACGACTTCTTCAAGCAAGAGTTCCAAAGACGGATCATATTTGACTCGAACCGTTAACTCTGTTTCTCTCTTCACAGAGGTTGCCAGAGCTGCTGAACTATTTCCAGCACGTTTTGATTTTATCCCTCAAGTATTCATTTAACTTTATATGCATCAGATTTAAGATCTGGTGATGGGAGATGAACAGATGCCTCTTCATCTCACCACCCCCCAGACGGTATCAAGTTTCACCTACTCACCATTCTCTGAGTAAATATTTTTCTTTTAGATTCTTCATTGTGTTGATTAGTGACTAATTTATATTTATGAACCTGACCACAAGTAGAAACGTAATTTTTCTACATCTCTTTCAAACCCCTTCATGGTCTTACTAACCTCTATCAGCTTACCTCTGAATCTTTTCTACAGAAAAGAACCCCAGCTGGATTAATGCTTCCTGATAGTTGTACCCTCTCAGTTTCAGTATCATCCTTATGAATCCTTTTTGCAATCCTTCCAATAGTTTTATGTGCTTTTTGCAATATGCTCACTTGCTCTGAGTGTCTACAGAACTTTTCTGTTTATGAATTCCATTCTTCTGAAGGCATTTGCTTTATTTGAATGCTTATTTGGTTTTCTTAACTTTTGTTTTGAATCATCTGTAAATATGTAAACCTGGATTCCAATAAACCATAAAGCAGTTCTACCCCATTTAGATATGTCTTCCAATGAGTATGTGGCCTTATTATTCCAACTAAAATCAACCACTTCACATTTACCTGTATTAATATTCATTAACTAGCACTACTGCAACAGGTTAGCTGGTTGTTATCTCATTACTGTTTGTTAACAAATAGCATTGCCACATATGACAGTAACTACACTTCACGCCAGCGGAATTTTATAGTCCTGCTGATGGTGGTCCCCTGCCATGGGTTTCCCTGGGACAGTAAGATCCCACTGCCAGTGAATGGCGTGCCGCCTCGTGTCACAGAGAGGAATCTGCTGTAAAAATGTGTTTGGAATGCTTAAGACTGTAAATAGTGTTATTATGTGCAGTGAGTTTCTTATAATGTCTTTGTTATCTTGTGTCCTTCTTTCCTGCAGGGTAAAGACAATACAGCCAGTGGAAGGATGTGCGGAAAGTCAGACAGGATCACCCACCCTTGGGGCGAACAGAAACAGAAATTCAAAGACTGCAGGTTGCACCTAAACAACCCGCATCTTTTCTTGTACCCTCATGATTTTTGAGCACTTGTTGTCCCACCTCTTGGATGTATGAAGTGTGCAGGCATGTTGCAAGCAGCACCTTGTAAATATGGAATGAAATTCTGTTAAAATATATTTTTGTTTGCTTTCCTTGTACATTTCCAGTTTGTTATTTGTGTGGAGTATGTTTAAGTTTGTAACAGTTAAGTTTCGGAAAATATTGTACTAAAATGCACTCAATAAAGATGAATTGAACTGATTAAAGGCAGAACAATCTTGATCATACTTGTTTATTTGTAAAGCTGTTGTGTCTGGATTACAAAATCATAAAAGAACAATTCGCAAAAGGAATTTTTTGTTTTATGCAGGAATTTTTTGTTTTACATAGCAATTTATGGGCTAGAGTTTTTCATTCATCAGACTTGGAAGCAGGAGCAAAACATGGAGTGTGATTTCACGCTGGCTGGCCAATTAATGGGTCATCAGTGCGAAACGTGCACTGGGAAACACTCTATGCCATTGGGGGAGACAGGAAGAGGGCTGACATTTCTACTTTGCTTTCTCAGGAGCACAGCCACTGCGGAGCAATCTCACGGGACTCCAGACCTGTAGAAAATAAACTACAATGGAAAAAGTATGAAAAGTTTTCTAGGCAGCAAATTCAAACACAAACCACAGTCTCTGGACACCTTTTTTAAATTTTATTTCGGGCTGGACATTTCATCCTGCCCTGGCTCAAGGTTGAAGCTAAAACATAAAGGCTATGTGGCCAATTAGCCCACCTGTTAAACTTAAAGCAGACAATTTATGTAAAATTGTGTTCACTTGGCCCCTTATGGGCTACATTAACTGCTTGACTGTTAGCGGGTACACATCCAATTTTCACGTACAACTACCAACCAAAATATTGTCTGATGATATCAGGATATATGCCTGCCTTTGTAACATAAAATTCTGATCAAGATCTGAAAGGCTTTACCTAAAGTGAAGTGGAAACAGATTCAATAGTAACTTTCAAAAGGGTACCAGATAGATATTTAGAAAGGAAAAATATGCAGGACTTTTGGGGAAATGGCAGAGATTAGATCAATTGAATAGCTCTGTCATAAAGCTTGCTGGACTGAATGGCCTTTTTTGCTGAATCATATTCTATAGAACATAGAACATTACAGCACAGAACAGGCCCTTCGGCCTTCGATGTTGTGCCGACCAAAATAAAAAGCAATGCCCCTCCAAACTAAACCATTCCCTTCTCTTCCATATACTTATCAATTAACCTCTTAAACGCCACCAAACTTGGCGCATCTACAACAGCTGCAGGCAGGGCATTCCACTCCCTAATCACTCTTTGAGTAAAGAACCTACCTCTGATATCCGTCCTATAACTCATACCCCTTAATTTAAAGCTGTGTCCCCTCGTGCTAGCTTTCTCCATCCTAGGAAAAAGGCTATCACTGTCCACCCTATCTAAACCACTAATCATCTTATATGCTTCAATAAGATCCCCTCTTAGCCGCCTCCTTTCTAACGAAAACAACCTCAAATCCTTCAACCTCTCTTCATAGGACCTGCCCTCCATACCAGGCAACATCCTGGTAAACCTCCTCTGTACCCTCTCCAATGCCTCCACATCTTTCTTATAATGTGGGGACCAGAACTGCACACAATACTCCAAGTGCGGCCGCACTAGAGTTTTGTACAGTTGCAACATGATGCTGCGGCTCCTAAATTCAATCCCCCTACCAATAAAAGCTAAGACTCCATATGCCTTCTTAACAACTTTATCCACTTGACTGCCTACTTTCAGGGATCTATTGACACATACACCAAGATCCTTCTGTTCCTCAACACTATTAAGAGCCCTACCATTAGCCCTATACTCTACACATTTATTGTTCCTGCCAAAGTGCATTACCTCACACTTTTCCACATTAAACTCTACGTTGTAAATCTATGAGATTCTTGAGTCAGCCTAAACTCAATCTTCATCGTAATGTCAATGATAGATTTGGAAATGATACTTTGTTAGGTTTGAGGAGGTTTGGGTGCTATTGGCAAAGACTGGCGGATCCGTTAACATGCATTGTAACCACGTGTTCCCATTGGGATCCCTCTAGCCTGACCTCACCTGTGTTGTTACATGTTTTTGTGTGTGATGTGGGACCATTCAGGTGGACATGCTGCCTGCAGCAGAGATTCAATGCACTTGGTTCCCACAGTGAGAGTCAAAGCTTGGCTTTCCTGGTGTGACCACCTCCTGGGTCTACTGCTGAAAGCTGTATTTGTCCATTTGTTTCTTTCAAAACAATCAATGGCAATGTAGCGGAAGCAAAGTCTAAAACAACTGTCTTTGTTATTGTTCCTATATGTTTGAACTTCAGGATCCTGAAGTCCAAAATAATCTTTGGCACATTTTAATGATATCAAACAGTTAGGTGATGCAAGAGGGTAGAATAAAAGATGGAGTTAATTGTCAGAGGTTGTTGTTTAGGAGGACTTTTTAAGCAATTCTGCGACAAAGACCCAGCAAATACAGCCAGATACAACAGTAATCGCATCTCTCATGCTCAGAGCAAGATGGAGTAAGGAATGACCCTTTGATGTAACTTGGGAAAAAGACATTGGAAACTCCTCGCAGATTTCCAAAGCTATTTATGGTTAGTTCAGAAACATCACACGGTGAACATAATTAACCCCTTTTCCATATTTTAGTTCCCTCAATTTCCTAATGGATACAAGACTGGAATAATTTCAGTCTATCTGGAAAGATGAGTGAATAGCCACTGATTTGATTTGATTTATTATTGTCACATGTATTAACATAGTGAAAAGTATTGTTTCTTGCTCATTATACAGACAAAAAAACATACCGTTCATAGAGAAGGAAACAAGAGCGCAGAATGTAGTGTTACAGCCATAGGGTGTAGAGAAGGATTGACTCAGTCATAGAATCATAAAATCCTTACAACGCAGAAAGAAGCCATTCAGCCCACTGACCACAATCCCACGCAGGCCATGTTCTGGTAATCCCACATATTTACCCTGCTAATCCCTTGGCACTATGGGCAATTGCCAATCAACCTAACCCACGCATCTTTGGACTGTGGGAAAAAACTGGAGTATCCAGAAGAAACCCATGCAAACACAGGAAGAATGTGTCAGCTCCACACAGATATTGACCCTAGGTCAGAATTGAACACAGGGTCTCTGGCGTTGGGAGGCAGCAGTGCTCACCACTATGCCTCTATGCTGCTCCCTTTATATTTCTTTTTGGGTTTTTTTGAGGATGATTTTCAGTTATGAAACAGAATTGAAATGTAAATAACAATTTGGTGATTTGGACTTAACTCACGCCCCAATCTTTTTCTGTTCTTTTCAATGGGATGAAATGTCCATGATTGCCCATTTTACAATAATTGTAGGTAAGTTCTGTGATCTCTACTCTCCTAGAAAATTCCACTTAAATTTATATCATACTAAAGAGATAGAGAGAGAGTCTCTGGCCTTGAGGTGATGTGTTTCTTGGCAACCAAAGGCAGTGTGGTACTGGCTGGCAGGAGGATCTTCTGGTTCCACCACTATTATTGGAATTTCCCATTTGAATCCACCCCGACACTGCTGGGAGATCCCGCTGGTGTGAATGTTCGCAAAGTTCCAACCAGGATCTGGTCAATAAATTATAATATTAAGTGGAAAATCACAAGCAAATTTATTGTTATTTTGTGTCCACTTAAAAAAGGCAGACAATAAGTCATTTACATTCTGCATGAGCTCTCCTTTGAAAACACTGTGATGTAATTATTTCCAAACTATCGTAAATATAATCCATGGCATTGGTTTTCAACTCCAAGTATAGCCATGTTGTTACTCTTTCACATCACAGCTTACTGTGATAAACTGAGGTACATCACAATATAAATCAGCATTCTGAATCTATCATATATGATAGATCCAGAATATGAAGTCTCTCAAATCCAGAAGGGTCAATAAGACCTTGTTCTTCTTAAGTAGTCCCTTAGGATTGAGGATTCTTCTACACTGATGGGTTCTGTGATTCCTGTTTAAGTCCAATGCACCATCTGCACTCTCTGTTACATACAGGGTGGTTTGTTCCTGGAGGGTCAGTTGTTTGGAGGTTTAATCATGCTTTATGCACACATTGGGTGGAATTTACCCGCAATTTGTCAGAGTGTCAGGGTCTTACTGAAAACCAGACTGTCACCATCTTTAATTTCTAGAACAAAAAAAGAATTTTAATATGGAGATGAAATTGTTTACCTCAGCTTTGGAGAATTTGACTCTTTCACAACTCTTCCTAATTCTACTTCGGGGGAGGGAATGAATGGGAAGATGGCTGAAGACTTCAAATCGCACCTTTGGAGCATCCAAAAATAATTTCAGCAGTATTTCCCAGAAACAGAGATAGGATATGATTGGCTCAGAAACTTATTTGCAAACGTAGGCCTCATTGAAGAGGTTAATTTCAAGTTTGCATCAAAGAGGGTAAGCAGTCTTATGGAGCTTGCATTGAAGACAAGTCACTGAAGAGACATTTGACAGACTTTTGACTCCACATATGGTCCAAGCATCACTGATACAGGCTCTGAATGTATCTTTAAGGAAATTACATTTTCTAGTGTAACATCACCAGGAAGAAAATGAGCCATGCAATCCAGTTTTAGTTTCATTTTTGCCTTTGAACAGAACACAGCTCTGCTGCTGATGTCTTCCAACTTTCAGTCCATGTGTACCTGTTCTCATGTGCGTAATCTCAAGAAATGAATCCACAATATGTTTACCAATCCCTTATGAATGATATCATGAGATTTATATCATGAGAAAATCATGATACGAGTACCCCGTGCCATTCCCAACAACATACAACTGTGAGATTAGATTTTCAATACTTGAGCGGCTAAAAATAGTGAGGAACCAACTGAACTTTGAGCCCAGCATTAGACTGAAACTCTCCAGCTCGGAAACAGACATCACCTCATTGGTGCCTCATCAAGCAACCATACTACTCCTTTCATTAATTGTATTGAGATCTTTAGTGATGAAAAGGGAAAGTGGCCAGGATAGGATTGGGATGTGTTCTGTGAGATGCTCTGCCTAAGTAGTTCAGAGACACAAAAGTTCAAAAAGCACTGCAGTACAGTATCTCTATGTATCTTCCTTCATAACTGTACCACTACAGATGACCTTAAAGATACTTCAAGATCTGCAATGACCATTTTAATACAGTAAAGTACAGGCCATCCTTCTGCACCCCTGCATAATTACAGGATATTTTCCTACAGTCCTGCAGTGAAACTACAAGTAAGGCAAAGTTGCCATATTCTTAGAAACCCAGATGTACTTTTCTGTACCTGTCATTCTTCTGTATTGATGTACCATTATAGATCACTTTGCTACATTCTTGTAAGATGTACCAATGGTACCATTAATAATCAAACTTCACATACCTGTAATACTCTTCTGCATATCTATTGCATTGCTGATTACCCTTTGAAGTGTCTGCAGTGTTCAAAAATCTCTACAGTGCAGAAGAAGGCCGTTCAACCCATCAAGTCTGTGCCAACTCTCCAAAAGAGCATTCTACCAATCTCGCTCTCCCCACCACCCCTCCCCATCCCTGTATCCCTATGCATTTACCATGCAGAAGGGATATGATTAAAATAGAAAAAATGTGGAAAAGATTTACTGGGATGCTCCCAGACTTGCAGGTTTGGATTATAAGGAGAGGATGGATAGACTGGGACTTTATTCTCTGGAGTATAGGAGGGTGAGGGATGATCTCATAGGGGTATGTAAAATAATGAGGGCCACAGATCAATTAGAGGGTCAACATCTTTTCCCAAAAGTAGGGGAGCCTAAAACTAGAAGTTATGGGTTTAAGGTGAGAGGGGAGAGATACAAAAATGTTCAGAAGGACAATATTTTCACACAGAGTGTGGTGAGTGTCTCGAACAAGCTGCCACAGGTAGTAATAAAGGCAGGTACAATGTTGTCTTTTAAAAAACATTTAATAGTTACATGGATAAGATGGGTATAGAGGGATATGGGCTAAATGTGGACAATTGGGATTAGTTTAGGGGTTTAAAAAAAAAGGGTGGCATGGACAAGTAGGATTGAAAGACCTGTTTCTAAGCTGTAAACCTTCATGACTCTCTGACTTCATGACTAATCCATCTAACCTGCATGTTCCTGGGACAATTTAGCATGCACAATCTACCTAACCCGCACATCTTTGGACAATGGGAGGAATATAGTAAGAAGTCTCACAACACCAGGTTAAAGTCCAACAGGTTTATTTGTAGCACAAGCCACTAACCTTTGGAGCTCTGCCCTTTCATCAGGTGAGTGGGATATCTATTCACAAACAGTTCATATAAAGATATAAACTGAATTTGCAAAATAATGGTTCGAATGCAAGTCTTTACAGGTAGTCAAGTCTTAAATGTACAATGTGAGTGAAGAGAGGGTTAAGCACAGGTTAAAGAGATGTGTGTTATGTCCGGGCAGGATAGTTTATGAGATTTTGCAAGCCCAGGTAAGTCTTGGGGGTTACAGATAGTGTGACATGAATGCAAGATCATGGGTTGAGGCCATCCTCATGTGTGCGGAACTTGGCTATCAATTTCTACTTTGCGCTGTTCTGTATCGTAAAGGCCATCTTGGAGAATGCTTACTCAAAGATCAGAGGCCGAATGCTCGTGACTGCTGAAGCTTTCCCCAACAGGATTGCTGATTGTCGAGCGGTGTTCATTCATTCGTTGTCATAGCCTCTGCATGGTCCCCCCGGTGTACCATGCCTTGGGACATCCTTTCCTGCAGTATATCAGGTAGACAACATTGGTCAAGTTGCAAGTGTATGAACCTAGTGCCTGGTGGGAGGAAATCAGAGCAGCAGAGGAAACTCACACAGACGCAGGAAGAATGTGCAAACTCCACACAGTCACTCATTGGAATTAAATCCAGGTCCCTGGTGCTGTGAGGCTGCCATACTAACTATTGGAGTACTAACATCAATCTTCAATGTATCTGCAACACTAGGTAAGGGAAGGTAAAGTTGCCATAGTCCTAGATGACCATAGGTCACTCTCATCTTTGAGGGAGAAAACTGACCAGTGGTGATTTTAACCTGAGGATCACCATGTTTCAGGGCAAGGTTGAAAAGGTGGGGCCTTTGTGAATAATCTCAACTAATTGGGGAATTGAACCTGTGCTGTTGGCATCGCTATGTATTCAAACAAGCTGCCCAACCAACTGAGGTTTTTTTTTGTTGAAGTTTTTTATCTTGTATTTATCAGGGCACTTTACAAAAATACAACTTTATACTGTATGGGAGACAGTGCTGATTAGCAAGTGAGTTTTGATTAGTAGAGGCACTGCCATGCAGAATGCACCAGTTGAAGGTTTTCTTTAAATTCCAGGCTGCTTGGTGTATTTGTACATAATGTGGATTCAGTCACAGGAAACATCTTCCAGATGAAGCATTCAACTGAGGCTCATCGTCCCTCTCAGGTGGACATGAAAGATCCTATAGCCATTGTTCTGAAGAAAACAGAGCTGCATGGCCTGATGGCACAGTGGTTAGCACTGCTGTCTCACAGTGCAGGAACCCAGGTTCAATTCCGGCTTTGGGTGACTGTCTGTGTGGAGTTTGCACATTCTCTCCATGTCTGCATGGGTTCCCTCCGGGTGCTCCGGTTTCCTCCCACAGTCCAAAACTGTGCGGATTAGATTGATTGGCTGTGTTAAATTGTCCCTTAGTGTCCCGATATGTGTAGGTGAGGGGATTAGCAAGGTAAATGCCTGGGGTTACAGGGATAGGGTCTGGGTGGGATTGTTGTCGACGCAGACTTGATGGGCCAAATGGCCTCTGTCTGCACTGTGAAAAGATGGAAATTTTCTCTACCATAGGAGCCAATATTTCTTTCACAACCCTTCTATATATCCATAGATCTGCAATCAACCTTTTGTATACCTTTAGTACTGTTGATTATCTTTCTACTTAGCTGTAGTACACCAGTAGATACATACATTTGGAAGTTTGACTGTTTTCCTATTTCAATATAAGTTACATTGGTGCATCGCTGCAGTGTTACATGACATTTACTTTCCTGGAGGACTACAAATTGCACTTGTATGTAGCTGCATTAATACAACTCTGTAGATGTTTGTAATATTGCAGGAATAGCATTGGTAGCAAGAGAAGTGAAAAAGCCTCACAGCAACAGTCGTTTAACATCAAATTGTGTTTTTATTTTCTGATATTTGGTGTGCTGACATTAGCAGTATTTCAGGGAATTCCAGCCCCAGACTCGTGTTCTATAATTGGAAATAGGGTCAGAACAATTTCTAGATGTAGTTTATTAGATTGTGTCAAATCCTATGTACAGCTGATCCCACTGAAGGGAGTAGCTGTGTTTTCGCTATAAACATTGCTATGCTGAAAGCCAATAAAAAATGCAGTCATCCTTTATCAAAGCAACTCCACTCAAAGTTTACAACTTGGAACAAATTAAAATTATTGAGAAGGACCATATTACTTTGTGTGGACAAAATTTATATCTACTTGTCTAAATAATCTACTTACATATAGCATATTCATTCTCCTGTGCCTTTGGACAATAACACCTCATGGATGCTCCATATTGAGTTGGAAATCTATGCCATTCAGCATGAGGGAAGTTTCACATCACATTGGAATGCCTACTCAATGTAAAGACAGGACTTCATCTTCACAAGAACTATGCCAGTCGTCACTCCCGCCAAAACTGTCATGAACAAATGCAGCTGCAACAGATAAATTGGCGAGAGTGAGGTCCAATATGTTTTTCCTTCTTGTTGATTTTCTTAACGTTTGCTACAGACTCAGTCTAGCAGTTTTGTCCTTCAGGACTTGGCAGGCTCAGTCAGCAGTGGAACCAACAAGCCTCTCTTAAATATTGCCACTGAAGTCCCACACAGTGTTAATTAGGAGATGGTGCCATTCAATTCCAGTTGCAATTAATGATTACGTTCTATTACCTTTCCAAACTAATTGCTGTACCTGCTGACTAATCATTTGCAATTCTTGCATGAGGACATCCCTTTGCATCTCAGAACTCTTGAATCTCTTACGATTTAGCTTCTTTTTTATTCTTCTTGCTCAAAAGGACAATTTCACATTTTTCCACATGATACTTCATTTGCCACATCTTTGCCCACTCATTTAACTGATCTACATCCATTTGAACTTCCTTATGTCCTCTCTGTAACGGACTATTCTACAAATTTTACAACCGTCCTGTCTGCCCCTTCATCCAAGTCTTTTATATAAATTGCAAAAGGTTGAGCACTAATCCCTGTGGCAAACCACTTGCTACATCTTTCCAACCAGAAAATGACTCATTTATGCCTGATGTCTGTTTCCCGTTAGCTAAACAATCACCTATCCTTGTCAAAAAGTTATCATCTAATTCATAAGCCATTCCAATCCACAGTAACCTTTGATGTGGCATCTTATCAAGTCCCTTGTGGAAATCAAAGAGCATCACATGCACTGATTCCCTCTCATCCACAGCACATATTGAATTCAAATAGTTAAAAATTCTCTTTCAGAAAACCTGCCTGATTACGTTGAATTTTATTAAGTAAGTGTGATAAAGTCATAGAGTTATAAAGGTTTACAGTAAGGAAATAGGCCCTTTAGCCCAACTTGTCCATGCTGCCCTTTTATTTAAACACCTCAGCTCGTTCCAATTGTCTGTATTTGACCCATATCCCCCATACCCATTTTCCCATGTAACCATCTAAACGCTTTTTAAAAAACAAAATTGTACCCGCCTCTACTACTACCTCTGGCAGCTTGTTCCAGGCACTCACTGCAGAAAGTGCAGATACATGGGATTGAAGGTGATTTAGCAGTTTGGATTAGGATTTGGCTAGCTGATAGAAGACAGAGGGTGGTGGTTGATGGGAAATATTCAACCTGGAGTGCAGTTACAAGTGGTGTACCTCAAGGATCTGTTTTAGGGCCACTGCTGTTTGTCATTTTTATAAATGACCTAGAAGAGGGTGTAGAGGGTTGGATTAGTAAATTTGCTGACGATACCAAAGTGAGGGGAGTTGTAGACAGCGAGGATGGATGTTACAGTTTGCAGAGGGACATAGATAGGTTGCAGAGCTGGGCCGTGAGGTGGCAAATGGAATTCAATACAGATAAGTGTGAGGTGATTCAATTTGGTAGGAATAACAGGCATATGAAATATAGGGCTAATGGAAGGACCCTTAATAGTGTTGTCGAGCAGAGGGATCTTGGGGTACAAGTACATAGCTCTTTGAAAGTTGGCACCCAGGTTGATAAAGTTGTTAAGAAGGCGTACGGTGTGTTAGCTTTTATTGGTAGAGGGATTGAATTTAGGAGCCGTGAGGTTATGTTACAAATGTACAAAACTCTGGTGCGGCCGCACTTGGAGTATTGCGTACAGTTCTGGTCGCCGCATTATAAGAAAGATGTGGAAACATTGGAAAGGGTGCAGAGGAGGTTTACCAGGATGTTGCCTGGTATGGTGGGAAGGCCTTATGAGGAAAGGCTGAGGGACCTGAGGTTATTTTCATTAGAGAGAAGAAGGTTACGCGGTGACCTAATTGAGGCGTATAAGATGATCAAAGGACTGGATAGGGTGGATAGTGAGAGCCTTTTTCCTCGGATGGTGATGACCAACATGAGGGGACATAACTTTAAATTAAGAGGTGGTAGTTATAGGACGGATGTCAGAGACAGGTTCTTTACACAGAGGGTGGTGAGAGCATGGAATGCCCTGCCTGCAGCAGTTGTGGACTCGCCTACTTTGGGGGCATTCAAATGTTCGGTGGATAGGCATATGGATGATATTGGAATAGTTTAGGTTAGAGGGTCCACTGACTGGCGCAACATCGAGGGCCGAAGGGCCTGTACTGCGCTGTAATATTCTATGTTCTATGTTCATCTGTGTGAAAACATTGTCACTCTGGACACTTTTGTATCTCCCTCCTCTCACCTTAAACCTATACCCTTCAGTTTTAAGTTTCCCTATCTTTGGGATCTATGTCCCTTATTATTTTATAGACCCCTCAGCTTTCTACACTCCAGAAAACAAAGTCCAATCTATCCGGCCTTTCCTTATAACTCAAATCATCAAGTCCTGGTAGCATCCTTGTAAATCTCTTCTGCACTCTTTCTAATTTAATAATATCCTTTCTATAATAGGGTGACCAGAATTGTATGCAGTATTCCAAGTATGGCCTTACCAATGTCTTGTACAACATCAACAAGACATCCCAACTCCTGCATTCAATTTTCTGACCAATGAAACCAAGCATGCAGAATGCCTTCTTCACCACCTTGTCCATCTGTGACTCCACTTTCAAGGAGTTTTGAATGCATATCCCGAGAACGCTTTGCTCTGTGACTTTCCCCAATGCCCTACCATTAATTGCCCTGGTTCAATCCACCAAAATGCATCACTTCGCATTTATCTAAATTAAACTCCATCTGCCATTTGTCAACCCACTGGCCCAATTGATCAAAATCCCATTGTAATCCTACATAACCTTCTTCACTGCCCACTATGTCAGCAATCTTGGTGTCATCAGAAATGTACTAACTATGCCTCCTATATTCTCATCTACATCTCATTCTCATCTAAATATTATTATAATTATTATTGTTATAACACCTTTAATAATAGATTCTAACTTTTCTTCTTTAACAAATGTTAAACTAACTGGCCTGAACTTTCCTGCTTTCTGTTTCCCTCCTTTTTTTGAACAATAGAGTTATATGCGTTATTTTCCTTGGAATTGTCTCCATTTATTGAATTTTGCAAAATTTAAATCTACATATCAATTATCTCACTGAGCACATTCTTTAAGAGCCTGAGATGAAGTCCATTAAGACGTGGGCATTTGTCAGCCCGCAACGTCAATAAGTTGCTCAGTACCACTTCCCAGGCAATTGTAATTCTCTTGAGTTCCTCCCTATCTTCTTTTCTCTCACCCACATTACATTACATTTTCTCTCATCCTTTTGCCACTCTCAGTACTCCTTCTAATTGATGTTCAACATGGATTCATTAACCTAGGGAAAGTACTGATGTTAATCTGAAGGAGATTTCTTTGGACTTGTTTGACCTCAAGTCATGAGACTTATTGGGGTTTGGAGTAAATATTGAGGATTCCCAGGGCAAAGCTCTCTCCCAGCTGTATACTACAGTGCCCACCACTTCTGGTGGGGACAGAACATACCCAGGGATGGTGATAGTCGTGTTTGGGACATTATCTGTAAGGTATAATTCTGTCAGTATAATTCTCTCAGGCTGTTGTCATGGGGGGATTTGAACCCATGCTCTCAGAAAATTATCCGGGTCTTCAGGATTATTGGTCCAAGGACTTTACCAATATGCAACCACTCCCTGTATCTGTAATATCACGGCCTGGGTCCTCATAATCTTAATCTACCATTGTTTTCAAGCTGGGGCATGAACCCTGGTTTAATGAAGAATCTAGAAGGGCATGCTGGGAGTAACAGCAGGCATTTGGTATTGGGTAATGAACCTGGACAAGTGTTAGATCTCTCAGCGGGAGAGGATTTTGGGGATAGTGATCATAACTCTATCTCCTTTACACTAGAATTGGAGAGAGATAGGATCAGGCAAGCTAGGAAAGTGTTTATACAAAGAACAAAGAATAAAGAACAAAACAGCACGGGAAACAGGCCCTTCGGCCCAACGAGCCCGCGCTGCCACCTCGATGTTCCCACTTCTACACTCGATCTCTGTCCATGTTTATAGATCTATGGATTAAAAACCAAATTTGAGACAATTTAGGGAGAATTTGTTTTGCCAATTAGCCTAAGAGCACATCTTTGGGATGTGGAAGGAAACCGGAGCACCCGGAGAAAACCCACGCAAGCACGGGGAGAATGCGCAAACTCCCACAGACACAGGCCCAAATCCATGTATCTGCACAGCACAGCGATAGTCACTGAGCTGTCGTGTTGCCCATCAGATGGTCCAGGTCAAGCGTACACTAACGATGTGAAGCACTAGGATACTCTCGAAAAAGGTCCAAGAGCAGCCCTCTCACGACCCATCGCGTGTATGCCCCTCGTTAGACAACAAGGTGGACCAAAGCACCTGTAGGATAAAAACAAGTACATCAATATCATCATCTATTTTCACACTTCCCAGGGACTCCCAAGGCTCATGATTCCTATTTTAAATCAGTTTTATATACCCCTCCATTCCCATTCTGTTCATGTGCCCACCTAAGTATTTCTTAAATATCTCCAGAGTACCTGCCTCCACCACTTTACTTGGTAGCGCATTCCATACCCCCACCACCCTCTGTGTGAAAACACTCCCTCTAGCATCCAAATTATACCTTACCCCCCTCACCCTAAGCCCGTGACCCCTCATGCTATTTGAGTCCATCCTAGGAAAAAGCTTAGCCCTGTTTACTCTATCTATCCCCTTCAAAATCTTGTACACCTCTATCAGATCTCCTCTAAGTCTACGTCTTTCTAAGGATCTGGAGTAAGAGGAATTATGAAACCATCAGACAGGAAATTAGAGGCATAAATTGGAAGGAGGTTTTCTCAGGGAAATGTACTGAAGTAATGTGGCAGATTTTCAAGAAATTTTTGTCTGGATTCTGCACGATAATGTTCCAATGAGGCAGGGAAGTTTTGGTAGGTTACAGGAACTATGGCTCCTGTAATGAAAGTTGTAATGAATCTAGTCAAGAAGAAAAGAAAAACATACAAAAGGTTCAGGGAGCTAGATAATGTTAGGGATCTAGAGGAGTATATGACTTGTAGGAAGGAACTTAAGAAGGAAATTAGGAGAGCCAGAAGGGATCATGAGAAGGCCTTGGCAGGTAAGATTAAGGAAAACCCCAAGGCATGCTACAAGTATGTGAAGAGCAAAAGGATGAGATGTGAAGGAATAGGATCTATCAAATGTGACAGTGGGAAAGTTTGTATAGAACCAGTAGAAATAGCAGAGGTGCTCAATGAATATTTTACTCCAGTATTCACAGTCGAAAAGGATCTTCGTGGTAGTACTGCAGGCTTGTGCTGGACTGAAAAGCTTAAGTATGTTGACATTAAGAAAGAGGATGTATTGGAGCTTTTGAAAAGCATCAAGTTAGATAAGTCACTGGGACCGGATGGGATGTATCCCAGGACACTGTGGGAGGCGAGGGAAGAGATTGAAGAGCTTCTGGTGATGATCTTTGCATCATCAATGGAGATGGGACAGATTCCAGAGGATTGGAGGATTGCAGATGTTGGTCCTATATTCAAAAAAGGGAGTAGAGATAGCCCAGGAAATTATCGACCAGTGAGTCTAACCTCAGTGGTTGGTAAATTGATGGAGAAACAGGATTTATGAACATTTGGAGAGATATAGTATGATCAAAAATAGTCAAAGGCAGATCATGCATTATGAGCCTGGGTGAGTTTTTTGAAGATGTGACCAAACACATTGATGAAGGAAGAGCGGTAGATGTGGTTTATATGGACTTTAGCAAGACGTTCGATAGGGTCCCCCATGCAAGGTTTATTGAGAAAATGAGCAGGCATGGGATCCAAGAAGACATTGCTTTGTGAATCAAGAACTGGGTTGAAAGACAGTTCTTGATCCACAGAAGGCAAAGAATGTTTGTAGATGGGTCTTTTTCTGCATGGAGATCGGTCACCAGTGGAGTGCCCCAGGGATCTGCTCTGGGACCCTTGCTCTTTGTGATTTTCATAAATGACCTGGATGAGGAAGTGGAGGGATGGATTGGTAAGGTTGCCAATGACACAAAGGTCGGAGATGTTGTGGATAGTTTGGACGGCTGTCAGAAGTTGCAACAAGACATAGATAGTATGCAAGACTGGGCGGAGAAGTGGCAGATGGACTTCAACATAAATAAGTATGTGGTGGTTCATCTTGGCAGGTCAAATGGGATGACAGAATATAATATTAAAGGTAAGACTCTTGGCAGCGTGGAAGACCAGAAAGATCTTGGGGTCAGGGTTCATAGGTCTGTCAAATGGGCCTCGCAGGTGGAGGATGTGGTTAAGAAGGCGTATGGTGTACCTGACTTCATCAATTGGGGAATTGAGTTTAGGAGTGGGGAGATAATGCTGCAGCTGTAGAAGACCCTGGTCAGACCCCACTTGGAGTACTGTGCTCAGTTCTGGTTACTTCATTACAGGAAGGATGTGGAAGACATTGAAAAGAAATGGTGCAGAGGAGATTTACAAGGATGTTGCCGGAATTGGGTGGCATGCTTTATGAGGATAGGTTGAGAGAGCTCAGTCTTTTCTCCTTGGAGAGATGAAGGAAGAGAGGTGACCTGATAGGGGTGTATAAGATGTTGAGTATTGATTGAGTGGATTCTCAGGGGCTTTTTCCCAGGGCTGAAATGGCTGCCACAAGAGGACACAGGTTTAAGGTGCTGGGGAGTAGGTACAAAGGAGATGTCAGGGATAAGTTTTTCACTCAGGGAGTGGTGGGTGAGTGGAATCGGCTGATGGTGGGGTGGTGGAGGCGGATTTGATAGGTCTTTTAAGAGACTTTTGGATGAGTACAAAGCTGTTCCAGTACAGCTACAATGTTGGCACCTGCCCAAAAATGTGAATCTTGTCCAGATATGTCCTGTATATAAGAAATAAGACAAATCTAACTCAGCCAATTACTACCCTACTAGTCTATTCTTGATCATCAGCAAAGTGATGGAAGGGATCATCAATAATGCTATTATGTGACAGTTACACAGCAGTAACACCCTCACAGAGGCTCACTGTTTGCTTCTGCCAGAGTCACTCAGCTCCTGATCATATCACAGCCTTGGTCCAAATATGGATAAAGAAGCTCAACTCCAGAGGTGAGGGCAGAGTGAAAACTGAATATTTCTCCCAAAGAACTAACACAGACATACTGTGGTATGATTCTGTGAGCAGACATTGTTTACAAAAGAATCCCAATTAACTTTTGGGAAGTGCAAATGGTTAATTCACAACCAATTTTCCGAATTGATTGATGAATTCAAAGTCTCATCAATTTAATAAAAATAGAAAACCAAGAATGAGTAAAAGGCTGAAATTTGAGAGGTTCAGATAATTTATATATAAAAGAATAGATACTGCAAGTGATTTCAGGGCAATAATTTCTTGAAGGAGTTCAGATGTTTTATAAATAGGATAGCTATGACTCGCGAGTGCTTAGAAAGGCTAATCGAGGGGTGTAGATGTTTTATATATAGAATAATGAATAACTGGGAATGATTGAAGGCAGAAATCTAATTAAGGGATTCAGATTATGGTGTAAACCATGAGAGAGACCTGAGCAGATAATCACCATAATCTGACTCCAGAGATGTGGTCTCTGTCTTGAAATTGCTTCTGTACAAACATTTTGTTCTCATTTTCCAGCAAATTTCTTGTAATGCTGCTTGGGGACATTTCGTTCCGAAAGTGGATTTGTGTTCAATTCAGCTGCTGCAGTCAGTTGGCCCTCTCAAGACTTTCCTCAAATTCTAGCATAAGCTTTTTCCAGGGGCCTACCTTTCTAATACAATCCTAGATGAAAAGATCACTGATTTGAATCTTCATGTGTGCAGAACATTCTTGCCTAGTGGGGAATACTTCAGCAGTCATGGGCATTCGGCCTCTGATCTTTGGGTAAGTGTTTTCCAAGGCGACCTTCATAACACATGACAGCGCAGAGACTGATAGCCAAGTTCCACGCACATGAGGACAGCCTCAACTGGGATCCTGGGTTCACGTCGCACTATCTATAACCCCTACGACGTGCCTGGCCTTGCAAAATCTCATTAATTATCCTGTCTAGAGAAAATACACATCTCTTTAACCTGTGCTTAACTCTCTCTCCACTCACATTGTCTGTACCTTTGAGAACTGATTACCTTAAAGACTTGCATTCCAACCATTATTTTGTAAATTGGGTTTGTGTCTTTATATGCCCTGTTTGTGAACAGAACTCCCACCCATGTGACAAAGAAGCACAAGCGCTCCAAAAGCTAGTGGTTTGTGCTACCAAAGAAACTTTTGAGAATGGGCTGCTGGCAGCGGTGGTGGAGATGGATTTGATCGGGTCTTTTAAGAGACTTTTAGATAAGTGCATGGAACTTAGTAAAATAGAGGGTTATGAGTAAGCCTAGTAATCTCTAAGGTAGGAATATGTTCGGCAGAACTTTGTGGGCCAAAGGGCCTGTTTTGTGCTGTAGTTTTTCTCTGTTTCTATGTTTCTTAAACCTGTTGGACTTTAACCTGGTGTTGTGAGACTTCTTATTGTGTTTACCCCAGTCCAACACCGGCATCTCCACATCATAGCTATACAGCCAGTTTTAGTTTTTAGTTTTAGCTGCTGAATTTGAGGTAAATGGAATCTATCATATAAGCAATTCTCATTCAAAAAATGGATTTTAATCTCATTTTTAATCTCTGATACATTGAAAAGACTCTTTAAGAAAAATAGAGGATTTAAAAGAAGGCATTTCACCACATTACCTCAGAGCACTATGTGATGATTGCTGTGCTTAATCTGTATAATAGCCGATCATGTCAGATTCCTTGCATAGACAACAGACAGTTTACTTACATATAAATGCATAACCCCCGCATTAACAGGTGCTCACACAAGAGCTAGGGCAATGTGGTGGTGATGAATTGGCAGCTCTAATACTTGTTAACAGTGGTCCTACTGGTTGCACTCTCTGTTGTCAGTCTTCACTTCCGACTTCTGTTCTTGGGTACAAAAAGTCAAGGCTGACATTCCAGTGCGGTACTGAGGGATTCTTGCATGGTTGAAGGTGCTGTATTGAATTTGAGACATCTGCATGCTCAGGTGGATGTAAGAGACCCCATGGCATTATTTTGAAAAAGAGTATGAGAGTTATCCGCAGAGCCCTGCGTGATATTGATTTTTCTATCAACATCATAAAAGCAGATTTAATGGATATGATGATATTGCTGTTTGTGGAAGCTTGCTGTGCACAAGTTGGCTGCTGTGCTACCTACATTCCAACAGTAATTACACTTCAAATACTCTTTATTGGCTGTAAACACTTGGAGACATTTGGATGTTGAGAAAAGAGCTATATATTTTCTTTTGACTGGGACCATTTAGTTGTGATCCGAAAGGGTGGTAGAAAAAGATCCAACAGCAAACATCCAAAAAGGAATTGGATAACAAATTTAAAAATGAGAAAACAAATGCAAGGAGTGGAACTAACTGGGTAGCCCTTTCAAAGAGCTGACACAGGCAAATGGGCCAAATGGCCGCTCTGTGTCATAATTCTACAATTTGATTTCCAGATGAAAAGTACCTATGTCAGTCTGTTTTGGGAATAGAAACCCTTTTGGTTCTTATGCAGCTGAGGATTATCAACAGGAACATGAATGCTTGGTGTTTGAAAGGCATTCAGGAATTTGGGAGAGTCACTGATCTTCCTTCTTTCTGGCTGAGAGATGGTTAGAGCATCTTCTGGTAGATAGCTTCATTCAAACTCCCACTGCATCAGTTCACAGTCTGGTGAAGTCTCAGCTGAGACTCAGAGGTAGCCTGGTCAACAAGATAAAAGCATTATTGAATTTGTTATTTCAGTTATTCCACTAGACTATGGATGCAAGGTCACCAGAGACCCGGATAGCAAACTTGGTGACTTATTTAACCAGAACGTTTCCAAGCAGTGAAGCCTAGGCTAGTGTGAGGGAAGGAGCGGAGTGAGGGAAAGGGTTCAGTCATGGCTGTTTGCAATATAGTGCTGTGCTCACGGTGCCAAGCTTTGCTACAATTTCTAATATCTGCTCCTGCACATTCTGGCAGCCTCCAAATTATATTGTTAGCATGTTTGTGCCAATAACAAAATAACCATCAGCAAAATGATTAGCTTCTACCAAAAATAACACTGAGCCTGACTTAATGAAAAGTAAGCTATTACCCATATCAAATTAATTTTGCCCTGAAGAATCTTTCCTATCATCAACAAACAGCTAATATGCCCCCAAACAATGCTTATCCCTCCTCTTTGATTTTTGTTTCCTCAACAGTCCAGCTCTTATTTTTGAGACCTATTTGTGAGCAGCCCCTCACACATTTATTTACTTTTTAACTATCCAACCATGCAAGTCCACTTCAATGAGTAACGTTCTGTTATCGGACAACAAATGTTATGAAATTGGGCACACAATATGGAAGCAGACTAAAATCATACTCAGAGCCCCTCCACTAAAAATCACAAAATCACAGACGCAGACTAGCAGACAGGAGCATGCTTTTAGAATGCAAATGAGGGCTAGCACACAGGAAAAGCTGGTCAGGAAGGCAACCCCAGGAGCTAAATTAAAAAGTACATCTCCCCACCCCACTAAATCAGCACTTCTAAACCAGTCAAACAACCTACGGAGACACCTTAAGATTAGCATAGTTAAGGAAGCATCCCTGGACCCTCAAACTTCTTGAGAATGATTGAACACCTATTGTTCAAGCCCCAGAGATTCCAGACCATTGATAACCAGACAAAAATGATTAACACAAACATAAAACAATCACCCACACACTTGAAAACATCGAGAAAGGATGGCCAAAATCAAATACTGTAAATAAAGCATTAACATTTGAATCGCGCACTACACTGAAGTTTGGGTATAACTTTTTTGGTTATAGCGTTTTGGTGGGTCTTTTATGTGCTTTTAGAACAAAGAACAAAACAGCCCTTCGGCCCAACGAGCCCGCGCCGCTACCCCAATGTTCCCACCTCTACCCGTGATCCTTGTCTATGTTCATAGATCTATGGATTAAAAACCAAATTTGAGACAATTTAGGGAGAATTTGTTTTGCCAATCAGCCTAAGAGCACATCTTTGGGATGTGAGAGGAGACCAGAGCACCTGGAGAAAACCCACACAAGCACGGGGAGAATGTGCAAACTCCCACTGACACAGGCCCAAATCCATGTATCTGCACAGCACAGTGATAGTCACTGAGCTGTCGTGTTGCCCATCAAATGGTCCAGGTCAAGCGTACATTAACAATGTGAAGTACTAATATAGTCCCGAAAAATCCAAGAGCAGCCCTCCAACAACCCATCGCGTGTATGCCCCTTGTTAGACCACAAGGTGGACCAAAGTACCCGTAGGATAAAAACAAGTACATCAATATCATCATCTATTTTCACCCTTCCCAGGGACTCCTAAGGCTCATGATCCCTATTTTGAATCAGTTTTCTATACCCCTCCATTTCAATTGTATGTTCTGACTGCACCTCTATTGACGTAAAAGAAAATAAAGCTGTATGCTGTTGAACTTGACCCTGAGTTTGTAGTTGTCATTTTGCCCACTGTGCTAACAGTTCTTACCTCTCGGTCAGAAATGTTTGTGTCCAAATCCCACTCCAGAACTTGAGGACAAAATCTAGGTCAACATTTCAGTGGGAATACTGCACTGTTGGAGTGCCGTCTTTCAGATGTGTATTGAATCAGGGTCCTGTCACACCTCACACCTCTGATCCAGTGGTGGTTTTGATAAAGAACAGAGGGGGGATTATCTCTAATATCCTGCTGATATTTATCGCTCACACAAGTCATCTAGTCAAGTGAACTGGTCATTATCATACTTGCTGTAAGTGGGAGCTCGCTGTGTTAAAATGGGCTGCCATGTTGCCTATGTTACACCTAGTGACCATACATCAGAAATATTTCATTGGCTGTACAGGGACACCCTGAGATAGTGAAAGATATGATACATGCTTCCTTCTCATAATCAGAAGATCCGTCAATTCTTTCCTCCAGGTCTGCACCGCAGTGGGTGACTGCACACCTTGCAACTTAAAAATTAATTTATTTGAGTTTGGCACCGAGCTGTAATTAAAAACGTGCTTAAATCCAAAACCGAAGGGTAACTGAAACGTGTACACATTTTATTAATTAAGCACTTATTCATTCAGTGAGATGCAGCAGATAATTAGAAATGTATCACAACAACACTGCAACTCTTTATAACCTGACATGTTGTTACCTTCAAGAGCCCTGCAAAACTGATGAAGTGTTAATTATGTAATTTGTGTTGTTATGAACAAATAACTTTGAGTACTTCAGCTGTCTATGTATCAATGAACTCAGAGCTGCTTACCTACTTCTTACAGATTCTTACAGATTTAAGATGCAGCCCGCACTGTGACTAATCCTTAATGAACTGTATGTATTTTTGCTAGGATATGTTTCAAAAATCATCTGAGGAACAAAAAGCATTTCATCTATATCTTAATCTAGATTAAGAAATTAGTTTAAAAATGATAAGAATAAAATAAATTGGATCAAAGTCCAGAGGAATGGGAGTGTGAATTTTAACAAGAGAGACAATGGGGTAAATTATTGGGAGCCAACCCCTAAGAAATGTCACAAATGGGATGGAGTATTGGCAGACCATTGAAAGGTCCATTGACCTTGGAAGGCAATTTCTAGTCTCGGGCAGATGGGATTGGAAAGTCCATCCAATAAAATAACCTACAGTAGTGTCAGCACAAGGGCAAGAGTTGATTAATGAGTGGCTGATGAATGTTTTCTTTTAAATCTTGAGATTATTTCTCTTAATACAATTGATAGTACAATAAACTGAGGCATGATGAGTCTTGTGGACTTTGCATCTTGTTCCATGTAGGAACTCCAGGATGCTTCTCAAGTCCTGGGATATCATTAGTGCAGGAAAAGCCATCAACTGGATGAGCTCAAGCTCGGGGTTTGGGAGTTTGAGTAGTGGCTGAATCACACTGTGATGCACCTCCAAGGCTAAGAGCTACATGGACAATATATTTCTTCAGGTGGTCTCCTATACCTTAATATTGTTCAGGCAGAGTGGGAATTGATGACTGCCAAATGGTTAAGGAAGATCAGGCAGTTAAAACAGGAATCCTTTAAATGTATCTCACTCACTGTCAATATTCAGTTCTACATACTGGTGAAAATCAGACTTCTTCTGGGGAATCTACCAGAGCCAAGTCTGGATAAGATACTAAGGGGTTTGGGGGTTGAGTTGTAGTTTGAAGGTTAGATAAAGCAGTTTTTGTGAATAAAAATAGGGGCACAAAATTTAATTGTTAGAGGCTTGTTTTGGTGTTGTAACATATTATGATTCTAAGGAACTAAGGTTCCAAAGCTGAATTTTGTGGCTTATTCTATTGTCTGCTAATCACCATTAGCACTCTGTAATGATCCTAATGAGAATTCAGTAGGAATCAATCCTCCTATCGCTGAGATACACTGGGTGGAATTTTACAACCCATTGCGTTTGCGGCACGAAAATATCGGGCATGATGTGACAAGTGGGAATGGTGCTCATTTTCGCACGCACTCCTTTTCACTGAAAAAAATTTGATATGATCAGGAGCAGTCCCAAAGTAGGCAAAATGTCAGATTGCTTTTTGTTGTATTCATCACAGTGTCATTCGTGAGATTAATTTCCAATTGTCCCACTCATCTGCCTTAACCACCTTGTTCACAGTTGCTGGATTGGTCAGGAAAACACCTTCTCTAAAAAAGTTGCATTCAGGCACTGGAGAAGCGAGGAGGTAGATCTCTGCTTTCAAACTGCTCCATGCTGCTCAAAGGGTATTGTTTCATGGCAGCCATGTTGTGTTTTGGGTTGGGGTTGCTTGCAATGTGTAGATGGGTGGGGGGGACTGCTGTTGCTCATGAGGTCCAACCTCGGAATCTCAGCACGGACTCAGCTCAAATCACTGACCTCTGCATGTGGGGGATAGGCTAGAAGCTCTCTGAAATTATTAATTAATTATTAATGAAATCATTGCTTTTTATATAGGTCGGTGCAACATCGAAGGCCGAAGGGCCTGTTCTGTGCTGTAATGTTCTATGTTCTATGTTCTAAATGACAATGCAGCAATCTTAGGATTTGTCAGGCAGCACTGTCTATGGCCACGACTGCAGAGGTTCTTGGTGTATGCTTGTGAGTGGTGGGGAGCTATGGGAGCCTTGTTGCCATTCTAGGATATTTAGAGTGGTATGAGGAGTGTGTATTGGTGGTGTTCTGTGGGGATTTGGCAATGTGTGGTGCTGGTGGGTTTGTGCGGGGGGTTATGGGGAGTGTGTGGTGTTGGGGTTTTGTTGGGGGTATGGGGAGTGTGTGGTGCTGGGGGTCTGTGGTGGGTTATGGGGAGTGTGTGGTGTTGGTGTTTTGTTGGGGGTATGGGGAGTGTGTGGTGCTGGGCGTCTGTGGAGGGGTGTAGAGAGTGAGTGGTGCTGGATGCCTGTGGGAGGGAATGGGGAATGTGTGGTGTTGGGGTTTTATAGCGGTTATGGGGAATGTGTAGTGCTGGGTGTCTGTTGGGGGGAGTATGGGAAATGTGTGGTGCTGGGTGTCTGTTGGGGGTATGTGGAGTGTGTGGTGTTGGGATTTTGTTGCGGGGTATGGGGAATGCATGTTGTTGGGGTTTTGTGGAGGGTGTGTGGAATGTGTGGTGTTGGGGTTTTGTGGAGAGTATGGGGAATGTGTTGTGCTGGGTATCTGTAGAGGGTATGTGGAGTGTGTGGTGTTGGGGTTTTGTTGGGGTTTAAGTGGATGTGTAGTGTTGGGGGTTTATTGCGTGGTATGGGGAGTGTATATTGCTGCACAAATCGCAAAAACACAGTTTGCAGGTGCAGCAGGTGATTAAGAAGGCGAATGGGATGTTAGCCTTTTTAGCTAGGGGGATAGATTATAAAAATAGGGAGGTCCTTTTGCAGCTGTATAGGGTTCTGGTGAGGCCGCAGCTGGAGTACTGTGTGCAGTTTTGGTGTCCATATTCAGGGAAGGGTATATTGGCCTTGGAGGGGGTGCAGAGAAGGTTTACTAGGCTGATACCAGAGATGAGGGCATTGGATTATGAGGAGAGACTAAATAAGCTAGGTTTGTATTCTTTGGCGTTTAGAAGGCTGAGAGGGGATTTTATAGAGACGTATAAGATAATGAAGGGGATGGATAGGATAGAGGTTGAGAGACTCTTCCCGCTTAGCAAAGATAGCAGGATTAGAGGGCACAGCCTCAAGAATAAGGGGCGGCGCAGTTCAGATCAGAGTTGAGGAAGAATTTCTTTATGCAAAAGGTGGTGAATCTTTGGAATTCTCTGCCTGTTGAAGTGGTGGAGGCTTCCTCGCTGAATATATTTAAGTCAAGAGTGGATATAGGTTTTTGATTGACAAGGGAATTAAGAGTTACAGGGAGAAAGCGGGAAAGTGGTACTGAACCACTACAGATCAGCCATGATCTTATTGAATGGCGGGGCAGGCTCGAGGGGCTGGATGGCCTACTTCTGATCCTATTTCTTATGTTTTTATGTTCTTATATGCAAAGGTGGCAAGGAAAGCCCTGATCACCAAGCACTTTGCTCACTAAGGGCTTGTGTTGCTGCACATGAGTTCTATTCCACCCATTTGGAATCCTCCAATCTCCTGCAACATTGTAACACCAGAGTGGTGGGCCTGTGTTCACTGTGTTAACAAGTTTCTGTGGCAGGCAGGAAGTTGATGATGACTCACTATGCAAGGGTTGTGGTGCATTTGGAAGAAGGAAGGTGCTTAGGGAGTCAGGGGCTGGAAGCATGCAGGATACTGGGAGTGGCGGGATTGGTGGTCATTTACAAGGAAGGTGCTAGATGAGATAAAACACTTACTCCCTCTGCCTGGATGAGCTCATTCAGTTCCCTGGGGCACTGCTTCCCAGTTCTCCTGGCCAGTGCCTTGGCACTAACGTATGCTGCCACTGCCTCCTAAGCAGCATTTCTATCTCTTCCTCTGGGATGGTGTCCTGCTGCATTGAAGAGAGTGTTCCGCCTTGCTTTCACTGCCTCCAGTAACCTGGCAAGATCAGCATCAGAAAATCGGTGGTGTTGTCTTCCTTGAGGCCTCATCTTCCTGCACTGCCTGCCTCTCTGTCCATCCTTGGGGTTTTTATGGAGTTCTCATTTGTTAGAGAAGTTCAACTAAAGTTTGGGTGAGTCTCATGCTCATTAAAGCATTCCAGCGAGTTTAATGCAGTTTACTTTGTTACCATTGGAAGGAAAGTCAAGTCAGCAATTGCAGGTGTACTGCTGGAGGGAGGCAAGAATTGTGATGGTCAGGGTCAGTGGAGAGAGAGGGTCGTGTCAATCAGCCATTGGGCTGGAGAGGTGATTAGGGACCATGTTTTGGGGGTCTGGGGGGAGTAAGAGGGTCAGTAAAGTTGGCAGGGGGTCTCCGATATCCAAGGAGGGGAGGAAGAGGCTGTATTTGATCCAGGGGAGGAAGTGTTTTGCCAGAAGAGCTGTTTTTTTTCCCTGAACATGTGCAGTTTGGGGCTGTGATCTGAGCTGCAGACTGTCTGGTGATTTTCTCCCTGTCCACTGCCTCTAGTGGATGAAAATGGTTTAGCACATAGTATCAAAGATATAAAAGTGGGAGTGAAAACTTGCCTGGAGAAAGGATCAGGAACTCTCCTGTTCTTTCATCATCTGGACACTTAAAAAAACTTGTAAAATTCCACCCACTGTTCCAATCCATGGGAATATAATGTCCAATCACCAGGATAAAATTTACACTCCTACAATAAAATGCCTTATTCACCATGATTCAAAGTTCCAACACCAAGATAAAGTTGCAATTTCCGGGTTACAATGCCTTATTGGCCCAGGATTCACTATCCCAGTCACTAAGATCCAGTGTCTCAGTCATCAGGATCCAAGATCCAAGCACCAGGATAACATTTCCATTCCCCGGATGCAATGCCTTCTTTATCTTGGATGTCATGCCCCAGGCACAGGACCCAACGTCACAGTCCTCAGTATTCAACACACTCTGAATGGGTGATGCGGTACACAGTGTTTTGCACTGCTGTCCCACAGGCCTGGGTTCAATTCTGGTCTTGGGTGACTGTCTATGTGGTTTCCACATTTTCTCCTTGTCTTTGTGGGTTTCCTCCAGATGCTTCAGTTTCCTCCCATAGTTGTTCCTTTCCAACTATAGAACAAAGAACAAAGAAATGTATAGCACAGGAGCAAACCCTTCAGCCCTACAAGTCTGTGCCAATCCTGATGCCTTAAAAAAAAACGTCTCTCCTCACTCGGTCCATTTTCCTCTGCTCCTTCCCTATTCATGTATCTATACAGATGCTTTTTAAATGTTGCTAATGCGCCTGCTTCCACCACCTTTTTTGGCAGCACATTCCAGGCATCCATCACTCTCTGTGTGAAAAACTTCCTCAATACATCTTTGATAAACTTTCCCCCTTCTCACCTTGAACCTGTGCCCCCTTGTAATTGACACTTCCATCCGAAGGAAAAGCCTCTGACTATCCAATCTGTCTATACCTTTCATAATTCTGTAGACCTCTATTGGATCACCTCTCAGCCACCATTTTTCCAGTGAAAACGATCCTAGTTTATTTAATCTCTCCTCATAGTCAACACCCTCGAGACCAAGCAACATCCTGGTGAGCCTTTCTTTGCACTCTCTCCAAAGTTTCCACATCCTTCTAGTAGTGTGATGACCAGAATTGCATGTAGTACTCCTAATGTAGCCCAACCAATGTCTTATATAGCTGCAACATGATTTCCCAACTCTTTACTCAATGCCCCAGCCGATGAAGGCAAGTGTGCCATATGCCTTCTTGAGCACCTTGGCCACCTGTGTTGCCACTTTTAGGGAAGAGTGGACCTGCATGCCCAGATCCTTCTGTATGTTAATATTCCTCAAGGTACTGCTATTTACAGTATAATTCACACCCAGTTTTGATCTTCCAAAATGCATCACTTCGCATTTGTCCAGATTAAACGCCATCTGTCATTTCTGTGCCCAAGTCCCAATCTGTTTATATCCTGTTGTATCCTCTGGCAATCCCTGGCACTGTCAGTAACTCCACCAATCTTAATGTCATCCACAAACTTACTAATCAGACAGTACACATTTTCCTTTTGACCATTTAGATATACTATAAACAACAGAGGTCCCAGCACTAATCCCTGAAGAATACCACTAGCTACAGATCTCCATTCTGCAAAACATCCTTCCACCGCGACTGTCTATCTTCTATAACCAATTCAATTCTGTATCCATCTAGCCAGTCCACTCCGAATCCCAGGTGATTTTAGATATGTAGGTTAGGTGGATTGGCCAGGTTAAATTTCCCCTTAGTGTCCCAAGATACGTAGGTTAGATGGATTAGCCCTGGAGAATGTGTGGGGTAAACCCAGTAAGAAATCTGACAACATCAGGTTTAAATCCAACATATTTATTTGATAGTAAATAATACTATTTGATATTATCAAATAAATCGGTTGGATTTAAACCTGCTGTTGTCAGACTTCTTACTGTGTTTATCCCAGTCCAATGCCAGCATCTCTACATCATGACTACTATCGACACCGAATGTGTGGGGTTACAGGGTAAGGGAAAGGACTTGGATACTCTGTCAGAGAGTGGGTGCAAACTTGATGGGCAGTATGACCTTTTATGAACTGTAGGGATTCTATGATTCTATGAATCAGGAGATGAGAAATTTGTTCTTAGCTTTGCAGAGCACAATTTGACGAGTTTTGCTCCTTATAATAACCAATCAGGAACCCATACTGAAATAGCAATATGATTGTGATTTGGAATAAGCATGTCGTGGCCTTAGTTTTTTTTTATCATTTTATGATTCTATAATAATGCCAATCATTTCTACATCACTCCAGGAAGGAAACAGAAAATTCAAACCATATTTCTACAGCTATTTTGTTTCTCGTCAAGTGACAATTCACTCATGTGATTTAAAAGAATCAGGACAGTCATATCTTTGTTGTTCCCTGAGGTATGGTTGTTTTTAAATTCCATTCAATAACTAAGAAAACAAGTGATGGCAAAAACATGTAGAATGTTAACTCACAACTTGTACTTAAAACTCTCCTCTCTGCATATGTGTGTGATTAAAAACTGCCTCGCTTTTTCTGTGACAAATGGGTGAACAGAGACTGCTCTATCGTACTGCTTCATTACTGTGCACAGACCTGTTCGAATATTAACTCTGACAGGCCAAAGATGAATTCCCTGAATAATTGCTGTGGATATGAACAGCTCTGTTTCTAAAGAAGGCGCTGGAATTTCTCCTGTCCTGTCCTTAATATATCAAAGGTTCTCATTTCACTCTGCATCTTTTTCCTGAACAGTCAATGCATTTGGGAGGTTAGAGTTCCTTCTGGAAAATATTAGCATTTGTGACCCTATCAAATTTCCACGTAATCATTCTGTGGTCTCAACGAGAATGTTCCTTTATTTCCCAGAACCCTCCTCTCTTAGATACGAGCCTGCCCTTAGATACAGAGCAGGACTGAAATGCAATACATAACATAAATGCTCCAGTCTACCACAGTGCAAATATTGCAGCCTGTGTCAAAAGACATCGTTGATAAGACTGTTCCAAGAAAATAAGCTTTTTGAACATTTGCAGCCAAATTTAGAAATATTCCATTTAAACTTATATGGAAAACTATAAGAAAAGTTTGCCAGCTTGCTGGCTTTGACAATGGGTCATCTAGACTTAAAACTTTTTTCTCTGTTCTTACAGATGCTGACAGACTTGCTGAGATTTTCCAGCATTTTCTCTTTTGTTTTCAGATTCCAGCATCTGCAGTAATTTGCTTTCATACAAGAAAAATCTCCCTTCCTGGTAAGAAAATAATGAGGTTAGAGCCCACTGTTCTTGGCAAAAGGAGGCTGGACAGTTTAAACCCATGCTGAGTCAATATGATGCTATAATATAAAGTTAACCGTCATCTAGCAGTACTTTGCAATCTCACACTCTTGCACTTAGGGGCATATATATGATGCAGAGTGTCACAGACAGAAGCTGGCAAACTTTTCTTATAGTTTTCCATATAAGTTTAAATGGAATATTTTTAAATTTGGCTGCAAATTTTCAAGGTTGAGGAAAACAGGTGGGTGACAGTCACAAACCATAGGCAGTCGGTGCAGAATCTCCCGAAGCCTGTGCCCCCTCCCTCTCTCAAACAGTTGTATCATTTTAGATGTTGTTGGGGAGGACAGCATATCAGAAGTTGATGACAGCAGTGGCCAGGACAGTGGCACCACTGTTGGCTCTGCTGTGTCACAGGGAGGGTTGAAGTGCAGGTATGCAGTAGTACAAAGAACAAAGAACAACACAGCACAGGAAACAGGCCCTTCGGCCTAATGAGCCTGCGCTGCCATTTTAACATTATGAGTGCCCCCTCTACCCATGACCTTTGTCTATACCTATTGGGGAAGACTAATTTAAGGACAATTAGTCTCTAAATTAGTCATGGATTCAATAGTAAGGGGCACAGTAGAGCGTTTCTGTGACTGCGATCAGGATCCCACGATGGTCTGTTGCCTCCCTGGTGCCAGGGTCAAAGACATTACTCAGCAGGCATGGAGCATTCTGAAGTGGAAGGTGAACAGCCGATAGTTGTGGTTCATTTTGGAACTAATGATGTAGGTAGGAAGGAAAATGCACCCTGCAAAATGATTTCAGGAAGTTAGGAAGGCAGCTGAAATGCAGGACTTCCAGGACTGTATTCTCAGGAATGCTCTCTGTGCCATTTGGTAGTGAAGCAAGTAAGAGGAAGATAGTGCAACTTAACGCGCTGCTTGAGAATTGCTGCAAAGGGTGGGCTTCAGACTTTTAGGCCACTGGGATTTCTTCCATGGCAGATGGGACCTTTACAAAAAAGGTTGCTCCTTAACTTCAGGTATAGGTTTATTCATTCAGTCAATGACTGAACACATAGAACATAGAACATAGAACATAGAACAATACAGCACAGAACAGGCCCTTCGGCCTTCGATGTTGTGCCGACCAAAATAAAAAGCAATGCCCCTCCTAACTAAACCATTCCCTTCTCATCCATATACTTATCAACTAACCTCTTAAACGCCACCAAACTTGGCGCATCTACAACAGCTGCAGGCAGGGCATTCCACTCCCTAATCACTCTTTGAGTAAAGAACCTACCTCTGATATCCGTCCTATAACTCATACCCCTTAATTTAAAGCTGTGTCCCCTCGTGCTAGCTTTCTCCATCCTAGGAAAAAGGCTATCACTGTCCACCCTATCTAAACCTCTAATCATCTTATATGCTTCAATAAGATCCCCTCTTAGCCGCCTCCTTTCTAACGAAAACAACCTCAAATCCTTCAACCTCTCTTCATAGGACCTGCCCTCCATACCAGGCAACATCCTAGTAAACCTCCTCTGTACCCTCTCCAATGCCTCCACATCTTTCTTATAATGTGGCGACCAGAACTGCACACAATACTCCAAGTGCGGCCGCACTAGAGTTTTGTACAGCTGCAACATGATGCTGCGGCTCCTAAATTCAATCCCCCTACCAATAAAAGCTAAGACTCCATAAGCCTTCTTAACAACTTTATCCACTTGACTGCCTACTTTCAGGGATCTATTGACACATACACCAAGATCCTTCTGTTCCTCAACACTATTAAGAGCCCTACCATTAGCCCTATACTCTACACATTTATTGTTCCTGCCAAAGTGCATTACCTCACACTTTTCCACATTAAACTCCATTTGCCACCTCTCGGCCCAGCTCTGCAACTTGTCCAAGTCACTCTGTAAACTATAACACCCCTCTTCACTATCTACCACTCCACCGACTTTAGTGTCATCTGCAAATTTACTGATCCATCCCTCAATACCCTCATCCAGATCATTTATAAAAATTACAAACAGCAGGGGCCCCAAAACAGACCCCTGAGGCACACCACTCGTCACCGAACTCCACGATGAATATCTCCCATCAACCACCACCCTCTGTCTTCTATCTGCCAGCCAATTTCTAATCCAATTAGCTAAATCACCCTCTATTCCACACATCTGCATTTTCTGTAGAAGTCTTCCATGGGCCACCTTATCAAACGCCTTACTAAAGTCCATATATACTACATCAACCGCCTTACCCCCATCCACCTCTCTGGTCACTTTCTCAAAAAACTCAATGAGGTTAGTAAGGCATGACCTACCCTTCACGAAACCATGCTGACTATCCCCAATCAATTCATTTCTCTCTAAATAACTATAAATCCTATCCCTAATAATTCTCTCCAATACCTTGCCCACCACAGAAGTAAGACTCACTGGCCTATAATTCCCAGGAAGGTCTCTCTTCCCCTTCTTAAACAATGGGACCACATTCGCCATCCTCCAGTCCTCCGGAACCACACCCGTAACCAACACATTGACGAAGGAAGAGCAGTGGACGTGGTGTACATGGACTTCAGCAAGGCATTTGACAAGATCCCCCATGCAAGACTTCTTGAGAAGGTGAGAGGGCATGGGATCCAAGGGGCTTTGGCCTTGTGGATCCAGAACTGGCTTGCCTGCAGAAGGCAGAGGGTGGTTGTGGATGGCTCTTTTTCTGCATGGAGGTCGGTCACCAGTGGAGTGCCCCAGGGATCTGTTCTAGGACCCTTGCTGTTTGTCATTTTCATAAATGACCTGGATGAGGAAGTGGAGGGATGGGTGAGTAAGTTCGCCGATGACACGAAGGTCGGTGGTGTTGTGGACGGTCTGGAGGGATGTCAGAAGTTGCAGCATGACATCGACAGGATGCAAGACTGGGCGGAGAAGTGGCAGATGGACTTCAACGCGGATAAATGTGTTGTGGTCCATTTTGGCAGATCCAACGGGATGAATGAGTACACTATCAAAGGTAGGAGTCTTAGCTGTGTGGAAGAGCAGAGGGATCTTGGGGTCCGGGTCCATAAGACTCTCAAATCGGCCTCCCAGGTGGAGGATGTGGTTAAGAAAGCTTACGGTGTACTGGCCTTCATTCATCGAGGGATTGAGTTCAGGAGTCAGGAGGTAATGTTGCAGCTTTATAGGACCCTTGTCAGACCACACTTGGAGTACTGTGCGCAGTTCTGGTCGCCTCACTATAGGAAGGACGTGGAAGCTATTGAAAGGGTGCAGAGGAGATTTACAAGGATGTTGCCTGGATTGGGAGGCATGCCTTATGAAGACAGGTTGAGGGAGCTGGGACTGTTCTCCCTGGAGAGACGAAGGTTGAGAGGCGACCTGATAGAGGTTTACAAGATGTTGAGAGGAATAGATAGGGTGGACTCTCAGAGACAATTTCCCAGGGCTGAAATGGTTGCGACGAGAGGGCACAGATTTAAGGTGCAGGGAAGCAAGTACAGAGGGGATGCTAGGGGAAAGTTTTTCACTCAGAGGGTGGTGAGTGAATGGAATCGGCTGCCGTCGGTGGTGGTCGAGGCGAACTCGCTGGGGTCTTTTAAAAGACTTCTGGATGAGTATATGGGATCCAACGGGATTGGGGGTTATAGATAGGTCTATGGCTGGGTAGGTTTTGATGTGTTCGGCACAACTTGTGGGCCAAAGGGCCTGTTTGTGCTGTAGTGTTCTATGTTCTATGTTAACTTGACAGGCACTAACACCCCTTGGGGAGATTTGATCGTGCAGTTCAGGTGGATTTAAACTAATAAAGTAGTGGGGTGGGACCCACAGCAGTAGGTCAGAGAGTGCAGAGATTGTGGAGAACTGAGTAAATAGGTCCAGTAAGACTAAGAGATATAAAGCACAGGGAGAGTGTGTAAAGCGAGATAGGACAAGTTGTCTGAGGTGCAAGTAATATGACAGGAAAGGTGGAATTTAAAGCTTGGATTACTAAATGGAAATATAATGCTGTAGCAATTATGGAGGCTTGGATAAAAGAAGGTAGGACTGGCAATTTGGCATTCCAGGATTTAGATGCTCCAGGTGAGATAGAGAGGGTGACAAAAATGGTGGGGGTATTTCTTATTGGTTAGGAGAATGTCATAGCAATATTGAGGGTGATCACCCTGATGGTATCATACAGTGAGGCCAAATGGGTAGAACTCAGGAACAGGAGCAGTGCAAAATCAGTTAACAATTCAGGGCAAGTTTGTCCCTGTAAAAATGAAAGATAAAGATGGCAACATTCAGGAATTCTGGATGACAAGAGAAATTGTGACCTTAACAAAAAAGGGGGAATATATAAATTTCAGGAAATTGAAAATGGATAAGACTCTTGAGACATACAAAGGTGTCAGGAAATAGTTTAAACAGGGATTTAGGAGGGCTAAAAGGGGCCCTGAAATGTCCTTGGCACTCAGGATTAAGGAGAATCCCAAGGCTTTTTATGCATATATAAGGAGGAAGAAGGTAGCTAAGGAAAAGGTGGGTCCACTCAAGGGCAGTGGAGGGAATTTGTGTGTGGAGCCAGAAGAGTGGGTGAAGTCCTTAATAAGTACTTTGTATCAGTATTCACAAAGGATTAAGATGTGGTGGATGGTGAGTGTAGAAAGGAAGATGTTGACATTCTAAGACATATTAAGTTAAAAAGAGAAGTACTGGAAGTTTTGAAAACATTAAGGTGGACAAGTCCCCAGGACCAGATTAGGGTCTATCTCAGAATATTGGAAGAAATGAGGGAAGAAATTACTGATGTCTTGGCCAAAATCTTTATATCCTCTTTAGCCATGGGTGAGGTATCAGAAGATTGGAGAGTAGCTAACATTCCTCCTTTGTTTAAGAATGGCAGAAGGGACAATCCAGGAAACTATAGGCCATGTGAATGCTTAGAACGTGCTGTTGGAGGAGATGGTAGAAGCAGATTCTACACAACATTTAAGAGACATCTGGACAGATACATGAATAAGCAGAGAATAAAGAGATTTGGACTATGTAGAAGCAAGAAAATATTAGATTAGAGAGGCAGCACAGACTTGGTGGGCCAAAGAGCCTGTTCCTACGTTGTATTGAACATAAAGCTCAGCATTGATATAAAGCCATAAACACTGAGTTCTTATAATGACCTTGGACTGTTAGTCAGATGTAAAGCATATGAAGCAAAGCAGAGTGAGAATGACTCATTCATTGACTCTCATTTAATGATAACAAATTGTATTTCAATAGCACCTTTGATGTGATAAAACATCCCAGGCATTACGCTAGGATATTTATGAAATAGAATATGGCATGGCTTGATATATGATAGCTGAAAGTTTGGTCAAAGGTTTTAAGTAACATCTCAAAGGAGGAAAGTGAGGTCAAGAGGCAAAGAGGGTTAGGGAGAGATTCCAGTTCTGAACTCTCCATTCACCTGAACAAGGGTCAGAGGCCCGAAAGCTAGTGGCTTTTGCTACCAAATAAACTTATTGGACTTTAATCTGGGGTTGTGAGACTTCTTACGGTGTTTACCCCAGTCCAATGCCAGCATCTCCGCATCAAATATAAAGCGTTACAAGGATAGGGTGGAGAGGAGAGACTGGATGGGAGATTCTTTCACAGAGATGATGCAGACTCAATGCTCTAGATGGCCTCTTTCTGCACTGAAAAGTTCCATGATTCTATGCCCCAACAAATTTCTCCCTCTCTTTAGCTCTGAGGAAGAGTATTTTGGGCTTGAAATGTTACCTCCATTTTCCCTCCCTATGGATCTTGGTAGTCCTGTTGAGTTTTTCCAGAATTTTCTGTTCTTGCAGATTCCTGCATCCGCAATATTTTGCTTTCCTTTAGTTAACTGGGTTGACTAACTGGGAAGCCAACTTAAGCATAGGCTGGAACTCTCTAGTCTCACATTCCCTGCCACTGCTGCCAGCAAGAACAAAGAATTTGGTGCTCAGCTAAAGTCTCCATTCACTGCAGCAGGACTCGATAATCCCAGCCGCAGATAGGTCATTGACTCTGAATCTCTGTTCTGTTACATTCTGCCATTGAGTAAAGAAATACTCACAATGATTTATCATGAAATCTGAATTGCCCATCACAAAAATCGGAAGAATCTATTAAAGAAAGTCATGCAATGAGGCATTGAATGATCTTCTACAGGATCGCTTAAAGTAAGTGATCAGTATTTAAAAACTCTGTGACCAGAATGAACATGTATCCCACTAAAGTAACTGACTTCATTAGTAAATGAGTAAAAGACTGTGTGCCAAAGAAGCAAATCCATCTGTTTCCCTCTTTGCTGAAGTCTAAGTTTGAAATGTTCAAGTCAGGCAACTCTGACCTAAACAAGAAAGTAAGAAGTCTCACAACACCAGGTTAGAGTCCAAATAGTTTATTTGATAGTAATCCCACAAGCTTTTGGAAATGTGTCCTCCATCCCAGAAGCCTCAAACAAACCTGTATTTGAAGTCACCATTGCTGATGTTAGAGCAGCCTTCTCAAAAGTCAACCCATGTAAAGCAACTGGCCCAGGTAGGGCACTGAGATGAGCATTCAGCACCTGCATGGACCAGCTGGCGAGGTATCCGCAGACACTTCTAACCTCTCTTTGCAACAATCTGAGATTGCTACCTACTTCAAGATAATGAGAATAATCTAGACAGCGAGGCAGCGTGCCTTAATGACTATCATCCATCTCTGACATCCATCATTATGAAGTGCTTCGAAAAGTTAGTCATGGCACAAATCAATTCCTGCCTCTCAGATTGCCTGGATCCATACAATTTGCCTTTTGCTGCAAAAGGTCTACAGCTGACCCCATCTCCCTAGCCCTACACTCAATCTTGGAACACCTAACCAACAAAGACACCTCTGTCAGGTTGCTATTCATAGACTACAGTTCAGACTTTTACACTATTATTCCTACATCTCCAAACTTTATGGCCTGGTGCTAGGCTCCTCCCTCTGAAACTGGATCCTAGACTTCCTAACCCACAGACCACAGTCAGTAAGGATGGGCAACAATATCTCCTCCACAATCATCTTCAACACCGATGCTCTGCAAGGCTGTGTCCTCAGCCCCTTACTAGACTCTTTATACACCCCTGATTGTATGGTTAAATTCCCCTCCAACTCAATTTTCAAGTTTGCTGATGTCACCACCATAGTAGGTCAAATCACAAACAATGACAAGACGGACTACAGGAAAGAGATAGAGGATCTGGTGCGATGACAATAACCTCTCCCTCAATATCAACAAAATGAAAGGGATAGTCATCGATTTCAGAAGCACAATGGAGGATATGCCCCTGTCTACATCAATGGTGATGAAATAGAAATGGTCGAGAAATACATATTTTTATGTGTCCAGATCATCAACAACCTGTCCTTCCATGCGCACACGATAGTTAAGAAAACCCATTAATGCCTCTATCTTCTCAGTAGGCTAAGGAAATTTGGCATGTCTGCTACAACTCTCACCAACTTCTACGGATGCACAATAGAAGGTATTCTTTCCAACTGTATTACAGCTTGGTATGTCTCCCGCTTTGTCCAAGACCATAATAAACTACAAAGTGTCATGAACGAAGCCCAGTCCATCACTCAAACCAATCCCCCATCCACTGACATTATCTACATTTTCTGTTGCCTCAGAAAAGCAACCAACATAATCAAGGACCCCATGCACCCTGGAAATACTCACTTCCACCTTCTTTCATTGGAAAAAGATACAAAAGTTTGAGAACACATACCAACTGATTCAAAAACAGTTTTTTCCTTGCTGCCCTCAGGCTTTTGAATGGACCTACCTTGTATTAAATTGATCTTTCTCTGTATCTTAGCTATGACTGTAACATTTCATTCTGCACTCTCTCCTTTCCTTTCCTATGTTTGGTATGCTTTGTCTGTAAAGCATGCAAGAAACAAAATTTTTCAATATATACTATTACATGTGACAATTATAAATAAATCAAATCAAATCTAAATCTTTGTATTCAGTGTTTTATTTCTCCTTTTCAAAATATTCAAACCAATAGAAATGATTTATTAAGCTATTAAATATTGCAAATAAAACTATATTATATCATCTTATAAATAAATTCATTGTACCAATAATTACTGCTTGAAAGGAAAATACAACTGATATTTGTATATGGATTTTAAACCAAATGCATCAGTATGAAATTTGTGGAGGATATTTCATAAAGTTCCAATATTGTAAATGCAAATTATTTCAGAAATATTCATTTGCTTCCTCTTAGCTTAAACCATCACCTGCAGCGTAGCCTGTTCCCCTTAATAAAATCACGTGACTTCAGTTGCCACTGTTAATTAAACTTGCGTCTCATCTTTTTAGATTTGTTGCTGGCTGCATTATTTTTTAAAAAATAGTCTTATAAATTCACCAAGTATTAGAAAGCAATTTGAGTTGCAGCCCTGAAGCTGTGCCCTGTCTTGCTTACAAAGTGAAAAATAAGCAAGGCTGAAGGAACAAGGAAAGGTCATTCAAGATCCCCAAGACACCTCGTCCTCCAGCTCTTGTTTTGTGGTTCAGGATAACATATTTTCCTTTATTTTTACAATCCCAAGCCCCAAATGCAGGCATCCCTTGTGAGCTTTGGTAGATTCATTTATTCTGTGTACACATTGAGGGAGGTAATGTTCACTACATTCAACAACAACGTGTTCTATTGTTCAGTAATTCTAAAAAGGGACAAAAAAAGTCTTCCACAAATATAAGCTTTGCCTGCTGGATTCATCTTATTATCTTGCAGCTCTCTCAACATGACTGAACCCTAAGGGAAATATACACTTTCTAATGTCAATGGGATTATCATTTCACAGTTCATTTTCTCAAAAGGGTCACCAAAACAGTACAGGTCTGCCCCACCTTTAATTCTTTGTGGGCTCAGCTATTTGCAGTTTTAAACCTTTAGATACAAGGGTCAAGATACCCCCTTTCCTAATATCTGACCCAGGTCACAGTTGACAATGTAGACAGACCGAGAAATGATTAACAGCAGATCAGTGTGCTTAATTGCCACCGCTACTTCTTTGGATATGAAAGAGGCAGGTGATACACGAATTTATCAGCACAACCTGCTGGCTAATAGATGTGAGTCCTTAATGAGCTAATCTTCAGCTCACCCATTTTGATAATCATAAGTCACATCAGCATTTGTCTAACGCATATCAAAGGAACCATTGAGTAAAAACTGATAGTTTTGATATACAAACATTATTTAAAAGGACATTGGATGGAATTTTACAAACTGATCGTGCCTGTTTTGCAGCAGGAAAAGGTCATAAAATCAGGTGTGATGTGACTAATGAAAATGGTGCCCATTTTGTGCCCATTTCCATTTTACCAAGAAAAAGTTTCATCACGATCAGGAGCCCGTTTAAAATGGCAAAATGTCAATTTGCTTTTTTTTCATTTATCACAATATCATTCGTGAGTTTCACCCTCAATTGCCCTGGCTCACTTTCCATAACGACCTCTTCATTACAGCCTAATGTGTCATGAAAACACTTCAAGTATAAAAGTCAGAATCAGGTGCTTGATCAGTGAGGGGAGTGAGGAGGTAAGTCACTGATTTCGAACTGCTCCGTGTTTCTCGGAGGGGGTTGTTTCATGGTAGCCATGATAAGTTTGGATTGGTGGGAGGGGCCTGTGAATGTGTGGAGGGGTGGGGGCTGTTGTTGCTCATGTGGTCCAACTTCAGACACTCAGCACAGATCCGGCTCAGAGAGCTGATCTTGGGTCTTAGCGCTGACTCTGGGTTCTACTGGTGGTAGCAACAAGCACTGTTGCAGGCAGGGGATAGGCTAGAAACTCTCTGAGGTGATAATGCTGCCACCTCAGGACTTGTTAGCCAGCACTGTTTGTGACTGCTAGAACATAGAACATAGAGAACATAGAACATTACAGCGCAGAACAGGCCCTTCGGCCTTCGATGTTGCGCCGACCAATTAGGAAAAAAATTGCATGGGTTCGGGGATTAGGAGCATGGGAAGTGTGTGTGGTTCTATGGGGTGGACGGGTATAGGAAGTGTGTATTAGAACATAGAACATAGAACATTACAGCGCAGAACAGGCCCTTTGGCCCTCGATGTTGCGCCGACCATTATAAAAAGCAATGACCCTCCAAACTAAACCATTCCCTTCTCTTCCATAAACTTATTGCTGGAGTTCTGTGGGGGATATGAACAGTGTGTGTTGCTGGGGGTCTGTGAGATGGGAATATACGCTGCTGGGAGTCTCTGGGGCAAGGTGGATTTGGGGAGTATGTGGTACTGGGAGTCTGTGAGGAGGGTGTGGAGATTGTGTGTTGCTGGCCTGGGGATAATGTTATGAAGTTGAGTTTATAACGATGTAAAGAATGTAAAAATGATAGAGGGAAAATGCATTGTGTGGCCCCTTTAAATGCTGGTGTTTTGTTTCAGTGCTTGGAGGTTTAAAATGTAAAGTACACCTAAAGTCCAGGGTGAAACATTTGTATCAAAATCTCAAGCAGTAGTCTTTAAAAGGCAACATGTTACTGTTTGAATTTTGCCCTATTTAAAGGTGACATTCAGCCACCAGGAACCTATAAGATTTGAATTTGATAATGTTGACAACAGCAGACCAATCCTATTGTAGGGAAATAGATAGGTTATCTCAGGTATAAAAGAGAGTGCAAGGGGGAAAACAGGAGATAGAAATTGTCACCTCTGAAGTCTCGAGAGGGAGAGAGCAGCTGTCCACCCTGCCAGCTTTATATCTCTTAAGGGAACACACCATCTAATCAGCAAAACGTACCAAAAAGAACTTAACAGAGAAATCAACTGACAAACTCCAGAAAGTTCCGAAAAACACTAAACCTGGTAGTATTGAAACATATTGAAACATATAAGATGATCAGAGGCTTAGATAGGGTGGACAGTGATAGCCTTTTTCCTAGGATGGAGAAAGCTAGCACAAGGGGACATAGCTTTAAATTAAGGGGTGGTAGTTATAGGACAGATGTCAGAGGTAAGTTCTTTACCCAGAGGGTGGTAAGGGTATGGAATGCCCTGCCTGCGGCAGTTGTAGATGCGCCAAGTTTGGTGGCGTTTAAGAGGTTAGTAGATAAGTTTATGGACGGAAAGGGAATGGTTTAGGTTAGAGGGTCATTGCTTTTTCTTAATTGGTCGGCGCAACATCGAAGGCTGAAGGGCCTGTTCTGCACTGTAATGATCTATGTTCTATTTTTTTTAAGAGTGACCAAATTCTATTAATAATTTTTTTGATTAATTGTACTTATTTGAACAGCATTCCAGTAGAATCTTATTTTATGCAGTATGTCACTTGTTTAGTTCAAGTTCCTTGTTAGTTAAATAAATAAATTGTTCAGTGTTCATTTTAAAACAAGTGTAGGTAATTTCTGTAAGTTGCCCACTGAACATTACTGAAGGACAGTTCACCTTCCCACACACTTTTAACAGATTATGAGCTAAGGTATTCCTCTTTAGAGGATTCGGCATTACATCGCAAAAGAGGGACAGCCTCCACATTGTACCAAGTGAGCACAGTCCCTTAAAATCTCCATCTGTCTCCCCCTTCCCTCAATTCCCTCCTGCCCTTTCATTTGAGGAGATGGCTTTTGCAATACAGCCCATTGATCTTGCTGCTGGAGCAAAGGGGGAAGAGCTGGAAGATGAATTGCAGGCAGAGGAGGTCCAGGCCTTATCACTCGCAGGAGTAGAGGGAGATGGTCACCCTGGGCAAGATGTGGCCGTCACTCACCCTGAGGGGACGGGGGGTGCTGGAGAATTAGGAAGCGTAGATCCTGTCAGTTCCACGTACAAGTGTCCTTCGTGCAACTGTCAGACACTGCGTGCCACCATTCGCTCTGGTTCAGAAAGGAGACAGAAAGCTGTGTCATTTGTTACAGGACCTGGCACCTCGGGGCATGGTGGGGGAAGGGTGGGGGAAGGGCGGGGGGGGGGGGGGGGGGGGGGGGTGGTCACCCACTCTCTGTGGCTATGAAAGTGACGGCTGCCTTAAACTTTTACACCACCGGGTCTTTCCAGGCCACCAATGTAGACCTTTGTGGCATTTCCCAACCATCCATCCACAAGTGTGCCAAAGAGATCATGAATGCCCTGTACGCCCGCACTTGCCAGAATATTAAATCTGACTGAAGCAGGCCCCACGGAAAACCCGAGGTGCAGGATTCACAGCCGTCACAGGGATGCCAAATGTGCAGAGGGCTATAAACTGCTCCTGCATCGCCATCAAAGCCCCAGTGAAGAATTCAGGAAGATTCATCAACAGAAAGGGCTTCCATTCAATAAATGTGCAATTGGTGTGTGAGCATCAGCTAAATATCATGCATGTCTGCATCCTAGCAGCATGAATGACAGCTTCATCCTATGGCGTTCTGATACCCTGGAAATCTTTGAGGAAGAGGCCAGGTTGCACGGTTGGCTCGTGAGGTCATGAAGTTCCCAGTTCAGGTTTGGCTGATGATGCTAGTGCGGCGGCCTCAGACTGTCAAGGAGACCCGCAATAAAGAAGCCCACATTGCCACCCATTCAATAGTGAAGCTGTACATAGCCCCCACAAAATGTAGTTCAGGTGCTTGGACTGCTTTGGCGGAGTTCTCTGATATAACCCCCGGATATCGTCCTGCATTGTGCTGATATGCTATGTCCTATACAACCTGGCGCAACAGCGAGGAGATCTTTTGGAGGAGGAGGAGGAGAAGGCACCTTGAACCCCCCCTTAGAGTCCTATAACCTCTTGCAACATTGTAACACTAGAGTGGTGAGCCCCGGGATGCTGTGTTAGCGAGTTTCAGTGGCAGGCAAGATGATGACTCATTATGCGCAATTGTGGTGATGCCCTGGTGCAAACTAGTCTGACTCCCACCTGAGCTCCATATACATGCTGGCACCTGGAACTATGTCTGGGTGATGGGTAAGGGAGCACTAAACCTCCATGCAAGGACCCGGGGCAAGTGTGGTGATGGGTGGTGGGAAGGGAGGTTGGAGATCTCCCGTGGGTTCTGGAGATACCATGGCAGATGCTGCAAGTTGCTACTAATGCATGCCATCTGCTGCAGCCAGTGAATTATTTGAATGCCTTCATTTTCTCAGTAGCAATGCGTTGAAGGGACTCCCCCAATGACATCAACGTTCAGGGGCCCTCTGGCCCCTGTTAAGGTAAATACATCCCTGTTAGAAGCTAATTAGAGATAAGTTAGCCACAGGTTTAGGGTCACATTTATCATTGCAAATAATGCTTTCAAAATAAGTGATACGATAAAAACACGTGAACATTAAAGTGCCTAAATATTTGACCTTCTTAGTGTTGCCCTTCATGCTGTCTTAGTGTCGCTGCAATTTCTTAACTTTATATGGCCTATCACTACATCTCAGTATCTCTCCAGGATGTACGACAGAGGTGCATGTAGCCAGTTGCTTACTAAGCCCTGTGGTCTGTGATACACTTGATGTGCGTCCTCTGGAGGCCCTGGATGTTGAGTGCCCTAGTCTGCTTCCAGGTGTCAGGGACAATCCATGATACCTTTTTCATCCCGTTGCCCCTGAGATGCCCTGGTGTCAGGATGTGGGCAGTTGGAAGACATAGTCACAGCTACAGTCTCTTGGGTGTAAGACCCCAGCATGGTCTCGAGCCCTTTCTCCTCCCTCAGGGTTCCTGTGGGCCCCTGGGTCACTCTATGGGATAGTGGTTGTTCTGCAGTGAGCTCCAGGATCCCCAGTGTCACCTGGCCCTGACAGTCTCGGAGGATCACCTGCATTCTTGCCATGGTGGTCAATCCCTCTGTGATGGCCTTCTGAATCGGGCCATCATCTGTTACCGGGAGCAGCAAGTGCTCTCTAACACTGGACCATGTTCTGCAGCTCCTTAACCATGCCCTTCTGTGACTGAGCCACGTTCTCAAGGGCTGTTGTCATCGTCCGCTGTGTCTTGGCATTGTCCTGTTGGGTCTCCGGCAAACTCTCGAGCCTCTCAACAATGGAAGCCTATTGAGGCCTTCAGCCGTGGCCTGTTGTAATTCAGTCGTGGCCCTCTGGGACTGCGCTGTGCAGTGGCTCAGCCATCATTTGGACTTTGCCACTTATGGTGAGGATCTCCACCATGGACACCACCTTGCAGTGTTGGCCTGATACCATGCAGATAGGCAATAGCTGGTCCATTGGAAAGCTTTGGGACTTCTCCCAATAGTCTTTCAGTTGGTCTAGTGTTGCTATCAGCTCCTCCTGAATTTCTTACTCTGTTGCCGCACCTCTAGCAGCTGAGGAAGAAGTAATAAATAATAGAGGCCCGTTTTGTAGCCTGAGGCCAGATGAGTTCCTGCCTCTGGCATTCCCTCCTCCACCTGATGTTCGTGGTGTGCTGTGCGCACCAGAGACTGACCCAGATATCTCACCGTTAATGTGATCCACTGATGTGAGAGTCTGGGATGGTGAACTGCGAGGAGGAAGCTGATACAAAAGTGGCACTGGACTTGGAGGCCCCTTCATTCACTTCCTCTGAGCTGTCTTCTGAGCAGGATGGGAGATAGCACAGTGGAGGTCACTATGACAAATGGCCCAGGTGTGTTGGGGTCTTTTCCTGCAATACCGGACACAAGGTTAAGCGCAAAGGAGGGAAAGAGGAATCTAGGCTGTATGCAACTTACTAGAGATTTCTCCAACAAATGGAGAATTGTCAGGTGCTGACTTTTATGCTCCAGCCTGATCATCCTGTCGCTAATGGTCCACTACCACAAGCTCCAGTACCCACTCCTCAAAGGAGGTGAGAACCCAGATCTCTGGCACTCCACCCCCTGTCTTCACCCTCTCCTGGCGATTGCGGGTATTTTTCTGTGGGGACAGAAGGAACCATGATGGAACAAGTCCTGCAGAGTTTCAGGGGTTGGCCCTCAGAGGGCAAAGGTTGTGATACTCTTGGGTGGGAGAAAAAAGGTGCTTGGGGGTCTGGGCTGAAAGCATGCAGATTGCTGGGAGTGGAGGGAGCTGGGGGTCATTTAGGGGGAAGATACTTGATGAAGTTAAACCCTTGCTGCCGGAATCAGATCATTCAGTTCTTTGTGGCACTCCTTCCCGATTCTCCTGACCTGTGCCCTTGTTCTAATGCATGCCACCATCTCGAGGCTGCATTTCCATCCCTTCTTCTCAGACAGTACCTTACTGCAGGAAAAAGAGTTCATCGCCTTGCCTCCGCTGACTCGAGCAATCTTGTCAGATCAGCATCTGAAAAACGGGGAGCTAAATTCCTGGAGACCATTTCTTTCTGCTCTACCTGCCTGTCTGTCCATCCTTGGGGGTTTTTATGGAGCTTTTCCTTGTTAGGGCAGATCAGCTGCGAGCAGTTTGGGTGATTCATGCACTTGTTAGAGCGTTCCAGTGAGTTAAAGCTGTTGGCCTTGTTACCGTGTATGGGGAGCCAAGCCAACACTTGCAGGCGTGCTGATGGAGAGGTGGAGGGGGGTTGCAAATTGTGCCTCAATGATGATCGGGGCAGAGAGAGAAAGGGTCATGTCAGTCAGCCACTGGGTCAGGCAGGTTGATGAGGGGTCATGTATTAAGAAGTCTCACAACACCAGGTTAAAGTCCAACCAGTTCATTTGATAGTACATCACAAGCTTTTGGAAACATTGTTCCTTTGTCAGGTGTGTGGAAAGTTCTGCATCATGTGCCAGGGGGATGGTGGGGTGAAGTGGCGGATGTAAGCGGGTCAATAATGCTGGGGTGGTACGGGGGCAGGGAAAGATGTTCGTGGGGGAGGGAAAGGCTGAACCTGGCTGGAGGAGTTTGTCAAGAGAATTTTATTGTGTCTTTATGTCTCTGATCAGAGCTGAAGGATCTCTGGTGAATGAAGTTCTACCCACTGCCTCAATCAACGGTCAGCCTATATTTATAAAGACTAAGTGCATAAAATCAGGAATGAAAACCCATCCGAGAAATAGCATTTTCATGCTAGCTGGACACTTAGAACAAATTTTGTAAAATTCCACCCATTGTTTGTTTCTGGAATAGTATAAAAGGGTAACTTATGATAATACTTTCAGCATGGGATGAATAGGCAAGGACAAGCCCTGGCCCACAAGTTTAGTTTGTCAGTATTGTGAGAGAAGGATTTCACAATTGGCTTATATTATTACCATTAAACATCTGGGAGAATTGAGGCACCATATGTGCGTCAAGATTAGGAATTTGTACAGATTCAAAGGGTTGCTTCAAAACCCAGCATGCCAACTACGAAGGCCAGTCCAAAATGCTTTTGTGTTTTCTTCTACTGATGTCTACACTAACATTATACAAACAACATGGAGGAAGAACCTTTGCAACAATATAACGGGGTTTGATGAGATCAAGCTCTTTGACCAGAAACAAATATAAAATATTGATGGTGTTCACAGAGGTATCAACAAAGTCATCAACAAAGCTAAGAAACACTAGGTAGATTGTACAAGTGTGCCACGTGTAGCAAGAGGAGTTAATTTTGTGTGATATGTTAATATGACCTGTGAATATGTCAGTTTAAAGGATGAGCTAATCAGGGATAGAATTGTTGTCGTTGGCGTGGGTGAAGCATTGTCTGCCTTTTGGAATTGAGAGATGCTTTAACCCTCACAAAGGCAATTCAACTCAGCAGGCAGGCTGAGGTCAGGGAACGATATCAATCAATGATTAGGGTGATAGGGAGAAACATATCCCAGATGACTGACTCAGTAGAGTATGTTAAATTTAAAAGCAAAGAGGTGGCTGCATAAAAGTTGAGGAGTTAGGAAGTGCATCCATCATCTACCCTGGCTAACTGTAATCAGTGTGGGGAGAAAAAGAAACACAGATAAGAAAACTGTCCCTGCAAAAGAGGCTGAATAGGATTTTTTCAGATAGAAGGGTCATTTTCAGACTGTGTGTCATAGCAAGAAATTTGTACAGAATAAGCAAAAAGAGAAGCATTTTGAAAAGTGGCAAGTTCCCATGAAATATAAGATATCAATGATATTGAGATGCCCTTCCTTGAAGAAATCCAGGAAGCAAGTGGAAGCTAGTGGAGTGCTAATACCGTAGCGAAGGGAAATGAGACATGCTTTAACTTAGACGAAGTGCAGTAGTTTTGACTCTTTCTGATGCTGAACTGTAATTGGAGAAATGTTCTCTTCAGCCATCATGTAAAAAAAGTTACACTGGCCAGGAGGGGTCGAACTCAAGGTCATAGGACAACTGAATGCAACACTTCAATATAGAGAGGAAAGTTAATGACAGCTCATGTGATCCCAAACCAAGGCTATTTGCACTTAAGTAGGAAAGCCTGTAGTAGCTTGCATCAAAATTGCAGAGTAGGAGAACTGGAAAGCCAAGAAGATCAGTCTAAAACATTCCAGTGCCAAAATTCAATGGACTATCAGAGCTGTTACACAGCTGAAAAAAACAGTTGTCTATGGACAAAAACTTAACAAAATTGGGAATAAGTTCAATTTTACGAAGCAGCTAATGATTTTTGATACTGCCTCTGCTGAAGAATCTCAGTTGCTCACAATCTTCAGTACACCATTTGAGAAATTGTGATCGAACAATTTCTGGCACTCATGTAAATGTTAGGTATTCTAGAAAGACTGGATGGCATAAGCCACACAGATGATGCCTTGATCCATGAAGGCACACAGACAGAATTTGACACTATAGTGTGAGCTGCAATATCTACAGTCAACAATAAATGGGAATTTTCACAGTCGACTACCAAATTTCTTGGGAATATTGTGGATGAACCCTGTGTCAGAGTACATCCATGGAAGGCATGAACAACTCTGAGTTACCACCTCCCAGTATGTGACTGTGCTCCAAAGATTTATGGTTATGTCAACCAAGTTGGAAAGTTCTTACTGTCATTAATCTAGCACTTTGTCAGCTGCTCAACTAGGCAATACATGTTAAATCTTTTAAGAAAATAGAAGAGCCGCTCATAATTACCTGATATTATAGTTCACTGCAGGAGGCATGATGATACAGCAGTTAGCACAACTGCCTCATAGTGCCAGGGACCCAGATTCAGTTCTGGCTTTGGGTGACTGTTGTGGAGTTTGTACATTCTCATGTTCTCCCTGTGTCTGCGTAGGTTTCCTCTGAGTGCTTTGGTTTCCTCCAAAGATATGTGGGTTAGGTGGATTAGCCACAGTAAATGCATGGGTCTATGGGGAAAGGCCGGGTGATTGAGTGTGGATAAGATGCTCTTTCAGAAAGTTGGTGCAGTTGTAGTTGCAGACAATTGATCACAGTTTGCCAGTGAATATTAAAAAGAGTACATGGCCACGTATGGATTTGTCCATACTACCATTCACCAAAGTACCCTCAAGCTAATGGTGAAGAGGAAAGAAGAATTTGCACAATGAAATTATTAGTGAAGAAAAATGATGACTTGCACACTTGAGCTATCATTGAACTCCATTTTTGGATGGCACAGTGATTAACACTGCAGCTTCACAGCTCCAAAAAACTGGGTTTGATTCCCAACTTGGGTCACTGTGTGGAGTTCACACATTCTCCCTGTGCCTGCGTCTGTTTCCTCTGATTGCTCCGGTTTCCTCCCACAGTCCAAAGATGTGTGTGTCAGGTTGATTGGCCATGCCACATTGCTCCTTAGTGTCCCAGGATGCATAGGTTACAGGGATTAACTGGGTAAATGTGTGAGATTGTGGAGGTAGGGCCTGACGCGAGATTATTGTCAGTGCGGACTCAATGGGCTGAATGGCCTCCTTCTGCACTATAGAGTTTCTATTATTCTACGGTTTTCACTTCAAAATGATTGAACAGCACGTGAACATTTTTTTTCTATGAAGGGGACTAAGAACACAACTCCCCACTCCCTCTCACACACACATAGCTATGCTGTGTGCACAAGCTGATGACTTGGATAAGAAAAGGGAGAAAGAGGATGTGTATTAGTTCAATCAGATGAGTAACTAGGACTAGAAGAACCAGTTTGATCCCAGACCAAATTTTCTGTGGATAAGCACTTGAACAGACACCACTTCCATGGCCCTACCTCATCAAAACAGACACTGGTATAATAACACAAAACAGAAATACACTAATTGCTGCAGGAGAAGCAGTTTTCTGCTAGGTCACTGCAGTCATCAAATTGAAAAGGCTTGGGATGTTTCAGTGATGTACCAATCCAGATGAGTACCAGAATGAAGAGCCTGATTCATTTATGAATTTGCTTCTGGCTTTTCAGAGCTCGAGAAATCATGTGTAGGACTTAAATTCCTAGCCTTCTCCAGAGGAGCTGAGAGCCCAGCAATGAAACTGCCACAATGGTTGTTCCAGTAAAAATGAAACTGATGTCAGAGATTTGTGCTATTGAAGATTTGGCTTCAGTGACTGGACTGGTCAGTGGATGTCCTACAGTACAGCCCAAGAGGGTCTGCTGCATTATTGTGGTCTGCTGTGCTCTACACAAACTAGGGCTGCAGGAGGGAAACAACTTAGACTGAGAGGAGATGATGAATGCCAGATCTCCTCAGATAAGAAGGATGTTGAGGAAGGCAGTGGGTTTGATGATGCCAAAGAGGAAGAATGCAGGACAGTGGACACGATTGGTAGTCAAGCAAGAATGCCCTGATCACTTCTCGTTTTGGCATTGAGTGGGAGTAGCAGGTGGTGAGGTCTCTCATAATGGGTGTTATGTCAAGCTAATGATGTAGTGCCACTATTAGCCAAGCAGTAGGTTGCATGTTTACAATGGCACAGGGCTGCAACTATTGACTCTGTAGGAAAATGTTGATGACTTGTAACAAAGACAAAGCGATGCTTCTTGCATCCTCAGCCCTACTCCTGCCTAACAGAGAGCTGTGTGTGCCCTGCAGTGAACGAACACATCATGGGGTTTCCCATCCCGCTTGCCACAGAAAATTGTATGGGTCCACGCAAAGATCCGTTGACCTCATGAAGGATTTTCTGGCCATGGAGCAAGCGCAATTGGAAAATCCTGCCCTTATTCTCATACACTGCAGGCATCTCTAATTATAGTAAGTAGTTTCACAACACCAGGTTGAAGTCCAACATGTTTATTTAATAGCACAAACTTTTGGAGTGCCACTCCTTCATCAGGTGTTACAAGACTACTTTCTGTGCCTACCCCAGTCCAACGCCAGAAGCTCCACATTATGGCCCTCTAAGTTTTCACTTTCATCTTACATTCGAGATGGTGAGCAATTAACACCTTGATAGCCCCAAGGCATCTCACGGTCAGGTGAAGTGATGCAAAATTGAACTGCTTTAGTCCTCATGGATGGCGGGGTTGGGATTGCTTCTTCCATGAATGAGGTCTCAAGAAGATGGATTGGGCCATGGATTGGGTGAGTTGGAGTTCCCTGCAGCAGGGCCTCTCTATTCTACCCTTAGTATGGGTCAGATACAGCACAACCTTTCTTACTCCCCAGGAATGAAGCACTGGGTGTGTGCATGGGTCCTCCAATCTTGATGGCATAAAATGACTAGCTGGGGACTCTGTGAGTGAGCAGAGTGACTAATTATTTGTTACTAGATACATGGTGACCTCCCTACACATATGCCTACTTTCGCCTATGCTAACAAGTTCCCTATCATCTCTTAGCCTTCCTCACCCTTCCACTATGTCTCTTGCCTCCCCAGGATCCACAATTGAGTTGTGGTGGTCAGGTCCCATACCCTGTTGCCTGAGATGACCTTAGTGGGCATCCCCTGGGGAGGCTGGACCTTGAGGGCCCTGGTCTGCTTTCAGACAGCATGGGTATTGCAGTGCTGCCCTTATCAGTGTGTGTGGCTGGAGATCTGTCACTCATAGGGAAGGGACACTCAGATATTCCGTGTGTCCCCTGTGAAAAGGCCCTGAAACTGTGTACCAAATGATCTTTAATTCTTCAGGGGTCTGATGAGCCCAGTGGTATTCCTTGGGGTAGTGAGGCAACTGGAATGAGGCCCAGAAACCCTACCGTCAGCTGGCATTGACATTCATGGATTCCCACCAGTGCCCACACTATGCAGTCAAAGTTCATGCCCTCAGGCATAGAGATCACGAGCTGTACCATGATGTAGACATCCTCTGCCATGGAATGCATGTTCTACAGCCAAGGTTATCACTGCGGACACTACCCTCTTAGTGTTAGTCTCATTGCACTGTAGTGATGGCACTATCTCCTCAGACCAAAGGCGATGGATTCCCCCAGTCAACTGGATTCAGGGCACATCATCAGGCAAGTCACTCGGCATAGAGTCGTGGCCTCCAGCGTTCCTCCGAGTGGCTGTCCTTGGGATGTTCGTGCCTCCACTTTCCTCAGATCATCAGTAGTGAGATGCTTACCAGCAAGTGACCGAGAAGGCTTTTTACTTAATGATGCCACTGAGGTGACAGAGTACCTGGCTGATGCTGGGTGTGGGCGACAACGGTGACGTCTTCAATGGTGAGGTTGGAAAAGTCCTCCTTGGAGCTGCTCGAGTTCAGTGAGTCCAGTGCAAGGATGGTCCAGGCTGTTCGGCTGCTTTGTCTGCAAGACATGGGAGATGACATTAGTACATTACAAGGGATAATGGAGGGAGAATTTAATAATCACTTGAGATATGACAGCGTATCTTGAAGATTCTCATATTTGTCTGCTACCCTTTACTTCACCAGCAGCACAGAAGTAGTCTTCTCTTCCCCGGCCAACTCAAGAGCTTAATCCTCGAATGGTATGAAAATTCTGACCTCCAGTATTACTCTGGCTGGGTGTGCTTACTCACAATTGTTGTGGTTGAGTTTGTCCTGCAATAATACAGATAAGGCAGCAACATTGATATTTAAAATGGTGAAGAGATGTGGTAGCCATCTGTCTTGAGTGGGAGCTGGAGTGTGAGGAGCACGACAGCAGTGGGGAGAAACATGGTGATCAGAGGAGTGGAGAGGACCTCCTTACAGGCATTGGCAAAGGCCAAAGTGGCAGGGGGAGAGATGAAGGTGGAGGTAGGAGGGGTGTGCAAGAAGGTCCAGAAAAAGGCTGCATGAATTTGACTCATCACGGCTGAACGCAGAAGATTATTCATCTTCTTGCGGCACTGCTGCTCTGTCCTCTTCTGCAGTGAGCTGGCACTGCATCCCCAGCAGGAGTGGTGGTCTTGGTGGGAGGCCTTCCCTTGGAGCGGGGGCAGAGTGTATCCTGCTTTCATTTCACTCTATCGAGAGTCAAGTCTCCCTCTGAGAATGATGGCATGGGCTTCCTGACTGCCATCGCTGTGGAAACAAGTGCTGGGGAGCCGCTTACGTGTAGCTTCCCTTTAATATTTGCGATTAAGTGGAGCTGAGGCAGACTAATCAAGGCCATGCTGCAGGGTATGGTGTGATTTTCGTCACCATGAAAACCTTCGTCAATGTGGCTCAAGATTCGATTAGAAATTATGCTGGAGCTGTCAGCATGATTTACTTCAATATTTTGCCAAATTCTGGTAAAATCACCCCCAAATATAAAGCATTGGAGGAGGCTATTCAGTCTATCTACATTGGCTGTTAGAGATTTATACAAAAATTGCACCCCCCCGCCCTTTCCCAAATGCTTGTCCTTTTTATTTTTCAAATATTTATCTGATTCCGTTTTTAAAAATTACCGTCGAGCCTGTTTCCATTATCTATTCAAGCAGCGCACTCCAATTCACAACAACTCACTTATCCAATCGGCATAAGGAGTTGTGAACAAGGCTAATCATAGAATATCTCTCAATGCTTTCTGATGTAACATTGAAACAGCTTATTTAGGTCCCTCAACAAGAATATGCTGTCATGTTTGAATGCAGCCCACAAAGGCACATTGATGCACTTCTAATGCTTCAGAGATGATGTCTATGACGAGATTTAAATCAAAGATTGAGGTGATTTCATTTGAGAAAGATAGATTGATGAAGGAATATACTCTAAACCAAAAGAAGCTGAAAGGCTTCGACAGTGCAGATCTATACAGACTATTTATTGACCACAGCTCAGTTTTCAACACCATTATCTCAACAAAACTTATCTCCAAACTCTGTGGCCTGGGACTTGGCTCCTCTCACTGCAATTGGATCTTAGACTTCCTAATCCCCAGATCACCATCAATAAGGATAAGCAATGACACCTCCTTCACGATTTTCTTCAACAGCGGTGCCTCACAAGACTGTCCCTTACTATACTACTTATACACATATGACTGTGTAGCCACATTTTGCTCTCATTCCATTTTCAAGTTTACCAATAACACTAAATCCTTCTGTAGCCACTGTATATCCTGCCTACAACAAACAATCCCTCCCTAGCTTTATGTCATTCACAAACTTGGAAATGTTCTATTTGATCTTCCCACATTTAAATCATCGATCTATCTTGTGAACAGTTGGGATTATGGAACCATAGAACTCTACAGTGCAGAAAGAGGCCCTTTGGCCCACTGAGTCTGCACTGACTACAATTCCACTCAGGCCCTACTCCCATATCTCTACATATTTTACCCACTAATCCCTCCAACTTAAGCATCTCAGGACAACAATCAAGTATTGATTGCCTCACTAGTCACAACCTTCCAACATGACCATTACCTGTTTTATTTCTAATTTCTCTTTTCTGTCTATTAACCAATCCTTAATCCATTATTTCCTCATAATTTTTCTAGCCATTTTCCTGTGGGGCACTTCATCAAAAGCTGTCTGAAAGTTCCTTTACCAATGCTCCTTCATCAATTCTGTTAATAACATCCTCAAAAACTCCAACATGTTTGTTAAGCGTGACTTGAGCTAGAACAAGGTTTCTATTTGGGAGCTAGATCTCTCATAGTTGTTGGAAGAGATGATATCAAACTGTATTACTTGCACTATTCATCATAAGGAGTCAAAATAACCATTGATATCATCTTCCATTCCATCAAGGCAATGAGGATATCTTAGAAAATCTTTTCAAACACAGAGGTAAAATGTTCTTGATTGTAATATATCCCAGATGGATAGAAGTCAAGCAACTGCAGTGTTCTACTTCTGAAGTACAAAATAACAAAGAACAAAGAACAAAACAGCACGGGAAACAGGCCCTTCGGCCCAACAGGCCTGCACCACCACCCCAATGTTCCCACCTCTACCCGCGATCCCTGTCCATGTTTATAGATCTATGGATTAAAAACCAAATTTGAGACAATTTAGGGAGAATTTGTTTTGCCAATTAGCCTAAGAGCACATCTTTGGGATGTGGGAGGAAACCGGACCGCCTGGAAAAAACCCACGCAAGCACGGGGAGAACTCCCACAGACACAGGCCCAAATCCATGTATCTGCACACCACAGCGATAGTCACTGAGCTGTCGTGTTGCTCATCAAATGGTCCAGGTCAAGCATACACTAACGTGAAGCACTAGGATACTCTCGAAAAAAAATCCAAGAGCAGCCCTCTCACGACCCATCGTGTGTATGCCCCTCGTTAGACAACAAGGTGGACCAAAGCACCTGTAGGATAAAAACAAGTACATCAATATCGTCATCTATTTACACACCTCCCAAGGACTCCCAAGGTTCATGATCCCTATTTTAAATCAGTTTTCTATACCCCTGCATACCCATTCTGTTCATGTGTCCATTTACGTATTTGTTAAATAACTCCAGAGTACCTGCCTCCACCACTTTACTTGGTAGCGCATTCCATACCCCCACCACCCTCTGTGTGAAAAAACTCCCTCTAGAATCCAAATTATACCTTACCCCCCTCACCCTAAGCCCGTGACCCCTCGTGCTATTTGAGTCCATCCTAGAAAAAGCTTAACCCTGTTTACTCTATCTATACCCCTCATAATCTTGTACACCTCTATTAGATCTCCTCTAAGTCTACGTCTTTCTAAGGAAAACAGTCCCAATTTGCCTAACCTCTACTCGTAACTCAGACCTTCCATACCAGGCAGCATTCTGGTAAACCTCTGCACTCTCTCCAGAGTCTCCACGTCCTTCCGGTAGTAAGGCGGCCAGACCTGGACGCAGTATTCCAAATGAGCTCTAACCAACGTTTTATATGACTGCAACATTAGAGGCCAGCTCTTGTACTCTATACCCCTTCCTATAAAGGCTAGCATACCATATGCTTTCTTCACAATCTTCTCCACCTGCTCTGCCACCTTCAGAGACTTGTTTACCTGCACCCCCAGGTCCCTCTGCGTTTCTATACTTTTACTAGGTCTACCCTTTATCATATACCTCCCCCACATTCTTTCTCCTGAAATGCATCACGTCACATTTATCAGGATTGAATTCCATCTGCCATCTGTCTGCCCAAGCTACCAGCCGATTACATCTCTGAAGGAGATACTTGGCACACGTGGAATCCCAGATTTTGTAATTGCAAACTGTGGTCTGCAGTTTGCCAATGAACACTAAAAAAATGCATGTCACCACATTGCTTTGTCTAGCTCACCAAAATATGCTCAAGCCAACGGAAAAGCTGAAAGAGAAGTCTGTATTGTGAAATCATTGCTGAAGAACAATAACATCTAACTTACACTTCTGAGTTCTCATTCAGCTCAATTCCAAAATGATCCCATGGGAACCCCCCCATGAGAAGAAAACAGAATTCAACTCCCTACTCTCTCAAAGACAGTCACAGTGTGGGGGAGTAGGGAGTGGTGTTCTCAATCTTTGCAAACAGTCAAAGTGGATGAGATTTAACAGTCTTGCTCATTTCGAAACTGTAAAATCGCAATGAGGTGAATGGACCATTGCCTGCCGCTTGTCTGCTCTAATTTCTGTGCAAGCTGATGATTTGTATAAGAAGAAGGAGAAAGAGGACAAATATCATTTTAGCTAACATGAAACTAAGACAAGCAGCACAAAGCATGTAACCCACCGGACTTCCAACCAGGAAAGCCAATTTGATCTGAAAATATGCTCAGTTTGGAGCAGGTATTTAAACAAACACAATGCCAATGGTCCTACCTCATCCAGCTACCTGACGAAGGGACAGGCTGTCCTGAAAACTTGCAGCTTTTGCTACAAATAAACCTGTTTGGACAATAAACTGTGTGGGATTTCTTTCTGTTTTATCCCAGTCCAACACTGGCATCTCCACATCATGCCTACCTTATCCAACCAGATAATGATACAATGAGACAGGAAGCTGGGTTCTCGTTGCCACATCAGACAAATCTCCTAAACCTAGGAGATAAACCTAGGAGATAGGAGATAAACACTAGCCGCCTAGGCTAGTGAGTTGGCTGCACCTTCATCTCAGTGGGCTAAAAGATTGAAATCGGATTTGTTCACTAACCATTGTCCAATGTGTAAGATTAAATACATTTAATATATGTCAAATGTTTCATAATGAATTATAGTATGTGTAACCATTTATTTATTTATAGAATTTATTTATTAATAGGGGCGGAATGGTGGCACAGTGGTTAGCACTGCTGCTTCACAGAGTCAGGTACCCGAGTTCAATTCTGGCCTTGGCCGACTGTCTGTGTGGAGTTTATGTGTTCTCCCCATGTCTGTCTGGGTACTCCAGTTTCCTCCCACATTCCAAAGATGTGCGGGTTAAGTCGATTATCTGTGCCAAATTGCTCATTAGTACCAGGGTGATTAGCAGGGTTAATACTTAGGGTTGCAGGAATAGGGCCTGTCTGGGATTGTTGTCATGGCGGGCTCGATGGGTGAATGGTTTCTTTCTGCACTGTAGGGACCTTATGATTTTATGAGAACTATCATTAACTTCAAATGGTAAAAGCAAAATAAATATTTACACTTTAGACACATAGCTCCCACAATGTTGTGAGCAATCAGCTTGCGCCTCACTTCTTTTGCCCTTGCTTTAAGTGTGAGTCACTTTAGGTAATAAAAAACTACATGGGCAAAAATGTGGTAGTCCTGCATGTGGGCAATGGTTAATAAAATGTCTTATGGGCTGCACTCAGAACCCAGGGGGCCACATGTGGTCCCTGCACCATTGATTGCTCACTGCTGTCCTACACAGTTGAAGCAATAATCTACCAACAAACAGAGCAGAAATGTTGTATTTATTGAGAGACGTAGATGACAGTCATGTTGGTGAACCCGAGTCATCTACAAGTTCTCCTGCCCAGCAGAGTCTAGGAGAAAATCCACAGGATGCAAATCTTGTCTCCTCCAAAAGAGCAGTTTGGGCAGACTATCAAACCGGCTACTGAGGCCGTCCTATTAAAAAGGAAGTGAAGTCAGAGACTTGTGGGGAGAATCAGTGATATTGCGGAGACTTGAGTAGTTAATTCTAACTGTGTGGTTTATCATTCAGACACAATATACGCCACAACAAATGATGCAGTGTCTCATCATTTCACTCCCCACTCGTTGAACCTCATGGCAAGATGGAAGCCATTGTAAGCTGTTTCTGCATAAAATTAGTATTTTCCTTATCTCAAAGACTCCTAAATATTCAATGTTAGCACAACAAGACCAAGAATATTATAGTGGTGAGGTAAGTCTGGATATCATAGAAACATTGCAAATAGAAACAGAAGCGTTTGGCCCTTCAAGCCTCTGCCACCATTCATTATGATCATGTTGATCATTCAACTCAATAGCCTGATCCCACTCCTCCACCCCCCCACCACCAAATTCTTTGATGCTATTCACTCCAAGAGCCAAATCTAACTCCTTCTTGAAAACATACAATGCTTTGGTCTCAACTATTTCCTGCAATAGTGAATTCCACAGATTAACCACTCTCTGAATGAAGAAATTTCTCCTCATCACTGTCTTAAAAGGATTACCTAAAAGGTAGTGTCAGCATACATGACGGTATGTTTTTGACTGATAACCTGTAAATGGGAAAAAGGAGGGGGCCACAGGTAGATCCTTAGGGTCACCAGATATAACAACACGGGAGTGGAAAAATAAATCATTTCTGGCCCTCATCGGTTCCAGATAAAAAGGAACCAGATGGGTGCAATGTAACCCAACTGGTCAATGAAGGAGAAGTCTTGGAGAAAGATACTGTGATCCCATAAGAAAGATACAAGATAGGTAAAGAAGGACATTCATCACTACCATCCACAGGGTTAAGTCAGTAATGTGATGAAATCTCGACCATTCAGTTGAATTGATACAGCTACAATAACACTCAAGACCCTAAACATCACCCAGAACTGAATAGTTCATTTCTTGCTGTCCCTGTCACTGAAGTTAACGTCCATCCCATAACCAACAAAGCACTATGGCTATAATGTGTATGATCGGAAGCATACACTGCAGTTATTCAGGAGGTGAGCCACACATGACAAAGTTCTTAGTATTTACCCTGATTTTTTAGCCTCAATGTGGATTGAATTATTAACATCAGGAAGCACTTTGTTTTGATACTATTTCTTGTTCAATGCTACCTTGCTGAGTGCAGCTTTTCTCACCTTTTCCTGACATGTACTTTTTACTTCCCTCCACACAGAGATCTGATGAAATATGAACTATAAAACCATAGAAACATAGAAAATTACAGCTCAGAAACAGGCCTTTTAGCCCTTCTTGTCTGTGCCAAACCAGTATTTGCCCAGTCCCACTGACCTGCACTTCGACGATATCCCTCCACACCCCTCTCATCCGTGTACCCATCCAAGCGTTTCTTAAATGTTAATAGTGACCCAACATTTATCACTTTATCCGGCAGTTCATTCCACACTGTCACCATTCTCTGCGTGAAGAAGCCCCTCCAATATGCCCTTTAAACTTTTCTCCTTTCACCCTTAACCCATGCCTTCTGGTTTTTCTTCTCCCCTAGCCTCAATAGAAAAAGCCTGCTTGCTTTCACTCTATCTATACCCATCAAAATCTTATACATCTCCATCAAATTTCCCATCATTCTTCTACGCTCCGGGGAATGAAGTCCTAACCCATTCAATCTCTCTCTGTAACTCAGCTTCTCAAGTCCCAGCAACATTGTTGTGAACTTTCTCTGCATTCTTTCAACCTTATTTACATTCTTTCTGTAACTAGGTGACCAAAAATGTACACAATATTCTAAATTCGGTCTTAACGATGCTTAATACAACCTCTTTAACATAAAATCTACTGTATTGTAATATAGAGAAAACCTGATTTTCTAGGTCTTTATTGGTATTTATATTTCCTTCTATCAGGAATCATCCTAGTTCATGTCCTCTGGAAAACCTTACCATTCTTCCTGTAGTTTCGCTGTTAGAGATTATTTTAGCTTATGATAACTAAGAGGTTGGTTTGATGGCATTTGTTTGGCCGGTTTATCATTCTTTTTATGGAGAGTGCATGCATGGACAATCTTCCTTGTTGTTGGCTCCTATGAATGCTGGAAATGGAAATGTAAAACTGGAGAAAAACTTACCTTTGATTCACAGGTTTTCAGCACTACAACAAGGGTTTCCTGCTCCAGGTCTGGGGTGAGAGTTGGGAAACATCGCAGGAAGCCATGTCAGGATGTCACCCTAATGCATTCCCACCATTGGGGAACACTCCCAAGAGCAAGTGGGATGGCTTTCTGCTCAGTGGAGGCAAAAGTCAATTGAGGTAATTAAGGTCCCAATTATGGGCATTGCATTAACTAGCATTTTGCCAGTGTTAGAGTGCCTTCTCCCCATCTCTCAACTATGGAGAGGCCGCTAGAACAATAGAGGCAGCCTGTCTATGGCAGCCATGGGTTCATAGAGTCATAGAGGTTTACAGCATGGAAACAAGCCCTTTGGCCCAACTTGTCCATGCTGGCCTTTTTTTAAAAAATCCCTAAGCTAATCTCAATTGTCCACATTTGGCCCATATACCCATCTTATCCATGTAACAATGAAGCTGGGGGCTGTAGTTATAGCTGGGGGAAGGGTAATTATGAGGCCATCAGGAGAGAATTAGGGAGCATAGATTGGACTAGGGAACTACAGGGACTGGGAACATCTGGAATGTGGTGCTTATTCAAGGAGCAGCTGCTGCGAGTCCTTGATAAGTATGTCCCTGTCAGGCAGGGAGGAAATGGACGAGGAAGAGAGCCTTGGTGTACGAAAAGAGTTGATTTGCTGGTTAAGAAGAAAAAGGAGGCTTATGTCAGGATGAGGCTTGAAGGCTCAGGTAGTGCAATGGATAGCTATAGATTAGCTAGGAAGGAGGTAAAAAGTGCATTGAGGAGAGCTAAGAGGGGACACGAGAAGATGTTGGCTGATAGGAGTAAGGAGAATCCTAAAGCTTTCTTTCGATATGTTAAGAATAGAAGATTGGTTAGGGCAAGATTAGGGCCAGTCATAGACAGCAGTGGGAAGTTGTGCGTGGAGCCTGAAGAGATTGGTGAGGCACTGAATAAATATTTCTCTTCGGTATTCACGCAGAGTGCTGGAAATGTAGCTGGGGAGAGCACTGAGGTACAGGGTTGCAAATTGGGGAGTATTGTAGTAGATAGGGAGGATGTGTTAGAAATGCTCGAGGGTTTGAAGTTGGATAAGTCCCCTGGGCCGGACGGGATTTACCCTAGGATTCTCTGTGAGGCAAGAGAGGAGATTGCAGAGCCTCTGGCTCTGATCTTCAGGTCCTCGTTGGTTACGGGTGTGGTTCCGGAGGACTGGAGGATAGCGAATGTGGTCCCATTGTTTAAGAAGGGGAAGAGAGACCTTCCTGGGAATTATAGGCCAGTGAGTCTTACTTCTGCTGTGGGCAAGGTATTGGAGAGATTTATTAGGGATAGGATTTATAGTTATTTAGAGAGAAATGAATTGATTGGGGATAGTCAGCATGGTTTCGTGAAGGGTAGGTCATGCCTAACTAACCTCATTGAGTTTTTTGAGAAAGTGACCAGAGAGGTGGATGGGGGTAAGGCGGTTGATGTAGTCTATATGGACTTTAGTAAGGCTTTTGATAAGGTGGCCCATGGAAGACTTCTACAGAAAATGCAGATGTGTGGAATAGAGGGTGATTTAGCTATTGGATTAGAAATTGGCTGGCAGATAGAAGACAGAGGGTGGTGGTTGATGGGAGATATTCATCGTGGAGTTCGGTGACGAATGGTGTGCCTCAGGGGTCTGTTTTGGGGCCCCTGCTGTTTGTAATTTTTATAAATGATCTGGATGAGGGTATTGAGGGATGGATCAGTAATTTGCAGATGACACTAAAGTTGGTGGAGTGGTAGATAGTGAAGAGGGGTGTTATAGTTTACAGAGTGACTTGGACAAGTTGCAGAGCTGGGCCGAGAGGTGGAAAATGGAGTTTAATGTGGAAAAGTGTGAGGTAATGCACTTTGGCAGGAACAATAAATGTGTAGAGTATAGGGCTAATGGTAGGGCTCTTTAATAGTGTTGAGGAACAGAAGGATCTTGGTGTATGTGTCAATAGATCCCTGAAAGTAGGCAGTCAAGTGGATAAAGTTGTTAAGAAGGCTTATGGCGTCTTAGCTTTTATTGGTAGGGGGATTGAATTTAGGAGCCGCAGCATCATGTTGCAGCTGTACAAAACTCTAGTGCGGCCGCACTTGGAGTATTGTGTGCAGTTCTGGTCGCCACATTATAAGAAAGATGTGGAGGCATTGGAGAGGGTACAGAGGAGGTTTACCAGGATTTGCCTGGTATGGAGGGCAGGTCCTATGAAGAGAGGTTGAAGGATTTGAGGTTGTTTTCGTTAGAAAGGAGGCGGCTAAGTGGGGATCTTATTGAAGCATATAAGATGATTAGAGGTTTAGATAGGGTGGACAGTGATAGCCTTTTTCCTAGGATGGAGAAAGCTAGCACGAGGGGACACAGCTTTAAATTAAGGGGTATGAGTTATAGGACGGATATCAGAGGTAGGTTCTTTACTCAAAGAGTGATTAGGGAGTGGAATGCCCTGCCTGCAAGCTGTTGTAGATGCGCCAAGTTTGGTGGCGTTTAAGAGGTTATTTGATAAGTATATGGAAGAGAAGGGAATGGTTTAGTTTGGAGGGGCATTGCTTTTTATTTTGGTCGGCACAACATCGAAGGCCGAAGGGCCTGTTCTGTGCTGTGTTGTTCTATGTTCTATGTTCAATCTAAAAGCTTTTTAAAAGACAAAATTATACCTGTCTCTATTACTGCCCCTGGCAGCTTGTTCCAGACACTCACACCCTCTGTGTGAAAAAATTGCCCCTCTGGACATTTTTGTAATTCTACCCTGTGCCCTCTAAATTTAGACTTCCCTACCTTTGAGAATGGATATTAACTTTCCTAGGAGCTAGTGGCTGCACCTCCAAAGAGGAAAGACATTCTCCGCAGTCTTTGAAGATCTACACAAAGGAGTTTCCTCTTTGATCGGAGGTGATCATTTTTTCTCCTCTAAAATCCTTAGTTACCTCTTAGGTTCCTAGGGTTGTGGTTGCCCTCACATTCTCCAACCTGCCTCAGCAATGCCCAATGAGCCAGATGGCAAAGTTTCAGACCTGCTGAGCAGGGAGGCAGCTGGGAGGAGATTGTCTCTGGGAATATTCTGTGTCAGCCTTGCTGTTAGCAAGTTCCAGTCCTGGACTCCCATTTGTTCCTCATATCAGGATTCTGAAGCTTATGGCGAAATTGAACCCAATTCCCTCATTGTGTCCAGTACACCCTGACAGTTAATGTCACAGTAAGAAACCTCACAACACCAGATTAAAGTCCAACAGGTTTGTTTGGTAGCAAAAGCCACCAGCTGTCAGAGTGCTGCTCCTTCATCAGGTGAGTGGGAGTTCTGTTCACAAAGAGGTCATATGAAGACACAAACTCAATTTACAAAATAATGGTTGAATGTGACTCTTTACAAGTAATCAAGTCTTAAAGGTACAGATAGTGAGAGTGGAGAGAGGTTAAGCACAGGTTAAAGAGATGTGTATTGTCTCTAGCCAGGACAGTTAGTGAGATTTCGTAAGCCCACGCAAGCCATGGGGGTTACAGATTTTCTGACATGAACCCAAGATCCCAGTTGAGGCTGTCCTCTTGTGTGCGGAACTTGGCTATCAGTCTCTGTAAGAAGTCTGACAACACCAGGTTTAAATCCAACTGATCTATTTAATAGTAAACTCACAAGCTTTTGACCCTCTGGTCTTTGTCAGGTGAATGAGGTGTTCTGGTCTCAAACAGCACACATAACAGCACAGACAGTTTATAGATTACTGATTAGAATGCAAATCTTTACACCTAACCTGCTATTCAAGTCTTAAAGTGGCTGACAATGTGAGTGGAAGGAGCACTGAGCAGAGGTTAAAGAGATGTGTATTGTCTCCAGACAGCACAGTAACACCAGACCAGAATACTTCATTCACCTGACGAAGATAGAGGGTCAAAAGCTTGTGAGTTTACTATCAAATAAATCAGTTGGATTAAACCTGGTGTTATCAGACTTCTTACTGTGTTTACCTTAGTCCAATGCCGGCATCTCTATGTTATCAGTCTCTGCTCAGCAGCTCTGTGTTGTAATGGGTTGTGAAGGCCGCCTAGGAGTTAATGTCACACTCAGCGAGCCAAAGTGACATCTGTGCTAGAAGAACACAAGATGCTGGAAAAACTCAGCAGGTCTGGCAGCATCCTTAAGGAGAAAATGCAGAATTAACATTTCAAGTCCTTTGTCAGAACTAAAGAGTGGGAAAATTTGTTAGATATTAAATGTAGCTGCTAGAGATTGCAACAAAAAGCAACTTAAATATATAGTCTGGTGTGGGAAGGGAGGCAAGTTTGCATCAAGGCAATACACGTATAGAATATTTTTAAAAAAGTGCTTAAGATTTTGGATCTATGATCATGGAGGCATTGAATGGAAGTCAAATATGACCACAAATGGAACACTTTTCACTGAAGAAGGTTTCAGCCATTACTTATACCAGTGCTGATCTCCATATAGTTGAGATTTTGGTATATTTATGGAGCCTCCTTGTTGCCCCTGATTTACTTGCGCCATCCTTGACTGGAAGAGGTCAGGTTGCCTTGTTTTGATACTTGGTTGTGAGGCTACGCTTTACATATTGAATCTGCTCTTTTCGAAGTTTAATTTGTGAGGTAGCCTGTGTAGTAGCTAAACTAAGTTTGGGTGCCTCTTCCTAGCACACTCCACATTGAGCCTTAACTTAAAGGAGCTTATATTGTTCTGCTGATCAAGCTTATTCATTTCCCTCACTGTTAAGGAATATTTCCCCCGTGTATGTAGAAAAATTCAAACAACTTTCCTTCTGGAGAGGTTTGTGAATTCACTGCGCAAGGGAATCTGTCTTTCATTATCTATGTTCCTACAGTAACATCAAAAGCAAAAACTTTGAAGCTGTCAAAATAACAGAAAGTCAGGGATAATCTAATATTTTTATCGCACTCTTTCTCTTGAAGTTAATTTAAAAAAAAAGATGAGTCCCTAAAGGCAGCCAACGTGCTTTGATTTGATAGATGGCTAACGTAAACACGAGGACATTTTCACCTTTTTTTGTTCTTGATTCCCATCATGGTCTTTACACCTTGGAAAGGTTCACCACGTTATAATATAGATAATGATAGTGTGTGAGACAGTGTCCTTGCCAAGAAGCTGCAGGGTACTGGGGAGGGAACCATCTTTTCTTTGAAGCACTTTGCACTCTGCTACTAAGCTGCTGAACTCTAAATATTTCAAAGGATGCACTCCAACTGGGTTCCCATTTTAATATTAATGTATAAATTACTGCACATCAAAGAGGGGAAAAGAGTGTGTTAAAGTGAAGGGTTGCATTGATCTTGTCTTTCAAACAGCAAGGTCAAAATGCATACAGAGAAACAGTGGAAAAAGAAATGAAGTTTTAGTTACTTTTCAGGCTGATTCATGGAGTTTTTCATTGTCAACCACAGTTGTGAGCACAGAGAGGTTAATGGTGCAAAGTCAAGTTGTGATTGAAGAAAGAGATGGAGCTCTGAATTTTCAGGAGTGTCGGCACTTGGCACTCATCCTTTGGACAGTCGGTGGGGAATACATCCCTGCTGACTGCAACAGAATGGCAGCCATTTCACGCTTGAATGAGGACGGCATGGTGGCACAGTGGTTCGTATAGCTGCCTCACAGCATCAGGGTCCTGGATTCAATTCTGGCCTTGTGTGACTGTGTGGAGTTTGCACATAGTGTTTACATGGGCTTCCTCCAGATGCTGTGGTTTCCTCTTACAGTCCAAAGATGAGTGGGTTAGGTTGAGTGGCCATGCTAAATTGCCCCCTTGTCTCAGGGTGATTAGCAGGGTAAATACGTGGGGTTACAGGATAGAGCCTGGATGGGATTGTGCAGGCTTGATGGGCCAAATGGTCCACTTCTGCTCTGTTGGAATTCTATGGATTGGTAGCAGATAGATAAGGTACCATCTGCATTTGGAAGATATTATTCCTACCATGGGAAGCTGTTGGGCAATCAGATTGACCAGCAACTTTCCAGCTCTTCCAGGCACATTGTGGCAGTGGTTGAAAAAGGAACTGTAGTTCATGCCTGAGACTAAGTCCCAGGGACTGCAATGATGGTAAGCACTGGGTGTCTGTGGGGAGGATGTTTGTGTGCCCTGGGTAGTCACGAGGAGGGACCAGTCTCACAGAGGCTGAGGTCAGCAGATTAGGGGAAGTAGACCTGTCATCTCTGGTCCATGAGAGAAGGGCCCCTCCAATCTGAAGGGATCTTCCGAAAATGGGTGCTTCCCTCCTCCTTCTCGCCAAGATCATAGGTGAGAATTTTTTTCTCACTCATCGGGTGCCCACCAGCCTAAAAATTAAAGTCCGTCCAAAGCCCTTTCTGCTCCATTGCAAACTCACATTTTGGGGCAGAAAAGATCCTGGTGGGAATTTTATCCATGATATTTTATGCTCTCCTCCTTATTTCCACTTGCCCCCACCTTGCTCCAGAACCCATCAAGGGATGGGCAAAGAGTGGCTGTTATGCTGTTATGCCAGTTATTGTTCAATATGGTTTCAGCTTGAATGAAGTGGCAGACCTAACCTTTCAATTTCTCGCCAAATGCTAGCCCTTGGCAACACCATCTGGAAAATATTAGTTGTTGAAATATGCTGAAAGCTCGAACCCACCTCCATGTAGATCAATCTCTGATTCATTAGGCCACTTGTCTGAAGTCCAATCTTTAGATAAGCAGAAATGTCCTCCAATTAACTATTAGAAAGACTAGAATTTTTTGGAAGTTTGATCTCTGATATAAGTCTCTGTTCCTGAGCTATGAACTATCTCCCTGATAATTGCCTGATGCTAAACCAGATTGCTGCAATCCTTGTCTTGGATTGTCTCTGAACTGAGAAGTTGATTCCAAATTCACTTCAACACCAGCACCATCTTGTTCTTATTCTCTAATATCATCCATTTCTGCCCTGACTCAGCTCATTTCCTGTCAAAACCCTCATACACTATCATTATCTATATTATAACCTGGTGAACATTTCCAGGTTGTAAAGAACATGATGGGAATCAAGAACAAAAAAAAAGTTGAAAATGTTCTCGTGTTTACATTAGCCATCCATCAAATCAAAGCACAAAGGCTGTCTTCAGGGGTTCATCTTTTTTTTAAATTAACTTCAAGAGAAAGAGTAGTAGGTGGAAGGGGGGGGAGGTCTGGGGCCTGTCTGTGGGCTATGCTGTGGGTGAATATATAGCCTGTGTGGTGGGGAGAGTCTGGGGTAGAGTAGAGTCTATGGGGTGGTGGGGGGGGGGGGGAGTCGTGGGCTGGAATATATAGCCTGTGTGGTGGGAGAGTCTGTGGGGTAGAGTAGAGTCTAGGGGTGGTGGGGGGGGGGGGAGTCTGTGGGCTGGAATATATAGCCTGTGTGGTGGGGAGAGTCTGTGGGGTAGAGTAGAGTCTATGGGTGGTGGGGGGGTGGTGGGGGAGGTCTGTGGGCTGGAATATATAGCCTGTGTGGTGGGAGAGTCTGTGGGGTAGAGTAGAGTCTATGAGGTGGTGGTGGGGTGGGGGGGGAGGTCTGTGGGCTGGAATATATAGCCTGTGTGGTGGGGAGAGTCTGTGGGTAGAGTAGAGTCTATGGGGTGATGGGGGGGTGGGGGGTCTGTGGGCTGGAATATATAGCCTGTGTGGTGGGGAGAGTCTGTGGGGTAGAGTAGAGTCTATGGGGTGGTGGGGGGGGGTGGGGGAGTCTGTGGGCTGGAATATATAGCCTGTGTGGTGGGGAGAGTGTGGGGTAGAGTAGAGTCTATGGGGTGGTGGGGCTGGGGGGGAGGTCTGTGGGCTGGAATATATAGCCTGTGTGGTGGGGAGAGTCTGTGGGGTAGAGTAGAGTCTATGAGGTGGTGGGGGGGGGTGGGAGTCTGTGGGCTGGAATATATAGCCTGTGTGGTGGGGAGAGTCTGTGGGGTAGAGTAGAGTCTATGGGGTGGTGGGGGGGGGTGGGGAGGTCTGTGGGCTGGAATATATAGCCTGTGTGGTGGGGAGAGTCTGTGGGGTAGTAGAGTCTATGGGTGATGGGGGGTGGGGGAGGTCGTGGGCGGAATATATAGCCTGTGTGGTGGGGAGAGTCTGTGGGGTAGAGTAGAGTCTATGGGGTGGTGGGGGGGGTGGGGAGTCTGTGGGCTGGAATATATAGCCTGTGTGGTGGGAGAGTTGTGGGGTAGAGTAGAGTCTATGGGGTGGTGGGGCGGGGGGGAGGTCTGTGGGCGGAAATATAGCCTGTGGGTGGGGAGAGTCTGTGGGGTAGAGTAGAGTCTATGGGGTGGTGGGGGGTGGTGGGGAGGTCTGTGGGCTGGAATATATAGCCTGTGTGGTGGGGAGAGTCTGTGGGGTAGAGTAGAGTCTATGGGGTGGTGGGGGGGGGGTGGGGAGTCTGTGGGCTGGAATATATAGCCTGTGTGGTGGGGAGAGTCTGTGGGGTAGAGTAGAGTCTATGGGGTGGTGGGGGGGGGGGGGAGTCTGTGGGCTGGAATATATAGCCTGTGTGGTGGGGAGAGTCTGTGGGGTAGAGTAGAGTCTATGGGGTGGTGGGGGGGGGGGGGGGAGGTCTGTGGGCTGGAATATATAGCCTGTGTGGTGGGGAGAGTCTGTGGGGTAGAGTAGAGTCTATGGGGTGGTGGGGGGGGGGGGGGAGTCTGTGGGCTGGAATATATAGCCTGTGTGGTGGGGAGAGTCTGTGGGGTAGAGTAGAGTCTATGGGGTGGTGGGGGGGGGGGGGGGGGGGAGTCTGTGGGCTGGAATATATAGCCTGTCTGGTGGTAGAGAGAGTCTATGGATAGCCTTGGGGGGGAGAGTCTGTGGGGGTAGAGTAGAGTCTATGGGTGTGGGGGGGGGGGGAGTCTGTGGGCTGGAATATATAGCCTGTGTGGTGGGGAGAGTCTATGGGGTGGTGGGGGTGGGGAGTCTGTGGGCGGAATATAGCCTGTGTGGTGGGGAGGTCTGTGGGGTAGAGTAGAGTCTATGGGGTGGTGGGGGGGGGGGGAGTCTGTGGGCTGAATATATAGCCTGTGTGGTGGGGAGAGTCTGTGGGGTAGAGTAGAGTCTATGGGTGGTGGGGGGGGGGTGGGGAGTCTGTGGGCTGGAATATATAGCCTGTGTGGTGGGGAGAGTCTGGGGTAGAGTAGAGTCTATGGGGTGGGGGGGGGGGGGGGAGGTCTGTGGGCTGGAATATATAGCCTGTGTGGTGGGGAGAGTCTGTGGGGTAGAGTAGAGTCTATGGGGTGATGGGGGAGAGTTTTTGAGTAGTGGGGGAGAATCGATGGGATGGGGTGGGTTATGGGGTGGATTGTGGTGTGTGGGATAGTGGGTTACATCCTAGCTTTTGAATTTCCAGGCTACAACCTGGACAGTGCAGTACTAACAGTTCACTGGAGTGCCTTAGACTCAAGGAGGTGGGAAACTGACAAACACAAAGAAAACAGAAGAAGAAAAATCTCAATTCTCCTCCAGGATTTGTGCGAAATGGATTTTATGCTGACAATGAGATTTCTTTGCTCCTTCTATCCCGATTTTAACCTTGTGTCCTTAACTCAAAGAATGTGACAAGCAAACCTCCCTCTGTGTGACTTTAAATGGAACAGCACAGAAGTTCCCCTGTATACATTGCTTGGGTGGCTGTCTCTGATCTGTTATGAGTGATGAGTTGCTAAAACAATATTGCCAGCACTGGCATTTTAACTCAGCTAAATATATTAGTGCTCTAACACTTCCAGTCAGGTAGTGAGCACTGGGGTAATGCAAAAATGGGACTTGGTACAAGATAGGATATGGGCAACAAGAGTCTTGGATGGGTTAAAATTTGCAGAGGGTGCAAGGTAGGGAAACAGCTAGAAGAACATTGGGATAGTCTACAACAAAAACAGAGAAAGCTGGAACATCTCAGCAGATCTGACAGCATCTGCGGAGAAAGAATAGAGCTAATATTTTGAGTCAGAATGACCCTTTCTCAGAGCTGTTTTCTGTTTTTGTTTGAGATTTCAGCATATGCAATATTTTGTCTTTATCGTTGGGATGGTTAGTTTGAAGGTGACAAAGGTGAGGTCTTTGAAGCTGTCAAAATAATAAGGTCAGGGATAATTTAATATTTTTATAGCATTCTTTCTCTTGAAGTTAATTTTAAAAAAAAGAACTGCTAGAGGCAGCCATTGTGCTTTGATTTGATGGATGGCTAATGTAAACACAAGGACATTTTGAACTTCAAGAACAAAAAACAAAGGAACAGGCTCTTCGGCATTCCAAGCCTGCACCGACCATTCTGCCTGACTGAACTAAAACCCGGTACCCTTCTGGGGACCATATCCCTCTATTCCCATCCTATTCATGTATATGTCAAGACACTCCTTCAAGTCATTAACGTATCCCGTTCCATTATTTCCCCCTGGCAATGTGTTCCAGGCACCCTCTAATCTCTGTGTAAAAAATCTGCCTCGTAGATCTCCTTAAAACTTGCCCCTCACAGCTTAAACCTGTGCCCCCTAGTGATTGACCCTTTCACCCTGGCAAAAAGCTTCAAACTATCTGCTCTGTCTATGCCTCTCATAATCTTGTAGACATATTTGCCCCTCAACCTCCATCATTCCAGTGAGAACAAGCCAAGTTTCTCCAATCTCTCTTCACAGCTAATGCCCTCCATATCAGCCAACATCCTGATAAATCTTTTCTGTATCCTCTCCAAATCCTCCACATTCTTCAAAATGCATTATCTCATATTTGTTCAGATTAAACTCCATCTGCCATCTCTGTGCCCAAGTCTCCAATTGATCTGTATCCTGCTGTAAAATCTTGACCGGAGCGACCAGATTTGTTAATCTTCATTTTGTGACTTCTGCCTCCATTTGGGTGGATGATGCCAGCCAATGAGATGGATGGGCAGGTCTTTAGTCCGAGCAATGCCACCAGGAGCAATAGCCATTGCTGGGACTGAAGTTAATCCTGATTAGGGATCATTACTGGAGGGTGGATTATAAATAAGTGGAGGGCTTCACCAGGCCAGTCAGGAAGGTTCCAGAAAGAGGCGGAGGGGCATCTGGAAGCAGCGAGCGGAGCAGAAGTCTAATCAGGAGTCTGGGATACTGTTGAAGTGGAGGATAGACTTTTCCACTGTGAGGGGGGAGGTCATTTGTTAGACACAGGAAGCCCAAAGAAGAAGGACCACCCAAACGGGACCCAACACCTTGGTCAGGCTGCCAGGATTTACATGACAGCTCGGCCACAAGGCATGGGTATGTTCTGTCACTGGTAAAATGCTAGTGGAGGCAAGTAGACAGTAGATGCCCATATTTGCAAGCCCCTCCTGTAGTGGGTGGGGACAGCATAAAACATTTGCCTTGGTGAATGAAGTTCAGTTAGAAGTTCAGCCAGCCTAAAATTTGGTTAGCTGCTCCACATCACATCATGTACTGTAAAGTTATGGGTAGGTTGTCTTTTTTCTGTCTATTTTTGGGCAATAAACATAATAAAATGAGGTAGTACATATACTGAACCCCTCATCCTGCACCCAAAATCCAGAAGGACCCAAAAGCAAACAGTTTAAAATTGATGCAAACAAATTGATGGCGGCACAGTGGTTAGCACTGCTGCTTCGCAACTCCAAGGACCTGGGTTTGATTCCTGGCTTGGGCCACTGCCTGTGTGGAGTCTGCATGGGTTCCCCCTGGATGCTTTGGTCCACAGTCCAAAGATATATGGGTTAAGTTGATTGGCCATGCTAAAAAAAAAATTGCCCCTTAGAGTTCTGAGATGTGTAGGTTAGAGGGATTAGCAGGTAAATATGTAGGGATATGGAGATAGGGCCTGAATAGTCGGTGCCAACTCGATGGACCAAATGGCCTCCTTCTGCACTGTATGATTAAAAAAAATTATATTCTTTATGATCAATGACCAGAGTGTAAGCCAGTTTGATAGTAAGAAAATCAAATGAAAAAAACTCAAAAAAATCTCATAAAAATGGGACCAAAGAAGGTTGCAATGATAATGGGTGGTCTTGAGGGTTGCTGAACAATAAATTGAATAAAAAGCAAAGACACCATCAATTTGTGGTGCTTTCCCACCACAACTTGTCTTCATGGACAAAACTTAGAAAAAGCGTGAACAAGTGGCTATGTTTACATTTATCCCAGGTACTATAAAAGAAGGAATGTCAAGGGGATACTGTCAGAGTGTAAATCAGTTCTCCAGTTTGAATTGAGATGCAGCTGGCCTACTATCCAGATTCAGAAAGCCTAATGTACTTATGTCTCTGATGATATAGTTGTTGGAGGAAGACCAAAACAAGACCATGTTGATAAGGGAACGGTTTAGGTTAGAGGGTCATTGCTTTTTCCTAATTGGTCGGCGCAACATCGAAGGCCGAAGAGCCTGTTCTGCGCTGTAATGTTCTATGTTCTATGTCCTATGTCCGTAATCTGCATTTACTGATGTACGTAATGTCGAATTGGTGTTCAACTATCTGAAATTCAACATGAATAAGCAGCAGATTAAATTCTTTGATTCTATTTATTCCAGTGCTAGCAGCATATGTCTTGGAAGGAAATTTGTCATATCTGCTACCAACTCTCGCAAACTTCTATGGATGCACTATAGAAAGCATTCTTTCCAATTATATGACAGCTTGATATAATTCCTGCTCCATCCAAGACCGCAATAAACTGCAAAGGATCGTGAACAATGCCCAGTCCTCCCATCCATTGACTCTGTCTACGATTCCAGCTGCCGTGGAAAAGCAGCCAGCATCTTCAAGAACTCCAAAAACCCCAGACATACTCTCTTCCACCTTCTTCCATTGGAAAAAGATATGAAAGTCTGAGGTCACGTAACAACTGACTCAAGAACAGCTTTTTCCCAGCTGCAATCAGACATTTGAATGGACCTATATTTTAAGTTGATCTTTCTCTACAAGCTATAAATGTGTGGTGGTCCATTTTGGCAGAACCAATGGGATGAAGCAGTATAATATCAAGGGTAGGAGTCTTGGCAGTGTTGAGGAGCAGAAGAATCTTGGAGTCTGGGTCCATAGGTCTCTTAAATCTGTCCCGCAAGTGGAAGATGTGGTCAAGAAGGCATATGGTGTACTGGCCTTCATTAATCGAGGAGTTGAGTTTCGGGGTCGGGAGGTAATGCTGCAACCCTTGTCAGACCCCACTTGGAGTATTGTGTGCAGTTCTGGTTGCCTCATTATAGGAAGGATGTGGAAGCTATTGAGAGGGTGCAGAGGAGATTTACAAAGTTGTTGCCTGGATTGGAGGGCATGCCTTAGGTTGAGAGAGCTAGGTCTCTTCTCCCTGGAGAGACAAAGGTTGAGAGGCGACTTGATAGAGGTTTATAAGATATTGAGAGGAATAGATAGGGTGGACTCTCAGACGCTATTTCCCAGGGCTAAAATGGTAGCTACGAAAGGATACAGGTTTAAGGTGCTGGAGGGCAAGTACAGAGGAGATGTTCGAGGTAAGTTTTTCACTCGGAGGGTGGTGAGTGAATGGAATTGGTTGCCATCAGTGTGGTAGGGGCAAACTCGCTGGGGTCTTTTAAGAGACTTCTGGATGAGTACATGGGATTTAGTGGGATTGGGAGTTACAGATAGTTCTCTGGCCTGGTAAGTATAGATATGATCAGCACAACTTGTGGGCCGGAGGGCCTGTTTGTGCTGTAGTGTTCTATGTTCTATATTCTGTGTTCTATGACTGTAACATTAAATTCTAGATTCCCTCGTTTCCTTCTTTATGAACTGTATGCTTTGTCTGTATAGCGTGTAAGAAACAACAGTTTTCATTGTATACTAATACTTGTGACAATAATAAATCAAATCAAAAGATCCAGGTAAAATAGAGGATACTACCATGTTAACTCCTCACGATAAGAATATCTTTGAAGATATCTAGGTTGCTTTCAACATATTTAAACATAGAATCATAGATATTAGAAGTTGGCCTTTCAGCCTGCTCAGCATTTATTTTGATCATGGCTGATCATTGAATTTAATATCCTGATCCTCCGTTTCCCCCATGTCTCTTGATCCCTTTAGCCCCCAAGAACTATATCTAATTTCTTCTTGAAACCAGATAACATTTGGACCAAAACTACTTTCTCTGGTAGCGAATCCCACACATTCATCACTCCTTGTATGAAGAAATTTCTCCTCACCTCAGTTCTAAAAGGCTTACCCCTTATTTTTAAACTATGAGTTCTAGTTCTGGAAAATTTCTTTTTTCCATGCGTTTCCAATATTACTCAAAAATCTTCATTGCGAAGGGACATGTTGAGAAAAGATGTGCCTTTCCTGTGGCACAAGGATCACCAAAGCAGTCATTCGCAGAAGTAACAACATTGCAATTTTATCATTGTGCAGAGACAATTGCCTTGGAGATAAATGCTTCACAAAAAGGACTGGGAGCGTGCTTACTACAAAAATCTAAACTGATTGTATTTGCTTCAAAATCTCTGCCCCTAATGGAATTCAACTCCCCCAACAGAAGGTAAAGCTTTTGTGTTTGCAATCATGTATTTTCATGATTTTTGTTTGTTTTGAAGACCTTTGTTCTGCTATTAACACATTGCTATCTTAGCTTTATCAGTACCTTTTTTAGTTTTTATGAAACAATTAACACTCTCTTCCTTTTGTATCCATGGCATCTTTGTCAATCTCTCTTTATCTCCTACCTACCCACTTAAATGTTATCCCTTTGTTTAAAAAGGGCTTCAGGGAAAAGCCTGGGAACCACAAGCCACACCTGTGGTGGGTATAGAGGGATATGGGCCAAATGCAGGCAATTGGGATTAGTTTAGGAGTTTTAAAAAAAAGGCAGCATGACAAGTTGGGCTGAAGGGCCTGTTTCCAAGCTGCTGTAAATTTCTACGATTCTATGACTCTATCCCTGACCTTCTATTCATCCTGCTTCTTCCACACCTCTCTCCAATCCATTGCATTGCTACCCCTCTTCAGCTCTGAAGAAGTCATTTGGACTTGAAATATTAACTGTTTCTTTCTCCACAGAAACTGTCAGACTTGCTAAGTTTCGCCAGCATTCTCTGTTTCTATGAACCATGGATAAATTGCTGTCAATTAATTGTGATGCTTGCACAATTAATAATACGGTTTCATTTTGTACACACTAGTGGAAATAAATCAATGCTGTCTTTTGCACATGTTACTCTGATTTAAGTTTCTAACCAGAATATATGATGACACAAAATTGCATCTTTCAGAGAAATACATCAGTATAAAAAGAGAACTTGTTAGAAAATGATGATAGCTCTGAATTGCTCAATATTACTGAAAATAATGGTGACAAATTATATTGTACTGGGAAAAATCGAAGTGTACTGAAGATACTCCACACCTGAGATATTATTAGAGCTCATCTTTGCCAAGTGTCTGTGTCACAGTCAGACACAAAGGCTGGCTGATGGTTGAAAAAGAAATATCTTGTTTTTTCCCTAATTTCAGAGTCAGGGTAGTGCTGCATTAATGTGGTGCTTCTCATGTAATCTTCCAAGAAAGATGGATTGAGTGACGGGCTGGGAAGTGACCTCACAGACCCTGTTTCGATTCATTTCCTCAAACATGTTTGAAGTGACAGTAAACTCTCATCTAGAAATGCTCCCTCCCCTCAGCCAGCCCCCAACATCAGGCAACAGAAAAAAATATAACAGCCAGGATTCTCCCACAAAAATTCTAAGCTCCCAGTGTGCAGGAAAAGAGGAGTAATTTCCGTCAGTTTTTTTAATGTACTTAGCAGAATGATTCTCTGATACTGTGCATTGCAAGGTAGGCCTCAGCATGATTTACTCTGGTGTGTAGGGGTGGGGCTATTCATATCCGAGAGTCCGGCAGCATAGTGCTGAGTGGGCCACTGTGCGTGCACCTATCTGTTAGAGTAAAGATCAGCATATGTGCACTGATCCCCACATTGCTGAACTCCCAATTAATGTTCTTCCTAACCACTAGCCTGCCCTGCAATCCTCCCTGATCGCTGGCCTTCTGAGCCCCCCAATCCTCTGATTGCTGGCCTCCCTGACCACCACCCCCCCACCGTCCAGCCCCAATCTCCCTAACAGCCCCCTCTCCTTGCCAGCCTTGATTCCCTCTTGACTCTACAGGCTCCCTCTCCACTCCCAATTAATCCCGATGTCCAGACCCAATGTCCTCCCACTCACCCTGGCCAGCCAATCTCCATCTCCTCCCAACAATTCTGACCCCACTTCTCCCTGTAGCAGACCTGAATCCTCACTCAATGGCCATCTTCGATAGTCCTTACTCCTTCCCTTCCTCACCAATCCTCACGCAAAGTGTCAGCCGGTTTCCCCCCAGATGATCGTGCCAGGAGGCCCTGCCCTCAATAGCCTCGTTCCCTCTGCCGCCCACTGCCTTGGCACTGCCCATTGCCAAATGGACAGTGCCAGTTTTGCCCTTGGACAGTGATAGGGTGTCGGGGTGCCACTGCCCAAAAGGCACCCCCTCCTTACCCCTCCTGCCCCAGGGAGACCTCAATGGCCTCTGTTCCCTCCAGCAGGATCAGGGCACTGTTCCTCATTTGTGGGGAGCAGATGTAAATGTCACTGGGGGGAGCCACTCCCTGTGGCAAAGGAGACACATGTGGGCCCAGAGAATACCATCTCAGGCCACCTAATCATATGGAATTGTCAATTTGGGAGAATTGCCTCTGTGTTCCTGGTACTTTTGCCACCATACTTTTTTTCCCATGCATTGTGAGCATTGCTGGCTAGGCACAGAATTTCTTACTAGCTCTAAATTGCCCTTCAGAAGGTGGTGATGAGCAGGTACACCCACAGTGCTGCTCGCAACTGACTGTTATTGGAGATGCACTCATCCAGGCAAGTAGAGAGCATTCCATTACTGCTGAAACGTGCTTTGCATTCCTGACTAGATGGTGGACAGGCTTTAGGGAGTCAGGAGGTGAGTTATTCACTGCAAGATTCTCAGCGTCTAACCATTTATTGTAGCTGCAGTGTGTGGGAAGGGGAGGTGTGTTGGGATTCTGGTAATAGAATGTATTTACTCTTCCCTTGCAAAAAATCACAGCTACATGAGAAACAAGCAGTGAATAAAGAAAAAGGGAGAAGCACGGAATGAAGTAATCAAACTCAAGGAGTTTTTTTCCAGATGGAGTTTATGTATATATTTTAAAATAATCAAGGAAAAAATAGCAGATGCATTACAACTCATATTTAATAATTCATTAGAAAAGAAGTGTAGATCCAGAGGACTAGTGGAAAGTTAATGTAATTCCTATTTTTAAGGATGAAGACAGAACTTGTCCAGGGTGCTATAAATCAATCAGCTAACAATTGTGTTGCAAAAATAATGACATCTCTATTAGAGAGAATTAAACAACATCTAGGAAGAAAAATATAATAAGGAATAATCAGCATAGATTTTAAAAGGGAAAGTTTTGCCTAAGCAGCGCTATTGAACCTTTTGAGGAGGTAACAGAGAGACTAAACAGTGGCAAAGCAATAGATAGAATTTATCTGGATTTTCAAAAGGCCTTTAATAAGGCACTCCAAGGTAGTCAACTAAATAAGATCAGAGAATGTGGAGTTGGGGACAAGTGAAATGTGCTCAAAAATGTGCTCCCAAAAATGTGCTCTTAGGCTAATTGGCAAAATAAATTCTCCCTAAATTGTCTCAAATTTGGTTTTTAATCCATAGATCTATAAACATGGACAGGGATCACGGGTAGAGGTGGGAATATCGGGGTGGTGGCGCGGGCTTGTTGGGCCGAAGGGCCTGTTTCCCGTGCTGTTTTTGTTTTTTGTTCTTTGAAAGCAGAGAACGGGAGTAAAGGATATTTATTCAGAGTGGAAGGGGTTAAGAAGTGGTGTTCCATAAGGGTGAGTGCTGGGACCTCTGGTATTTGTAATTTACATTTATGATTTAGACTTTGGAATCAAAACCACAATTTCTAAATTTGCATTGACCCCAAATTTGGAAAAATAGACAAAACTAAGAAAGAATACAATATATAGGGAGCAATTCTCCCAAACAAATTCTAAATGTCAAATTTTCAGGAAAACTGGAGTGATCCATGTGAGATTTTTCAGAGGAAATTTACAGTAAATCTCTCATGCTCTGTGCAATGCAGAGACCACCAGCATGAATATAGAATCATAGAGTCATACAGTTCAGAAAGGGCCATTCAGCCCATCGAGTTTGACTGACCACAATCCTACCCAGGCCATATCCCCATAATCCCATGCATTTAGCTAGTACCCCTTGTGCTAAGGAGCAATTTAGCATAAGCCAATCCACAAATCTTTGGACTGTGGGAGGAAACCAGACGCCCAGAGGAAACCCACACAGAACGGAAAGAGTGTGCAAACTCTGCACAGGCAGTGACCCAAGCCAGGATTCCGGGTCCCTATAGCTGTGAGACAACAATGTAATTATCATGTAATTATGTACAAAACAGTTTTAATTTGTTTTGTTCTCTTTCGAAGTATATTAAGAGAAATACATTCAAGAATGTTTTCCTCTTTTAAGTGTTTGTTAACAAGAGGCAAAGTGTTGTGTTATTTCATGCAGATAGCTTCACATCAGCACACTATATTTGAGGTAATTCATCAGATTTATGCTTACCATTGTGCCGCCTCAATATCAGTAGATTTCCGGGGGCAAGGCCTATTCACACTGGAGAGGCTGAAATCAGCGGGCCTCTGTGCATGCGCAATAGCCTTGAAGTGTCCACTTGTTTGTTGGCCTCCTCCATTGCTGGCCAGCCAGGGATCCCTGCAGTGCTGCCCCCAACCCCCCACCCCACCCCCACCGCCCACACCCCATGGCATAATTGTGGCCCCACATCCATTTGTGTTCGCGGGCCAGCTCCGAATCCTCCCTGTCGCAGCTGCCCCAAACTCCAGCCCCTCCCCAGCCGTAATGACTCCCCACACCCCAGCAAGCAATTCCCCTGACATATCTTACCCCCTGGCCACGTCTCATTCTCCCCACCCCCAATCGCTAGCCTCCCTCCAGCTTTCAGTGATCCCTATGCAGAATTGCAGTGAGATCTACACCCTCCACCCCCAACAATCACTCCCCAGGCCCCATTACCAACAGACCCCCAGGCCTTGTCCCATCCCCTTGACACCGCCCCATGCCTGGTAGGTTGTGCTAAGGTGCCCCCTGGGCATGGGTATTTTACCCCTTTGGCAGTGCTGGAGCTGAGGCTGGCACTGGTAGGGTGTCCATACCCAGAGAGCATCACCCTCCCCTGCTGCCTAACCCACTGGGGGTCCCAATTACACCCCCTTCACTCAAATGGGGTCAAACTGCTAGTTCCCTGAGAGTGGAGAGCTAGTGTAAACCCTGTCGAAGTGAAAACTCTGGCCAGATGAGAGATGCTAACAGGCCAGGAGAATTCAGTCCCTGCCCCATCTCCCAGCTGATTTCCAGTGCCATGTCACACAGACACCGCTGGAAATCTGGGCCTGGGAGACGCAAGCACAGCGGGAATGCTGGCAGGAATCCTACAAATCAGCCAACGCATGATTCTCCCAGCCAGTTGAACTAAAACCTTAGCGCAGCAAGCTGGGCAAATCATGGCCAGAAACTTACACAATGGGCAGATAATTGGCAAGTGAGGATCAACACAGATAAATCTACATTTTTGGAGAAAGAATAGGGACATCATTTATTACTTGGAAGGTGCGACTCCAAGTGGGATAGAGGAACAAAGGAATCTTGAAGTACAAATACATGAACAAAGATCTTCACCATCAAGGCAGCTAACTGGGTAATTTTCTGGGACAACACACCTTTGGGAATAATGACTCAAATGGCACAATCTTTGTTCTGGGGTGGGGGGGTTGGGGGTAGGACAGGGTACTGAATGCAGTGGGATTGTTGGGGAGAATGAATGCAGGTAAAGTCATAATTGCCATCGCTGGACACAGATCACAGAAGGCCATAGGGCTGTCAAGTGTTGAGGAGGCGGGTTTAAAAGACCCACTCACTCTGATTCACTGGGACATTGCCCCAGTTGCTTTATTAAATATTAGGCCCATTAATGCTCACCTTTCATACACACCCACGCCTCCCTACTGACCATCCCAATTCACATGCGTAGTTAACAGCCCAGATCTCCATTAGTTTGTTGAAACAGATCCACAGAGAGAAAACATTGCCTTATTGGAAAGTTTACAACCTTCCTTCCCTGTGATTTGTTTTGTCACTGGGTCAATATGTATTTACGTTAGATAACAAGTGTCAACATAGAACATAGAACATTACAGCGCAGAACAGGCCCTTCGGCTTTCGATGTTGCACCGAACAATTAAGAAAAAGCAATGACCCTCTAACCTAAACCATTCCCTTTTCATCCATAAACTTATCTACTAACCTCTTAAATGCCACCAAACTTGGCACATCTACAACGGCAACAGGCAGGGCATTCCATACCCTTATCACCCTCTGGGTAAAGAACCTACCTCTGACATCCGTCCTGTAACTACCACCCCTTAATTTAAAGCTATGTCCCCTTGTGCTAGCTTTCTCCATCCTAGGAAAAAGGCTATCACTGTCCACCCTATCTAAACCTCTAATCATCTTATATGTTTCAATAAGGTCTCCTCTTAGTTGCCTTCTTTCCAATGAAAACAACCTCAAATCCCTCAGCCTCTCTTCATAAGACCTGCCCTCCATACCAGGCAACATCCTGGTAAACCTCCTCTGTACCCTCTCCAATGCCTCCACATCTTTCTTATAATGTGGGGACCAGAACTGCACACAATACTCCAAGTGCGGCCGCACTAGAGTTTTGTACAGTTGCAACATGACGTTGCGGCTCCGAAATTCAATCCCCTACCAATAAAAGCTAAGACTCCGTATGCCTTCTTAACAACCTTATCGACTTGATTGCCAACTTTCAGGGATCTATGCACATATACACCAAGACCCCTCTGTTCTTCAACACTATTAAGAATCCTACCATTAGCCCTATACTCTACATATTTATTATTCCTGCCAAAGTGAATTACCTCACACTTTTCCGCATTAAACTCCATTTGCCACCTCTTGGCCCAGCTCTGCAACTTGTCCAAGTCTCTCTGCAAAGTGTCAAGTGCTTTAAATTTCTGATATTGATACTTTAACAGTCTGGTTAATAGAACCTGTGTTCTTCAAGGATTGTAGACGTAGCAACATTTTTTTAAAACAAGTTATGTATGTCTGTTTTTTAATCTTTCTTACACATTCCTATAGGATTCATGGTTCTGAATTGAGTGTGTGCTGAGTGGATGAATATGGAAGGGTTTTAAGTTGGCATGAAGGATATCGAGGGGCCATTTGAGGTGGGGAGGAGTATATAAGTTGGCACAAGTGCGTGGGAAAACTTATTGAAATTTATTTTTGATTCATGACTCTGATTTTTCATGAACCATGAGCTATGCAGAAGCTGATATGACCACACAGAATTGCAGGGGGCTGGAAGATACCTACCACCACAGTGTAGCCTGTACATTGGGAATGAATGTGCATCCTTCTCTTATGCCAGAGAAAAATGGAGGCTTGAGAATTGGGGTGGGAATCCTGGAAACTTGCAAAACCTTGATCCATCATCACGAAAAGCTATACCATAGGTTAGCAGGGGCATGATAAAAGCAAATCAAGCAGCAGGTTTCGGTATAGAGTGATAGGAATGAGAAAGGTGGCACAGTGGCACAGTAGTTAGCACTGCTGCTTCACAGCACCAGGAACCGGGGTTCAATTCTGGCCTTGGGTGACTGTCTATGTGGAGTTTGCATGTTTCCCCTGTGTTTGTGTGAGTCTCCTCTAGGTGTTCTGGTTTCTCCCATGTTTAAAGAGGTGCAGCTGAGGTGAATTATGCGTGGTAAATATGTGGGGTTATGGGCATAGGGAAGAAGGGACGATCTGGGTGTGATGCATTTTTGAAGGGTCGGTGCAGATCCAATGGGGCAAATGGCCTCCCTCTGTTCTGAAGGGATCTTATGATTCTACGGAATGAGGAAGTTACGCTAAACCTGCATGAGCCTTGGCCAGATCACACTTCAAGTAATGCTTTCTCTTTTGATTATTATATTGCAAAGAAGCCCCTTTTGCCTCTCTCTGCCCCTTTTGCCTCTCCCTGCCCCCTGCTGCCTGTCTACGTCCCTGGGATCATTTACATGTAACTGAGAGAGCAAATGGGACATTGATTTGATGTTACAGCTGAAAGATGGCATCTCTTACAGCTTAGCATTCCCTCATGAATATGCTCGAATAGCAGTCTGGATGATGTACGAGGTCTCTGAAGTAGGGCACGAACCAATGACCTCGTAGCTCTGAGACATGGCTGACTCGGTTAGTCCACTTAACATCTGGTCTGCTCCACACACTGCCACCAGGGAATTCCAGCTGAGATGTGACAAATGGTATGGGACGCAATGTACGTATTTCTCATTGGCAATTGTCTGAAAATTGCAATATCCTGCCCTTGGGCATCAATGGGTTAATACTATGTCACACATCCTCTTAATTGATTTTCACTTGCTGACTGCTTACATTTCAGGTGTGAAGTAGGCAACTGGCAAGAGAATATCTCCTTTCACTGTCTGTCTGTCTGCACAGGTTCATTCCAACCTTGGAATTCTGTTCTTTCAATATCAGCCTTACTGGCGTTCTAGTCCTGTTTGTGCCTCTGCTATGATGTGTTGGCACATTAATACATACAGAGCACGTTCTCAGTACATGAAATCCCTCAGTGTTGTAACTTTTGCTTAATTGCCTCGTTAGAATGTGGAAAACTCTTCTACATGAAGCGGTTGATGTGACTAGAATAAATGCATGTAAGAAGAATACACATCCGTTCTTCTTGGTGTACCAAAAAATAAATTAAAGATTGGCCATGTGTGGGGACAATGATGAGACTTATGGCATGAAAAATATGGACAAATTTCAGAATAACAGACAGTGGAGGATGTTCACTGGGAATAGGGAGGTAACTGACCCCTCCAAACCTGTTCACTTGGTCAGCTTTTCCAATGTCCGAATATTTCCTGCAGGGAAACCAAAGACAGCTCAAAACCTGGAGGAGTGTGATATACTTAACAAGAACTTGCATTTATATAGCACCTTTAATGCAGTAAAATATCCCAAGATGTTGCACCTGAACATAAGTGCAAAAATTAGCATTAAGCCAAGAGCAGAGAGATGTTCAGAAAATTGGTAAAAAAAAAATTATGGAATGTTTTAAAGGAATGGAGAGAGATGGAGAGGGCAAGAGAGGGGTGTGGAGAAGGAACCCCAGAGTTTTGAGATATGGTGCTGCTCCCAGTGGTGGGGCAAGTAAAAAGGGAATGCAATGCAAGCGAGTTCTCAGAGGCTTATGCGACTGTTCAGCCAATCAGCTGGAGCATGTGAATTCTGGGGAAGAGCATGGTATTCACATAGCCTGTTGATCTGTTCCATTATGATTCTAGGCAAATTGAGCAACCAACAGAATAGGTGTAAATCAGACGAAGAAAGAATGAATCTTCTTCACTTTGTTTCTGGTGTGATGAGAGCATGCTAAATTGAATGATTGAAAATTGGATTGTGCCACTATAAACCTGAAGAAATGTACAATTGAATTAGAGATTCTGACTTGTATTGCTTTGTTTGACAGTTACAAGTTTAGTTAACTCACCAAATTCTCTTTTTGTCTTGTGTTTAAACTTGAGCTGCTGATCCAGCTGTCATGTAAACAGCCTTATGCCAGATCAAGACAAAACATGTTCAGCTATCCTTTGGATAGGCTCCTGTGGCTTGGTGTAACATAGCAGATGTGGTTTAGTGATTGAAGGTAGTTAGTTGACCAGTACAAGGATTAAGCTAATCCGTGATCTACCATCATCTGCTCATTAGCTGTAAAATTACCACATTACCACATTCAGCGATATTTTTAGGATATGTTTTTAAATATGTTAGCCTTGTTTTTTTTTAAAAAAAATATAGATGAATGCTCTGGTAAATTAGAGTTTTACGTGTGTTGCTATGTTGGAATTTTTAATTAACAATATTTGATGCAGGATATAATACAGTTGCTCCCAAGGGATCAGCATCTATTGGGACAGGAAGCTAGCAGTGATTTAAAAATTCACTTTAAGAAGTAAAGCTTACATAACCATGTTAATAAATTAGTTAATTGGTTAATTACTTAGCTAGTTATCCATCCTGATGGGGAATTGTTACTTATTGAGGAAAATGAAATTTAAACCAAATATTGGCAAGTTGAGAGAATGAAAGTTGGAGACTCTGCATTGAATAATTAATACTGGGTAGGGTACTGGGTATTAATACTGGGTATTAACACTAATACTAGTGTATTAATAATAATTAATACACTAGTAGTCCATCCAATCCAGCAGGTCTGGTGAGTCAGTTTAAAGTCACCCCATAATCTCTTTATCAAAGTTGGGGGGAAGCACTCAATTTAAAATGCACTGTGGAAACAATAGACAGACAGACTTCGCGAAGCCCCTTAGCTCCAATTAATCCTTGTCCCAGAGTTGAAAATTTGATTGACACTTATCTCTGAACCCTTCAATGAGGAAGGGAGTGTGCAGGCTAGCTGGAGTCTTCTGTGACAAACAACTCTGTGGGCAGAGGTTTTAGGCTCGTATGCTGCCAACTGGCAAAGTTGTGGGTGCCAATGGGAAATTTGGCCAATTCTGTGCACAGAGTTTTATTGCCATGCCATTGGCAGGCTCTGGGTACCAAATAGTCATCCCACAGTAACTAACCAGCCTGGTGACAGAACAAGAGCTGGCGGCAGAAGGGTGCTGGGGAGTGAGGTGTGTGCTATATAAGATTAAAGTTTCCAAAGTTTCTTTGTTAGTGTCACATTATCACTGAAATGAAGTTACTGTGAAAATTCCCTAGTTGCCATACTCTGACACCTGCTCAGGTAAACCAAGGGAGATTTTAGTATGGGCAATGCATCTAATCACCATGTGTTTCGGAACTGTGGGATGAAACTGGAGTGACCAGAGGAAACTCATGCAAGCATAGAGAGAATGTGCAGAATCTGCACAGATAGTGATCCAAGCCTGGAATCAAACTTGGGTCCTTGGTGCTGTGAGGCAGCAATGCTAACAACTGTGCCACCATGCTACCCTTAAAAAGCTAAGTGAATGATTGGATAGGGAGCATTTTCTTCTTTTTCTCTTATCTAAACTGGGGATATTTAATCGGGTAAGCATCGCATTAATCAAAATATAAAAATAAGAATCTTCCAAATCTTGGGTAATTTATTAATGAAGTTTTATTGGTAGTGTAAGATTAACAAGCAATGATAAAGCTTATTTTGTAGTAGTAGGATTTATTCATAAATTAAAAAAACTAAATTAACATATAATATATGGCAATACATGTGATGTTTTGCAGCAGCTGTGACATGTGGGTGTTGGTAGACACAGATGTGATTCACCTCTGCTTTTGGTATTTGTGGCTCAAGGAGCTTTGGCGCAGTTACTGAACTGGAGGTTGAGTTATGGCCATGACAACGCATCAGAGAATGCAAAGTTATCGGGATACTTTGTTCAAAAGACAGCCATTCCCCTGTGGATACGATCATCTGTTTTGCTCCATGGTCAGGAACATGAGGGTGTGACTGAGAGTGAGGCAGCTAAATGGAATGAAAACATTGAAGAGGTGGAGCCTCAGCCCTTGAATTAGTCCAATCTGTTTGAGGAGCTTACAGCCTATATGGGTGAGAACAGAGATTGCAAGGTGGATGAGCGAATTGACTATGGCACTGTGGTACAGCAAGCCAATTAAGCAGGGTGAGTAAATAGGACTGTTGTGATGGTAGAGGACAGTATAATCAGAAAATAGACACAGTTCCTATAGCCAAAAGCCAGAATCCAGAAGGCTGTGTTATCAACACAGTACAAGGGTTCAGAGCATCTCTCAGGACTGGAGAGAAATATGCATTGGGAGGGGTAAGGATCCAATTGTCAATCACAAGTTGGTACTAATGACATAGATCAGATTAGGAAAGAGCTTTTCCTTGGAAATTATAAGCAACCAAGGCTAAAATGCAGTGCGAATAATCATAGAATCCTTACAGTGCAGAAGAGACCATTTGGCCCATATACAATGATTCTTTGATAAAGTGTTTTATCCAGAGACTCTTCTTGCCCTAGTTTTGTAGCCCCACACATTTAGCGTGGCTAATCTATCAAAGCTACACATCTTTGGACAGTAAGGCCAATTTAGAATAGCCAATCCAGCTAATTTACATATCTTTGGACTGTGGGAAGAACCTGCAGCATAGAACATAGAACATAGAACATAGAACATAGAACATTACAGCACAGAACAGGCCCTTCGGCCTTCGATGTTGTGCCGACCAAATAAAAAGCAATGCCCCTCCAAACTAAACCATTCCCTTCTCTTCCATATACTTATCAATTAACCTCTTAAACGCCACCAAACTTGGCGCATCTACAACAGCTGCAGGCAGGGCATTCCACTCCCTAATCACTCTTTGAGTAAAGAACCTACCTCTGATATCCGTCCTATAACTCATACCCCTTAATTTAAAGCTGTGTCCCCTCGTGCTAGCTTTCTCCATCCTAGGAAAAAGGCTATCACTGTCCACCCTATCTAAACCTCTAATCATCTTATATGTTTCAATAAGATCCCCTCTTAGCCGCCTCCTTTCTAACGAAAACAACCTCAAATCCCTCAGCCTCTCTTCATAAGACCTGCCCTCCATACCAGGCAACATCCTGGTAAACCTCCTCTGTACCCTCTCCAATGCCTCCACATCTTTCTTATAATGTGGCGACCAGAACTGCACACAATACTCCAAGTGCGGCCGCACTAGAGTTTTGTACAGTTGCAACATGATGCTGCGGCTCCTAAATTCAATCCCCCTACCAATAAAAGCTAAGACTCCATATGCCTTCTTAACAACTTTATCCACTTGACTGCCTACTTTCAGGGATCTATTGACACATACACCAAGATCCTTCTGTTCCTCAACACTATTAAGAGCACCAGGAGGAAACTCATGCAGACATGAGGAAAATGTGCAATTCAATACAGTCGTTCACCAAAGGTCAGAATTAAGCCCAGGAACAAATTAAATCCACACTACAGTTAGTACCCACAGTACTAACCACTGTGTCATCGAAACCATAATCTCTGGATTAGTACCTGAATCATAAACAGCCTGGTGTAGGGAAAATAAGATTAGAGAGATGATTGAATGACTCAAAGATTGGTGTGAGAGAAGTGTGTGCAGGGACTGCGTGTGGGGAATGTGAGCGGGGTTTTGTGGAGCATGGCACCATGCCAGCGTGGTGGATCAATATGGATGAACAAATTGATGTTTAATACAAGAGCAAGATTACAATGGTGACTTACCTCTATCAATGCCACATTTCACCTATTCCCATTAGGAACCTACAGTTTCTTAATCTTCCTCCCCCTCCCACTATGCTTAGGTATTTCCTCAGCTGAGGTTGAGAAGACTGCTGCCTGAAGTAACCTTGATGGACATCTTTGGAGGGGGGGGTGGGCGGGGTGGTGGTGCTGGAGCTTGAGGCGTACTTTTGGGCTGCACAGGTATAGAAGTACTGCCTTCCTCAATGTGTACAGTTGGAAGAGGATGGCGGGGTTGGAGGATTGGAGGTTGTCAGATGGGTTGGACACCCCTCAAAGCCTCCTGGGTGGGAGGCCCTGGTTTTTGCCCCAGATAATCTTCATCCCTTCACGTTCCTGATGGCTCCAGTGCTTTTCCATGGAAATAAGGGTAGTTGGAATGACACTCAAAAACATCACATCCTTTGGCACTGACACTTGTGGATTCCCACCACTTCCTGCACCATGCAGTTGAAGTCCTGCACCATGGAGATCAAACTCTCAGTCGCTAGTGTTATGAACTGAGCCATAATGCAGGGGTCTACCATGGAGTGCATGTCCTGCAACAAGACCTCCGTTGTGTATACCACCCTCACAGTATTGACCTTGTTGTTTTGGAGTGATAGCACCATCTCCTTAGACAGAAGGTGATGGAAATCCTCCAGTCAGCCTTGCAGTCTAAGGTAGGATGTTGTCATCCCTTCCTGATGCTTGGAACTCTGTCTTTGCAGCTGAGGGAATGGCTGGCTCTGGGCAAGGGGCACAGCAATGTCCTGGGTTCTGATACCCTTCTGACTGTCGGTTCCCTAGGACGTCCCTGCCTTCACGTGCTGCAGATCTTCAGCTGTAAAGTATTCACCAGTGAATGACCCAGAAGTCTACCTACTTAGTGATCTCACTACAGTGTGGGTATCTGTGCTAATGGAAGGTGCAAATGACAGCTGTAATGTCTCAATTCATACTTCAATAAAGTATTCCTTGGAGATCATCTGCTTTGTGGTATCCAAAGGGTGCGAGGATGGTCTAGGCTGGTTGACTGGTTGCCCTGCAAAAGAAAGGAGATGGCACGAGTGCATCACCTTGGATAAGTAACAGGAGGAGAAAGGTTGCTCATGTAAGGCTTGAACCATGACTGCCTATTTTGAGGGTTCTCACATTTGTTTGCTGCCCCCACTTTGTCCTCCGTGCAGGTGTGGTCCTACTCCTCTCCGGCCAGCCAATAGGGCTCTTTCTTCAAAGGTCGTGAGTCATCTCAGTTGGGCATGTCTCTGGCAGCTGTGCACACTCATGCTGGTTCTGTTTGTTCTGCAATGATACAGATGTGGACAGCCCAAGCTCGGGTCCTGCCTGCTCAGATGGTGGTGAAGTCTGGCATATGTAGGAGGTGAGTAGGAATGAATGTGTGGGAAGCAGATAAACTAGTGGAGGAAGCATGGGGAATGGGGAGGGGAGTTGGGAATGAATGGTTGAGGGCTGCCCAGGAAGTGATGGGAATCTGGGAGGTGGCTGGGTGAGAGATCACCATGGAGGTGTGACGTGTGAAAGAGTGTAGCAAGATATATTAGGAGTCGGTATCCTGGTTACGTGAAGGTCATTCATCTTCTTATCACACTGTTGCCTCGTCCTCTACTGCAGTGAGCTGGCATTCACTATGGCAGACATTGCAAGCCGGAATGGGATGGTGACCTTGCTCACTGGATGTCTGTGGGATTGCAGGTATGGGACATCCTGCCTTTGTTCCACACCATCCAGGAGTTAGCGTGTTCTCAGAAAATCTTGGTGCTAGCTTCTTGGTAGCCATTCCCTTGGTTGGATCTGGAACGCGTGCTGGGAGGCATTAAAAAGGAGCATCTTACTGATTGCAGAGATTAAGTTTTCCAGAGACAAGTGTGTCAGAGGCAAGCAGGATTTGTTTTATCTACAGGTGGGATCCAATGGGATTGGGGGTTATAGATAGGTCTATGGCTGGGTAGGTTTTGATGTGTTCGGCACAACTTGTGGGCCAAAGGGCCTGTTTGTGCTGTAGTGTTCTATGTTCTATGTAGGTGCTTTGGTCCACCTTGTTGTCTAACAAGAGGCACACACGCGATGGGTTGTGAGGCTGCTGTTCTTGGATTTTTCGAGAGTATCCTAGTGCTTCACGTTGTTAGTGTACACTTGACCTGAACCATTTGATGGGCAACACGACAGCTCAGTGACTATCGCTGTGCTGTGCAGATACATGGATTTGGGCCTGTGTCTGTGGGAATTTGAGCATTCTCTCCGTGCTTGCGTAGGTTTTCTCCGGGTGCTCCTGTTTCCTCCCACATCCCAAAGATGTGCTCTTAGGCTAATTGGCAAAACAAATTCTCCCTAAATTGTCTCAAATTTGGTTCTAATGCATAGATCTGTAAACATAGACAGGGTTGACAGGGATCATGGGTAGAAGCGGGAACATCGAAGTGGCGGCATGGGCTAGTTGGGCCGAAGGGCCTGTATCCCATGCTGTTTTGTTCTTTGTTCAGCCACATGTGCAATGTGATTGATATGGGGGAGAAATAGCTTTGTTAAAGAGACTCAATAGTCTAATGCCAGTGGGAATCTCTGATTTTTCTCACCAATACCGGCACTTTGAAAAAATATAAGAATATTTCATCCATCATCACAGACTAGAGATAAGGTCACCCTAATTAAACAGAGACAGAAAATGCCAGAGGATAAAACTTCCCCCTCAGGTGTCTATTTGCAGCTTCCCATCTCTGATTTTCCTCCTTCCCATCAAAACTGTGACCATCATTTACATGAATGATTCATTGGCCCAGATCTTCCAATCACAGACAGAATCTGAAACTGATTGGACAGAAAGCCACCTACTTCACTGTATTACATTTTTCTGTCCAATATTTCAATAGAGGATCATGCAGATCTCCCTCAGTTCAGGACTCCATGGAGTGAGCAACAAAGAGAATGAGTACAGAAGCTACGGCTCCTTTTTACAGCATTGGCTGCTATATTTTGGTGAGTTTACCCATGTCGCAAAGTGAGATAAATACATATGCTGGCAAATGGATAGAGTGGTAAGCTGCCAAGGAATAGATGGCCAGAGTCTCAAGTTAATGAGTAGGTAGAAGGACTAGGACTAATTGGCTCATGTTGGGAAGGGTAGTTGGGTAATGAGGACTCATCAATTTGGGGGAATCAAGGTTTTGGCAGGTTAGTTAAGGGGTCAGGGGTTTGTCTAGGGGTTGGGTGTGGGGAGGTGGGAGTGTGGAGAGTCAGGGACACCAGTGTGATTGGGAATCAGTTGCATATTTACCCAGGAGCTAGATGAGAATTCTTCTGTCTCACATTTATTAGGTAACTTGCCAGATAAGTAAGTTGGAACTGTCCAAAATCTCCATCTCTATCTCTAAGTTGGAGATCTTTTGGATCTTTTGGAGGATCCAAGGGAGCAGGAGGGTTGCCCATCAGAAGTTCAGACTTTCTGAGCGATTGCAAAGGAACAAGCGATTAGGACATCTGTGGAGTCCTGATGTGAATCTTGGGTAGTAAATCCAGTCTCTGATGATCCGGAGACTGGATAATTTGGGCCATTATTTTCAACTCTCTTTGTTTCTTTTTGACGGGCAGTATCTTACATTCAAATTCGGATTTGGTCATTTAGCCTAGAAAATATTTCCAGTAGGTCAGCCTTATCTGAAGGCCAAATTTCAAAGGCAGGGTTTCAGGTTTTGATGATTATCACAAACATACCAATCATGTGACAAAGATACATTTATTTATTTATCTATTTGAAAACAAGCCATGTACATAGAATGGCAACTGAGATGCTCGGTAAAATGTCTGATATGTGGGACCACTGTTATATTCTGTCCACAGAGTCACGTAATTATGTATCACATCCTGGCTTGTGATGAATAGTGATGGACAATGATTTAAGATATGGCTCCTCAAAGGTACATGAAAATCAGATAATGAAATCAACTCCCCCCTTACCCCGCTGCCCTCCTGCTTCCATATTTATTTTTTGATACCAGGAATAATTAGCATTTTACTGGCAACTTAAACCTGTAGATTCAGTCTAATTTATCAATTGCAATAAGATTGATAAGATTGATTTGTTCTGTGACTGTCACAAGAACTAGAGCAATAAATATACAGCAGGAGAAAACTCTCAGTGGATGTGAGTCCAGGGGGGTTTTGCTTCTCCTATCTGATTACTAGTATCCCATGATGCACTGTTCCTTTAAATAAACTGTCCTTGAAAACCAACAGAACCACCTAGTAGGTAGAAATACGGATTGATGGATTGATAGAGTGGTTATGATTTCAAATTGGGCTTTGATGTTTGCCCAGTTTATTCTTTGCAGAAGATTGTGTCCCTGATACTCAGGGAGGATAGAAAAAGACCCTGCAAGATGTGGAACAGAATTAGTGTTTTGAATCCTTGGACAGTTCTCTGGGAGAGTCATATGACTTGAAATTTGGACGCTAGAGAGAATTTTTTCACATAGAGGGTTGTGGGGCGTATGGAATGCACTGCCAAGTAAAGTGGTGGAGGCAGGCACTCTGGAGTTATTTAAGAGATACTTAGATGGGCACATGAACAGAATGGGAATGGAGAGGTATAGAAAACTGATTTAAAATAAGAATCATGAGCCTTGGGAGTTCCAAAGGAAGTGTGTAAATTGTCAATGATATTGATGTATTTCTGTTTTATCCTATAGGTACTTTGGTCCACCTTGTTGTCTCACAAGGAGCATACACTAGATGGGTCATGAGAGGGCTGCTCTTGGATTTTTCGAAAGTAGCCTAGTGCTTCACGTCGTTATTGTACACTTGAACTGGACCAGTTGATGGGCAACACGACAGCTCAGTGACTATCGCTGTGCTGTGCAGATACATGGATTTGGGCCTGTATCTGTGGAAGTGTGCGCATTCTCCCCATGCTTGTGTGGGTTTTCTCCGGGTGCTCCGGTTTCCTCCCATACACTAAAGATGTGCTCTTAGGCTGATTGGCAAAACAAATTCTCCCTAAATTGTCTCAAATTTGGTTCCAATGCATAGATCTATAAACATAGACAGGGATCATAGGTAGAAGTGGGAACATTGAGGTGGCAGCGCGGGCTCGTTGGGCCGAAGGGCCTGTTTCCCGTGCTGTTTTGTTCTTTGATCTTTGAAACATTGGCTGAGCGTTTCCCATCCTGCTTGAAGAGTAATTGTAGTGGACGAGACAGAAAATGTAGAGGTCCATTGGGCTCAGGGAGGGGTGGAATTTCCAGTCTTGGACCATGTATGGCTGGAAATGCCGCCTGTCAACTCTGTTTCTCTCTCCACAGATCCTGCCAGACCCGCTGAGATGTTCCAGCATTTTTTGTTTTTATTTCAGATTTCCATTATCTGCAGTACTTTAGTAATAAAATATGAGATGTGGAAATGAGTGAAATTTTTTATCACTTATACAGTTTGGAGATAGGTGACAGTGTTTTACATTCTCTTGATTTATTATTAGTTCTCTATTACAATGTTTGATAGCCTTGGATTAGTGGAGATTTATACTGGGAAATATAACAATCCTTCTCCATATAGCTTTAACAATCCTTGTATCGGACTTCTTCAGTCCTCAATTCCTATGCCACTCATTCATTTTTGGAACTTACTTCAATTAGGAAAATTTAATGGACAAACCTGTGAATTCCTGCTGTTGATCCCATCCACCTCCCTGTCTCCATCCATGACTTCTGCTTCTTTGTGCTTTCTTCACTAGAGATTGTCCCTCTTCCAGAAGAGTTGAGGTTTTACCATGGCTGTGTCATGACTAACCTTTTGAAGCACTTCATAATGATGGATGTCAGAACCACCGGACAATAGTCACCATCCCTGTGTTCCAGAAAGGATGGGCAACCACTGCTCCTAACTCAGAATGTAAGGAAATCTCTGCCCAAAAAGATAAGCATGGTGGTTTAACAGTGGAGTCATGTGGCAAGGGCAGCAATCCTATCCTATCTCTAACTGACCAAGTGGAGAAATAATCCACATCTGAGTGTCATTGGATCATTCTTTATTGGGAATATTATGACCTAGAAATTAGATCATGCCTGAAAAATAAGTATAGCCCAGACAAATCTGTAGGCCCATCCCAGCAACGACAACTCTCCTTCCCCAAGATCCGTGAAGCGAAAAGTTTCAATGATTATGCTGAGTAATGGAAACTCTTGCTGAGTTCCTCTACATCAGGCCTGGGGAACTGAGATCATCCATTATGACAGCTTTGATAATATAAAATTACTTAATAGACTTATGGGGATAGGGAGATAGGATTTGACTTGATTTGAATTATTATTGTCACATGTATTAGTATACAGTGAAAAGTATTGTTTCTTGCATGCTATACAGACAAGCATACCATTCATAGAGAAGGAAAGAAGAGAGGGCAGAATGTAATGTTACAATCATAGGGTGTAGAGGAAGATCAACTCAATGCTAGGTACATCCATTCTAAAATTTGATGACAGCAGGGAAGATGTTCTTGAGTTGTTTGGTACATGTCCTCATACTTTTGTATCTTTTTCCTGATGGAAGCAGGTGGAAGAAAATGTCCAGGGTGTGTGGAGTCCTTGATTATGTTGCTTGCTTTTCTGAGGCAGAGGAAAGTTTAGACAGTGTCAGTGGATGGGAGGCTAGTTTAATTGATGGGTAGGGTTTCGTTTGTGACCATTGTAGCTTATTGTGATCTTGGACAGAGCAGAAGCCATACAAAGCTGCAATACAACTGGAAAGAATACTTTCTATGGTGTATCTGTAGAATTTGGTGAGAGTTGAAGTGGACATGCCAAATTTCCTTAGTCTCCTGAGAACGTAGAGGCATTGGTTGGCTTTCTTAGTTATGTAATCCGCATAGAGGGAGGGACTGAAATAGAACATAGAACATTACAGCGCAGAACAGGCCCTTCGGTCTTCGATGTTGCGCCGACCAATATAAAAAGCAATGCCCCTCCAAACTAAACCATTCCCTTCTCTTCCAAATACTTATCAACTAACCTCTTAAACGCCACCAAACTTGGCGCATCTACAACTGCTGCAGGCAGGGCATTCCACTCCCGAACCACCCTTGGGTAAAGAACCTGCCTCTGATATCCGTCCTATAACTATCACCCCTTAATTTAAAGCTGTGTCCCCTCGTGCTAGCTTTTTTCATCCTAGGAAAAAGGCTATCACTGTCCACCCTATCTAAACCTCTAATCATCTTATATGTTTCGATTAGGTCCCCTCTTAGCCGCCTCCGTTCTAACGAAAACAACCTCAAATCCCTCAGCCTCTCTTCATAAGACCTGCCCTCCATACCAGGCAACATCCTGGTAAACTCCTCTGTACCCTCTCCAATGCCTCCACATCTTTCTTATAATGCGGGGACCAGAACTGCACACAATACTCCAAGTGCGGCCGCACTAGAGTTTTGTACAGTTTGCAACATGACGTTGCGGCTCCGAAATTCAATCCCCCTACCAATAAAAGCTAAGACTCCATATGCCTTCTTAACAACCTTCTCGACTTGACTGCCTACTTTCAGGGATCTATGCACATACACACCAAGATCACTCTGTTCATCAACACTATTAAGAATCCTACCATTAGCCCTATACTCTACACATTTATTATTCCTGCCATAGTGCATTACCTCACACTTTTCCACATTAAACTCCATTTGCCACCTCTCGGCCCAGCTCTGCAACTTGTCCAAGTCCCTCTGCAAACTATAACACCCCTCTTCACTATCTACCACTCGACCGACTTTAGTGTCATCTGCAAATTTACTAATCCTAGTTTTCGTCCATAAACTTATCTACTATTCTACTTATTATACTTATCTATTATCTTATCTACTATACTTATACTTATCTATTATCTTATCTATTATACTTATCTACTATTATACTTATCTATTATCGTCCATAAACTTAATCCTAAATTTTCGTCCATAAACTTATCTACTAACCTCTTAAACGCCACCAAACTTGGCGTTTGATTAGATTGATCATGATCTGGATAGCTAGAAACTTGAAGCTCTTGATCATATCTACTTAGTCCCCATTAATGTAAAGAGGGGCATGCCCTCCACTGCACTTCCTAAAGTTAGGACAATCTCCTTTGTTTTTAGAACCATAGAACCCTATTGTGCAGAAAGAGGTCCTTCGGCCCATTGAGTCTGCACCGACCACAATCCCACCCAGGCCTTACCCCCATATCCCTACATACTATTACCCACTAATTCTTCTAACCTAAGCAGATTTGGACACTCAGGGTCAATTTTTTTATCATGGCCAATCAACCTAACCCGCATATCTTTGGACTGTGAGAGGAAACCGGAGCACCCAGAGGAAAACAACTCAGACATGAGGAGAACACGCAAACTCCATACAGACAGTGACCTGAGCTGTGAATCAAACTCAGGTCTTTGGAGCTGTGAAGCAGCAGTGCTAACTACTGTGCTACTGTGCCGTTTTCTTGACATTGAAGGAGAGATTATTATCATCATACTAGTTCATCAGATCCTCTATCTCTTTCCTGTATTGGTGATCATCAGCAAACTTGAACATTGAGTTGGAGGGGAATTTGGCATACAGCCAGAAATGCATAAGGAGTACAGTAAGGAGTTAAGAACACAGCCTTGCGGAGCACTGGTGTTGAGGATGATTGTGGAGGAGGTGTTGTTGCCTATCGTTACCGATTGCAGTCTATGGGTTAGGAAGTGTAAGATCCAGTTGCAGAAGAAGGAGCTGAGCCCAGTTTGGAGATGTGTCGTGTAGGAATAATAATGTTGAAGGCTGAGCTGTAGACTATGAATAGAAGTCTGTTATCTGGGTGTTCCAGGGTTGAGTGCCGGGCCAGGGAGATTGCATATACTGAGGACCTATCGCGGATCCAAGCAGTCTGGGAGACAGGAATTGATTTGTGCCATGACTAACCTTTTGAAATACTTCATAATGATGGATGTCAGAGCCACTGGACAATAGTCATTAAGGTACACTGCCTGGCTTTTCTTTGATACCAAGATGATCGTTGTCACCTTGAAGTAGACAGGGATCTTAAATTGAAATTGAAGATGTCTGTGAATAACCTTGCCAGATGGTCTGCGTAGGATCTCGGTGCTTGTCCAATTACCCCATCTGGGCCAGTCCATGGGTTGAACTTTTAGAAGGCTACTCTGACATCAGCAGTGGTGACCTTGGATATAGGTTCATTCAAAGCTTACGGGATGGAGGGTGTGCTCTCAGGGAGGGGAGGGGCCTGGATGTGATACATTTTCAAAGAGTTGGTGTAGACTCGATGGACCAAATGGACTCCTTCTGCACTGTAGGGATTCTACGGTGCTATGATTCTATGGCTAGAAAGCATTGTGGGATGTCCTGCAGTTATGAAATGTGTTACAAAAATGCAAGTCTTTCTTTCGGCTGTCCAGTGGTACCCTTTGAGCTGGTGCTGCATCCACATTCTGTTCCCCTTTTGAAGCAGAAAGAATGAGAAAGTTGTTTGGCTCCAGGAATCTTATTCATCTAAACAATCTGACGGTGCTGGTGAGTGGACAGCTGAGAAAATCCAGTTTCATTTGCTGCTCTGATTCATTAACTAGTTTCAACATTGATTCTATATAGGCCAGAAAGGAAAGGAATATTTCATCTCTGTGTCATTTATGTAGCTTTTCCATGTAATGTCATGTAACAGCACTGGGCCCTGTCCTACTTTCCTCATGATAATTTTCTGCTTGACTGATTGAAGGCAGCATCAAAGGCTCTTGTGAAATGCCTGGTTTCTTCCCAAATCCTCCCTTTGTCTTTTTTTTCTCTCTTTTCCAGCATTAGAAGTTAGATCAATCACAATTAATCAATTAAGTCTTTAGTCATTCTAAAATATCTGTAACTTTTTTTCGATGCAAAATAGGTCAGTATGAAGAATAATACAGTTTTAATCATTCCTTTCCTCTTGAGCGACATAATCGTGGCTGTGTCCTACTTTGATCTTCTAGCTGTTGATTTGACTGAGTACCAACACATTTTGTTATTAAAGGCATGCATACCGTGAACAATATTGTGAGCTGGATTTTATTTATTGCTTGTTTCCGGAATGGTTTTCAGGTTCAGTAAAGTGGGGCACAAATGGTTAGCATGCCAACTCTCCACTGTAGGAAAAAAGCATTCATTGCCCATCTCTAATTGCCCTTGGAAGTTGGTAGTGAACCGCCTACCTGAAACGCTGCAGTCCATGTGGTGTAGGTAAGCCCACAGTGCTGTTAGAAAGTTAGTTCCAGGATTTTGACCAAGCTAACAATGAAGGAATGGCTGCTATATTTCCAAGTCACGCTGATGTGTGGTTTGGATGGAAATTTGCAGATTGTGGTGTTCTCATGTGCATGCTGCCCATGTCCTTCTAGTTGATAAAGGTCATAGGTTTGGAAGATTCTGTTAAAGGAGCCTTGGTGAGTTGCTGCAGTGCATTTTGCATATAATACCCACTGCTGTTACTGTGTGTTGGAACAAGTGAATGTTTAAGGTGATGGATGTGGTACCAGCAAATTGTTGTACTGGTGGTGTCAAAATCCTTACTTGGAGTCACACTCATCCAGGCAAGTGGAGAGTATTCTGTCACTTGTATCTTGTCTCTTGGAAGGGGTGGAGTGTCTTTAGGGAGTCAGTAAGTGAGTTACTTGTTGCAGAAGTCCTTGCCTCTAATCTACTGATGTAGCCTCAGTGTATCTATGACTGCAGTTTGAGGAGTAAATAAACTATATCTAATAGAACAGTAAGATACAATTGAGGGGCAGACTGGCCTTCTCCTGTCCCTGCATTCCAGTGACAGTGAAATTAATGCACATTCCCCTTACACTGGTGTCAAACACAGATGTTGAGATTCTGCTGGCTTGTGCCATCACAGAAGCACTGCGAAAATATGCTATTCAGGCTGCTTTGTAAGGTAACTATTGAAACCGTATAGCTGTCACTCTGGAAGCCAGCCCTGTCCATGGTAAATCATTTTGCTAACTTTGCAGAAATTGCTAAACATTCACTCTTTCCGATGTAATCTGCAGCCAGTGAGAAACTCCTTGCAAGGTAACCGATTCCATCCAGATGATGGCAGCCAATTCCATCCAGTTTGTTGTCATTTTAACTCATGTGTTCCTAAAACTGACTTTGCTCCCTGCACAGACAGGCATTCCTTCCACATTGTTCACCTGCACTAGTTCCCTGGATTCTTGAGTTGAGAATGTCATTATGCTGCATCCTAAGGAGCAGCTCATCCCTTTCATCTTCCAGGACCTCATCTTGCTTCACCCAGTGAAATCCCACCTACCTCACCCAATGGGTATTTTTGCTAATTCTAGTGTTAACATAAAACATAGAACATAGAACATTACAGCGCAGAACAGGCCCTTCGGCCTTCGATTTTGCGCCGACCAATTAGGAAAAAGCAACGACCTTCTAACCTAAACCATTCCCTTTTCGTCCATAAACTTATCTACTAACCTCTTAAACGCCACCAAACTTGGCGCATCTATAACTGACGCAGGCAGGGCATTCCATACCCTTACCACCCTCTGGGTAAAGAACCTACCTCTGACATCTGTCCTAAAACCACCACCCCTTAATTTAAAGCTATGTCCACTCGTGCCAGCTTTCTCCATCCTAGGAAAAAGGCTATCACTGTCCACCCTATCTAAACCTCTAATCATCTTATATGTTTCAATAAGGTCTCCTCTTAGCTGCCTTCTTTCTAATGAAAACAACCTCAAATCCCTCAGCCTCTCCTCATAAGATCTGCCCTCCATACCAGGCAACATCCTGGTAAACCTCCTCTGTACCCTCTCCAATGCATCCACATCTTTCTTATAATGTGGGGACCAGAACTGCACACAATACTCCAAGTGCAGCCGCACTAGAGTTTTGTACAGTTGCAACATGATGTTGCGGCTCTGAAATTCAATCCCCCTACCAATAAAAGCTAAGACTCCATATGCCTTCTTAACAACCTTATCGACTTGATTGCCGATTGCTGATTAAAACATGACAATGGTACTGAAAAGAATGCTTGGATATCACTGGAGTTGATGGCTTTTTCCTCCAAGGTTTTCCTATTAATGCCAAACACAGAAAAGTTCAATTATCTGCATGAGCATTCACATTGGTACTTGGAGAATTACTGGTTGAATAGCAATAAGTCGAAGGAACATCCAATAGCCTAGAAATTGGATCATGTTGTCTTTAACTTTTGTTGTCTTTAATAGAAATTGGATCATGTTGTCTTCTCTTTATGGAAGAGAAGGGAATGGTTTAGTTTGGAGGGGCATTGCTTTTTATTTTGGTCGGCACAACATCGAAGGCCGAAGGGCCTGTTCTGTGCTGTATTGTTCTATGTTCTATGTTCTATTAACTTAGAACCAGAGAATCCCTATAGTACAGAAAGAAGCCACCTGGCCCATTGAGCCTGCACTAGCAACAATCCCATCCTGGCCCTATCCCCGAAATCTTATGTATATATCCTACTAATATCTCTGACACTAGGGTCAATTTACCATGCAATCCAGAAACCGGAGCACCCGAAGGAAACACACACAGACATAGGGAAAATGTGCAAACTCCACATAGTCACTTGAGGCTGGAATTGAACCCAGGACCCCTGGCATTGTAAGACAGCAGTGGTAACCATTGTGCTACTGTGCCACCCTAACCTACTTTTCTGTTCAGCCAGAGAACCTGCAAACCTATCCAACCAGCTCCAGCTCCCCTGGATTCAGCGCCCTAAAACCATTAATTCCTCAGACATTCCAGTGTTCCCTGCTGTTCAAAAGATTTATGTGCTCCTTTAGCTTTTTGTAGCCCTTTAATGGCTGCACCAACTCTACTTCCATCTCACATATGGGTGGTCACTCAACAACTCAGCAATTTTGTTGTTATTAAAGTTGCCTTGCATTATTGCTGAGGGTGCCGAGCAGACAGTTTAACTGGAGATGGTGGAATTAAATAGGCATTGGGGTGAAATCTTATCTTCTTTTGCTCATTGGCAGGCGGAAGCTGCTGCCTCTTATCCTGAATTAATACTGAGTGAGGAAGATTACTATTTTTCAATAGATCAAGTTTGTATGTACATTTCAAATTACATCCTCTAATCACTTATAAAATTCAATGATATGCTTTAAACAGATTCTAAGTAAATGTCTGGAGATCTCCTTTTCTCACTCTTTTCTCCTTTTGTGATGAATGTGAAGGAAATTGCTTACATTTTCTTCATGTTTGCTCCGAAGAAGTCCCCTGAAACCTTCACATTGTTGGCTAATAAAAATCCTGTCGATAAACCAAGGAGACACTTGCTACACATATTGATTCAACCGAGCGGAGAAATACCTGGAAGGTTAAAGGTCACAATATTGACTGTCTACGCTTGGGTACACTGCTCACTTTTGCATTAAGGGAGATTGGAAAAACATCAGCTATAAATAGTTCAACACCACCACATTACATGGTGAGAATCTCAAAGGCAATTTGCTGAAAACATTTCCAAATCCCATGGTAGACTGGAGAATGCAATTGTTTCAGTCCCTTTGGCCCAGTTGCCTCCCAGTTCTGTCTGCATTTAATAGACGTTATGGAAGTCTGAGCAGATTCTTCTGGGAGCTGACCTGTTTCTACTGTTTGGTGAATCTCAAAACCAATCTTGATTTGATGGGAGCTTTCTGTTCCTGGAGGGAGTGAGGAGAAATTCATTAACACATCACCCCAGAAAAGGAAGCAAAGCAGGTCACTGTAAACCTTGACCAACAGTGTGGTACATTTAACAAGATAGCGAACGTTGTTGAGACAGAATTTTATCCCAGCCCTCAAAATTGCCTACGTGACAGTCATACACTATATTTCTCACCCTGATACATCCCAATGATTGGCTAAAAACATAATTTATCTTTAGATTAATGAAAAATAATGACGTGTGTTGGTGAGAGAAAGGAAATGAACAAATTAGTAAAATAAATTCACTTGCAACTTACTTGTAATTACATTGTAATATTTAATTAGCTAAACAGGAACTTTTCAAAATATGCACATTTCAACCTGAACTCTCGTTCAGAGTTCTGAACAAGAGTTCGGGTTTTAAACTTTGTAGCACTTTGTATGACAGCGGATCTCATGTTCATAGAATCATGGAGCTACGGGAATATATATCCATAGTACTATATTAAAAATATGTATATGAAATATATATTGATCAATGTTCACATCATGTAAGGAAGCCATTTGGCCCAAATATTTGTGTGATTCTTTCTTAGAGCAATTCAAAACCAAACTTACTAACTCATTCTTTCCCTAGAGCCCTGTATCAATCCCAACTAATCCCACTGACCCATAGCCCTTTGGGAATCCCAGCCAGTCTCCATAGCCCTGTATCAATCTCTAGATAATCTCACTGTCACCTACAGTGTGCCATCAATCTATTGCCCCATTCTTCCCCCGTAGCCTGATATCAATCCTCAACTAATCCCACTCTGTCCCCATAATCTGGCATCAATCCCACTGACCCACTGCCCCCATATCTCTTATTAATCCCCAGCTAAGACTTCCTGCCATCTCCTCAAAGCCCTACATTGGAACCCAAGGCCTTCTGTTCAGTGAGTGTACAATCTCATTCTTTGTTTTGCTTTCCAAGATGACTTATGTTACACTTGTCTACATTAATTTTCATCAATTTGCTATTTCCACATTCCTCTAACTTCCTTCTATGTTCCTCAAGCCTTTCCGGCTTGTCACTCTTTGCAAAACCTCCTACTTCCTACTTTTCAGTGGTCAAAAAATGTCAAGATTGTACACTCTGTAATCAAATTCAAATCACCTACAGATATATAAACAACAAGAATGTGCTGAGTGTTGATCCCTGGACCATGGCACTCTCTATTCTGAAGAATACACTTGTTCTTGGTTAGAATCTTCCAGACTTAAAAAATTCACAAACATCAGAGCCACTTCCAGTCACAACACTGCTCATGTCAGCGGCACATCCTCTATACTGTGATCTTACACAGAGAGCCAATAAATGGAAATTTATTGGCAGTCCAGTTAGGGTCAGTAGTGGGATACTGGTACTGAATAGCAGCACCAGAGTGCAATATTGAAAAGGACGGCACGGTAGCACAGTGGTTAGCACTGCTGCTTCACAGCTCCAGGGACCTGGGTTTGATTCCTTGGTTGGCTCACTGTCTGTATGGAGTTTGCATGTTCTCCTTATGTCTGCGTAGGTTTCCTCCGGATGCTCCGGTTTCCACCCACAGCCCAAAGATGTGCGTGTTAAGTTGATCGGCCATGCTAAAATTGCCCTTTAGTGAGCTGAGATGCTTAGGTTAGAGGGATTAGTGGTAATAATATGTGGGGATAGGGTCTGGGTGGGATTGTAGTCTTGATGGGCCAAAGGGTCTCTTTCTACACTGTAGGGTTCTAAGGTTCTTCTATAGGATGTTTGCATCCTGTTTAATATATTTCTGTCCTCAGTTATGATTTACTCCCTCAAAAGCAACTATAATTTTGTTTCATTAGACAAGCATTTATTGCCCATCTCTAATTGTCCTTCAGAAGATGATAGTGAGCTGCCTTCTTGAACCAGTGCAGTCCATGTGTTGTAGGTGCACCCACAATGCTGTTAGGGTGGGATCTCCATGACTTTGACCCATCAACAGTGAAGGAATGGTGATATATTTCCAAGTCAGGATAGTGAGTGACTTGGAGGAGTGTAGGTGGTGATATTCCCACGTGTCACATGAACTTGTCTATCTAGATGGCAGTATCATGGATTTGGAAAGTTCTATGGAATGGGCCTTGGTGAGTTCCAGCAGTGCATCTTGCAGATGGTGCACACTGCCACTGGTCATTGGTAGTTCAGTGATATGAATACTGTTGAATGTCGAAGGAAAAGATGGCTAGAATCTATCTTGTTGGAGATGGTAATTTCCTGGCTGTCTTGTGCCAGAAGTTCCAGTTTAATTTTCAGCGCCTCCTCAAAAACTACAAACGACCGCAATTAGTGAAAACTCCCAGTGTTGGTTAATTCATGCGTGTGAGCATGGTTGGTTTAGTGGACTTGTTTCTGAAACCAGAGGAAAAAAAATGCTTGAAAATTGAATTGTATTGAAACTCCATGAACTTCTTTCTTGATTACAGTCATATTGCAGGAGAAGGCCTAATGTGGATTGTGTTAAGAAAATCAACGCAAACTCAGGATTATATTTCCTACCGATTAAGGCATGGCTGCCAATTAAAGTGGTTTATTTTTAGAATCTAAATGTAATGATTGTCCCTTTAAGAATTGATTGGCAGAGTAAGGGTCACAAGGCTTGGGGAACCAGTTGGGGAGCAGAGTGGAGGATCACCCTGGTGAGTTTGGGTTTCTGTTCCAGAACCTTCTCGGGAGATGACTCTCTGTACTTTAGTTCATTATATATGTAAATAAAAGTACTATTTGCCATTTGCCTAACTAGTGATCCAGAATTATACTAAATGTAGCCAACATCTGGTGAAGCGTGCTAGTGACACAATAGACAAGACTTGAGCTCACAGTTGGGGAATATGACATTGCGAGCAGCAGATTTGACCAATATTAACAGTCAGATCTCATTAAAATGACGTTTTCCAATTTTATGGAAAAGACGGCCTGAAGTGGTAGGAGAGGCCCTTGGTTTCCATGGGGTATTTAGAATGTCATACCTGCCACACTTGAATCACAAAGAAAATAATCCTGGGCCTCTCAGGCTCCTTAAAGAACATATCACTGGATTGGGGCAGGTGCTTTGCCATTTAAAAGTTAAAATTGCAGTTGGCTAGATCAAGAGAGGAACTGGATTTCTCACTCTCCAGTTCCATTTTAATTTTGGTTTCTGCCTGGTGGATTAAGCCCAACACCTCATGCAAGAGCCTAATGTAACAGTACTCCCTCAAAGCCTGGGTGTCAAAGAGAAGACTGGCATTTTTGTCTGTCCTTAATTGCCCTTGAGGGTGGTTGGGAAGTTTCTTCTTCAATCACTGTCGTTCCTGTTGTAATGGTGCTCTTACATGGGTGTTAAGCAAGACACTGCTCACTGACTAAATTTAGAATCATGGAATCCCTACAGTGCAGAAGGAGGCTATTTGGCTCATTGAACCTGCACCAACAACAATTTAAGCCCTATCCCTGTAACCCCCATGTATTTATCCTTTAATCCCCCTGACATTAAGGGTCAATTTAATATGGCCAATTGACCAAACACGCATATCTTTAGAGCACACTTGCGCATAGTGTCCACAGAATGCTGCAAAAGATAAGGTAATCCTGCATGTGAATTTAATTTTGATGGTATAATTTACAGCAGGAACAAATTATAGTGGAATGCTTGTGCAAATAGTGCAGCTGGTATTAAACCACATCTTATAGCGCATATGTTTAGCACATGCAAAATAAATGGCATACAAAAGCTAGGCTTGTTTTAGTTGGGACCCTGCCTTTAATTAGTTTTAATTGGTGATTTCGTCATCATATTCCAGTTTACTGAGGCTTGGAATTTAAAGATTGGCACAAAGGACACTGAAAACGAGCTGCCCTATCGAAAGATCCAGACTGCAAATGTGCATCGCTGTTGCTGCATTAAGTGAGAGTCCAAGGAATATTTCAGACTGAATTCTTCCACAAACATCCAAAGAATAAAGTAACCAGTTAGCAAATAATGACTCAGAAATCGTGAGTGAATCCTCCCACTGTAGTAATCACTTCACCATGCATCAAGCATGCAACCGCTCAGTTATGTGCATTTGTTGTATAATATATTGGGCGGAATTCTCCCACCTGGGACTAAGCCTTGAAGCAGGGATGCGACAGGGTTTTCTGCTGCAGAGGCTGATGGAAAGCCTTGCCATATCTTCTGGCCTCTATCTCATTAGTTCTGCACCAAGAAGTTGAGTGCCATTCTCTCTGTTAGGGTTGGCATGATGCTGTGCAATCCCCCCATCATGTCTAGGTGCCATTCTGAAAAGGGACATATCACCACTGACCTCCATTGTTGATGGAAGAAGATGGACCTCCATGAACACTCTAAGATTGGAAGACAGCCCACTTTAATAACACTGACTGTGGAAGAGCCACCTGGGGATGCTCCACCCACACACTGCGTGAAGTTCCAGGGATGCAGGCAGCCTCTATCCCAAACTCCACAGCCAGTTCCAACTGCTGCATGACTGGTCATCCCAGATGTGTTGTGGCCCAGCCTGTTTTCCTGCTGGTGTTGCAGAGAATGGGGAACAGGAGTGGAAGAGTCGAATCAGGCCTTCATCTGCATCCTGTTAGCAGATGCAAATCATTTTCATGCTGCCCTCCAGCGGGTTTCCTGATCCATAGTGGGCATCAGCAGAAGGTTCCATGAAAATTTTGGACTCCCATTGAATTTTAACCTCCCCCCCACCTGCTATTGAACCCACCGGCGGGGATATGGGAGAATTCCGTCCGCTGTCTTAGAATAGTGACAATATGGAATTCACTACCACGTGGAATAGTTGAAGTGAATAGAACAAATGCATGTAAGGAGAAACTATGTGGCAAAGAGTAATGGATGAATATATAGATAAGGTGAGATGAAATAGTATCAGAGGAGATTCAAATAGAGCAGAAATGTCGGCAGCATTAACCTATTTGGCCTAATAGGTCTGTTTCTAAACTGCGTCCTATGTATAAGGTTGTAATTTTTAAAAAGTTACCCAAAGGGTTAGAGGCCACTTACAACATCAGCAAATTCAATGTGACTTGAAAATATACTTGGCTTGATTGAATTCTAATGAGTTTTGTAATTAATTACTGGAATTTGTGGCAGGAAGAATGAAGATGGAGGCAGAGAACTGGAAAGATTAAATAGATGGAATAATTATTTCCTAATTAATGAATCATGGCTCCACTTGATTCATTGGCAAAGACCGTTTGAAGAAGGGAACCTAAAAGTTCCTCCTAACCCCCTTGAAAGGAATGAAAATATTCCATTTCACCACTCCAGCAGTCCATCGATATCTTCCCATGCCAATTTTTGTATCATTCACAAATCTCCCAATCGAGCCTCCTATATTTCCATTGAAATCATTAATATATAGCACATACAAACGGGGACCTTGTAAATGAGCTCTGCAGGACACCATTGGAGACCACCATCACTAAAATATCATCAAATTTCCCTTTCTGCCATTGAGTCAATTTTGAATCCAATTTGCTTTTGGATCCTACCAGCTTTTCCTTTTCTAACCAGTCAACCCGGGTGCAAATACGTCAAAACACTGACTAAAATCCACGTCATGCGGGTATGTTACATTTCAGACATGGGGCGGAATTTTCTGAGCTCATCACGCTCGGGTTGTGGTGGGAAAATGTCATAAAATTAGATGTGAAGCAACTAGTGGGAATGGGTTTTACGCCCATTCGCATTTTATGAAGAAAAGAAATCAGCATGACTGGGAACTTGCCCAAAATGCGAGAAACGTCAATTTGTATCTTTTGCATTCATCACAATGTCATTAGTGAGCTTCACTCCCAATTGTCCCAGCTCACCTGTCTTAACAACCTCATTCATTGCAGTCGGATCAGTCAGGAAAACACTCTCTCTACAAGTCTGCTTTCAAAATTCTCTATGCTGTTCAGAGGAGTTTTATATTGTGGCGGCCATGTGGTGTTTCTGGTTGGCAGAGCCTGGAGTATGTGGGGATGAGGGGATGGGAGGGCTGTTGTTGCTCATGGGGTCCAACTTTGGATTCTCAGCATGGACCCAGCTTACAGTACTGACCTTGAATCTTAATGTTGATTCTGGGAACTGGTGGTAGCAGGAGCAAGCATTGTTGCAAGTGGGAGATGGACTGGAAACTCTCTGAATTGGCAGTACTGCAACCCCAGGACTTGTTAAGCAACATTGTCTGTGGCCACTACTGCAGAGGTTCTGGGTACATGTTTGTAAGTGGAGGGAGGGATGGGGATGCTATGCTGCCATTCTGGGGTCTATTGGGGTGTTATGGGGAGTGTCTGGTGCTGGGCATTCGTGACTTGCCACAGAGGTCTCCACTGGTAATCTGGAAGGACCTGGTAAAGATTTAAGGTGGCCGTCTGTTTCACAGTAACACCAGAGTGATGGGCCTAGATAGGCTATGCTAGCGAGTTTCAATGACAGGCAGGAGGGTGATAACGGCTCATTATGTACCATTGTGATGATGCCCTCGTGCAAACTAGGGGTCAGACATTGACTATTTACAATCTACATCAATGATTTGGACAAAGGGAGTGAATATCTGATAGTTAAATTTACTTTTGACGCCAAGATGGATAGGGAAGTATGTTATCAAGAGGAGAGAGTCTGCAAAGGGATATTGATAGGTTAAATGAGTGAGTTAAAATCTGGCAGAAGCAATATAATGTGGGCAACAGTGAATTTGTCCACTAGGACAGGAAAAATAGAAAAGCAGCAGAGGATGTAAAAATTGCACAGTGGCACGGTGCTGCCTCACAGTACATGACCCCAGTTTGATTCCAGTCTTGGGTGACAGTGTTTGGAATTTGCATGTTCTCCCTGTGTCTGTGTAGGTTTCCTCCAGATGCTCCAATTTCCTCCTATAGTCCAAAGGTGTGCAAGATAACTGGATTGGCCATGTCACATGTGTGTTATGGAGATAGGGTAGAGGGGAGGGCATGGTGGGATGCTCTTTTGGAGAGTCAATGCAGACCTGATGGGCCTCATAGCCTTCATCTGAGGTGTAAAGGTTCTTTGATTCTGTGGAGAGAAATTGCAGAACTCCATAGTAGAGAAGGATCTGAATGTACTTGTACATGAATCACAAAATGTTGATATGCGGATATAGCAAGTGATCAGGAAAACAATGGAATGTTGTCATTTATTTCAAGTATGATGGAATGTAAAAGTGAGGAAGTTTTACCATAGTTGTACAGATTATTGTTGAGACCAGATCTGGAATACTGTGAAGAGTTTAGGTCTCCTTATTTGAAAATGTGTATAATTGCAATAGAAGCAGTTCAGATTAGGTTCACTTGTCTCATTCGTAGGATAAAGGGGTTATTGTATGAAGAAACGTTGAACAGGTTTGGCCTATACACATTGGAGTGGGAGGTGATCTTACTGAATCATATAAGATTCTGAAGGGAATTGTCTTTGCACTTGTGGGAAAAGCTAGAACCAGGGGACACGGTTTGGGAATAAAGGGCCTACCTTTAAGATGGAGATGGGGATAGACTTTCTCTGAGGGTGTTTGTCTGAGAAATTTTTCCCCAGAATTCAGTGGTTTCTGGACCACTGAATGTATTCAAGGCTGAGTTAAACAGATTTTTGATGGACACAGAGTTAAAAATTATGGGGGACAGATAGGAAACTGGAGTTGAGACTACAACCTGATCAGCAATGATTTTACTGAATGGTGTAGCAGGCTCAGAAGGCTGAATGGCCTCCTCCAGCTCCTGAGGTTTCTCATGACTGTCCAGGAATGTCTCCCACTCTTCCAACTGCCAATGACATTTATTGGACAGGTTTGCAGGTTGATGCTCAACCTGTTTGGCTGTGTTATGAACTCCCTTTCCATGGCCATCAAATCCTGGGGTGGATTTAAACCCAAAGTTAATGGTTCAGAGGCAGGGACACTCCCCACTGCATCACAAATCTTCTTGTAATATCCATGTAGATTACATTTAGTGTGCTACTGTCATTGACCCACCTGCTCAAAATATTCAAATATTCAAACACGACTTCCCCTTAACAAATCCATGCTGAGTGTCCTTGATAAATCCATTACTCTCTCTTGATGACAATGTATACTGTTCCTCAAAAATCTCCCAATAATTTTCTCAGCATTGACTTTACTCAGACTGGCCTGCATTAACTAGGGCTATGCCTTTCCCTTCTTTTACCCAACAGCAGAAATGGGTTGAATGCACTTAATGATAAAATGTTCTCCTGAAAGCTTTGTAAGAATTCTGCTCCCTCTGTGCCTTTTATCACTAGAATGATTCCAGTTATTGAGCAGTTTTCTGATGAGGAGAAGTGGAGTAGGTTGGACTTATACTTACTGAATTTAGAAGAATGAGAAGGGACCTTATTGACATATACAGGATTCTCAGGGGACTTAAAAGGATAAATGCTGAAAGGATGTTTTGTCTTGTGGGGGAGTCTAATACCAGAGGGCATAAGATCAAAATAAGAAGTTACCCATTTAAGACGGAGTGAGGAGGGATTTTTTCATTCAGAGGATAGTGAATCCATGGAATTCTTTAATACAGAGAGCTGTAGAGGTTGGGTTATTAAGTATGTTCAAGGCTGAGATGGAAAAATTTTATTAAGGGAATCAAGGGTTATGGAGATAAAGCAGGAAAGTGGAGTTGAGGGTTATCACATCAGATCAGTTACAATCTCATCGAATGGCAGAGCAGACTCAATGGGCTGAATGACCATCTTCTGCTCCTATCTATGTCTTAATATTATGTGTTAATATTAGGATGATTGAAATTTCACACTTTCATTGCCCTATTGTTTTTGCCATTCCATGCAACTTATTCGCTCCTTTATCTTCCGTTTAAATTTGGTGGTCTGTAGTACACTCAGGGCAATGTGATTGCTCCTTTCTGTCTTCCTCAGTTTAACACAGTAAGAAGTCTCACAACACCAGGTTAAAATCCAATAGGTTTATTTGGTAATAAGCACCATTAGCTTTCAGAATGTTGTTCCTTCATCAGGTAACTCACCTTCACTCATGGCACTGTAGATGGATCTTAGGGCAAGGGATCAAGATGATTTTGTTTTAACACCTCAATTGCTAATGGGCTAAGGCAGAATTCCACCATTTGCGTTGATATATCCTCAACATGGGAAGACTCAAACTGTTGTCTTTGGTTCCCATCATAACTCTTACTCCCATTGAACCATTAACTTCAACTAGAACAGTCAAAATCTGGTATCTTGCACCAAGGTTCATACTCATAACCTCTTGGTGAAAGAAAAAGCATTTTCTTTCCACCCCCAACCTTACCTCTAACTTTCCACTGCTGAAACACTAATTTATGCCTTTGTCATTTTCAGTCCAGATTATCACAGAGTTGGCCTTTGCTCTGCTTTCTCCATAAACTGCAATGTGTGCAGAGATACATTGGTAAGGGTCCAACAAAATCCAGCTTTCCCAACACTTATTCCATCTGGCCTGCATTGGCTACTGATCCCCCAACATTTTACAGCTAAAATCCTTAGCCTTTGTCCTCAATATATTTATCCAGCCCCAACAGCTGAACCTTCAATTGTCTGGACTCAGCCCTTACATTCTCTCCACAAACCTTTTTTGAATCTTGACCTGTCACTCCTCTAAAAACACCGTCAAACCTGCCACTTCAAAGAAATCTTTGATTATCATTCTAAACCTCTCCTTTTCTGGATTTAAAAGTCTGTTTTCCTTACAGCCATCTTTGAGTGCCTTGGAATGGTCTTTATTTAAAGATACTACATAACTGCAACTTGTTATTGTTTGAAGGAAATGATTATAAGTAGGAAGTCAAAAAATTCAAATGAAAAACAGGTTTGGAAAAGGAGGTTCAAATTACCAAATGAAAAATGAGAAACAATACCAAGGAATCTGTGTAATTTAATATAATTGTTGTGATTTCCCTTGTGATTGCTGCTTTTGTCTGTGGAACTCATAAGCAACTCAGTGCCCCAGTGCAGCGATTCATTGGAATTCCCTAAATTAATTTAACACAAATACATCAGATTACTGGATAGAACATAAACTCTAATATATGGATATAAACAGTAGCATCTAGTGCTGGAAATATGAAATCAGAGTAGGAAAAGCAGGTCATCAGCATCTCAATGAAAAAGATAAATTTATATTTCAAGAGATAACCAAGCACGTCACTGCCCAATTCTGGTCTCTCACGCATCCTGCATGTCCTTTACCTCATCACTGGCAGAGATGTCTTTATCCATCTCAGTCCCGTGGTCTGGAATTTTCTCCCATAGTGTCTCTCTTTTTTGATTTCTCCTCCTCGAATAAGACACTCTTTCAAACCTATTGAGCAGAAATATCCTCCAATTAAATATTGGGAAGACTGAAGCCATTATGTTCTGCCTCCACTCCAAACTCTGTTCCCTAGCAACAATTTGTGATTAGACAGTCTGTTCACAATTTTGATGTCATATTTGAACCTGAGGTGAGCTTCTGACCTTATGTTCACTAAGACCACCTATACCCACCTTCATAACAATTTTGTTCCTGCCTCCGTTTACCTGCTGCTGAAGCCTTCATTTTCTCTATGCTTAATTATTCCAATACACTCTTGGCTGGTCCCTCACCTCTCTTTGACTGGGCATTATTCCAATACACTCATTAAACTTGATATCATCCAAAGCTCTAATGGCTGTGTCTTAACATGTACCAGTCCTATGTATCCATCTAACCTATATTTGAACTCGTGGCTGCGGGGATGGTGCAGGAGGGAGGGGTTCAGGTTCCTGAAAAATTGGGACTCATTCTGGGATAGATGGGACCTCTACAAGAGAGATGGTCTACACCTGAACCAGAGGGGAACTAATATCTTGGGGGGAAAATTTGCTAAGGCTATGCAGGGGGCTTTAAACTGATTCGGAGGAGGGTGGGATCCTAAGTAGTTGGGGTGCTAAGAGGGATGAGAGTAAGAGGGTCATAGAGGAAAGCTGTAAAACACAGCAGCATACGGGTGGGGTAGGGCATGGTTTGAAATGCGTTTACTTTAATGCAAGGAGTATTCGCAATAAGGGGGAGGAACTTGCAGCTTGGACCAGTAACTGGAACTTCGATGTTGTGGCCATTTCAGAGACTTGGGTAGAGCAGGGACAAGAATGGATGTTGCAGGTTCCGGGGTTCAAATGCTTTAGTCGGAGTAGAGAAGGAGGTAGAAGTGGGGGAGGAGTGGCATTATTAGTCAAAGACTGTATCACAGTGACAGAGAAGAAGTTTGATGATGACTTGTCTGTTGAGGTAGTATGGGCTGAGATTAGAAACAGGAAAGGAGAGGTCACCCTGTTGGGAGTCTTTTATAGACCTCCTAAAAGTTCTAGAGAGGTTGAGGAAAGGATTGCAAAGTCAATTCTGGTCAGGAGTGAAAGTAATAGGGTAATTGTTATGGGGACTTTAACTTTACTAATATTGATTGGAATAGCTATAGCTCTAGCTCGTTAGAGGGGTCAGTTTTCGTACAAAGTGTGCAGGAAGGTTTTTTGACTCAGGATGTGGATAGGCCAACTAGAGGTGAGGCTACATTGGATTTGGTGCTGGGCAATGAGCCAGACCAGGTGTTAGGCTTGGAAGTTAGTGAACATTTTGGTGATAGTGACCACAATTCGGTACGTTCACCTTAGTGATGGACAGGGATAGGCATGAAGCTGGGGGCAGTAGTTATAGCTGGGGGAAGGGGAATTATGAGGCCATCAGGAGAGAATTAGGGTGCATAGATTGGACTAGGAAACTACAGGGACTGGGAACATATGGAATGTGGAGCTTATTCAAGGAGCAGCTGCTGCGAGTCCTTGATAAGTATGTCCCTGTCAGGCAAGGAGGAAATGGTCGAGTAAGGGGACCTTGGTGTACGAAAAAAGTTAATTCGCTGGTTAAAAGGAAAAAGGAGGCTTATGTCAGGATGAGGCTTGAAGGCTCGGTTAGTGCAATGGATAGCTATAGATTAGCCAGGAGGGAGCTAAAGGAAGGAGCTTTCTTTACCCAAAGGGTGGTTCGGGAGTGGAATGCCCTGCCTGCAGCAGTTGTGGATGCGCCAAGTTTGGTGGCGTTTAAGAGGTTAGTTGATAAGTATATGGAAGAGAAGGGAATGGTTTAGTTTGGAGGGGCATTGCTTTTATATTGGTCGGCGCAACATCGAAGGCCGAAGGGCCTGTTCTGTGCTGTAGTGTTCTATGTTCTATGTTCTATGTTCTAAAGAGTGAATTGAGGAGAGCTAAGAGAGGACACAAGAAGACTTTGGCTGATAGGATTAAGGAGAATCCTAAAGCTTTCTTTAGTTATGTTAAGAATAGAAGATTGGTTAGGGCAAGATTAGGGCCAGTCATAGACAGCAGTGGGAAATTGTGCGTGGAGCCTGAAGAGATTGGTGAGGCACTGAATAAATATTTCTCTTCGGTATTCACGCAGAGTGCCGGAAATGTAGCTATGGAGAACACTGAGGTACAGGGTTGCAAATTGGGAAGTATTGTAGTAGATAGGGAGGATGTGTTAGAAATTCTCGAGGGTTTGAAGTTGGATAAGTCCCCTGGGCCGGACGGGATTTACCTAGGATTCTCTGGGAGGCAAGAGAGGAGATTGCAGAGCCTCTGGCTCTGATCTTCAGGTCCTCGTTGGTTACGGGTGTGGTTCGGAGGACTGGAGGATAGCGAATGTGGTCCCATTGTTTAAGAAGGGGAAGAGAGACCTTCCAGGGAATTATAGGCCAGTGAGTCTTACTTCTGTTGTGGGCAAAGTATTGGAGAGAATTATTAGGGATAGGATTATAGTTATTTAGAGAGAAATGAATTGATTGGGGATAGTCAGCATGGTTTTGTGAAGGGTAGGTCGTGCCTTACTAACCTCATTGAATTTTTTGAAAAAGTGACTAAAGAGGTGGATGGGGGTAAGGCGGTTGACGTGGTATATATGGACTTTAGTAAGGCATTTGATAAGGTGGCCCATGGAAGACTTCTGCAGAAAATGCAGATGTATGGGATAGAGGGTGATTTAGTCAATTGGATTAGGAATTGGCTAGCAGATAGAAGACAGAGGGTGGTGGTTGATGGGAGATATTCATCGTGGAGTTTGGTGACAAGTGGTGTACCTCAGGGGTCTGTTTTGGGGCCCCTGCCGTTTGTAATTTTTATAAATGATCTGGATGAGGGTATTGAAGGATGGATTAGTAAATTTGCGGATGACACTAAATTCGGTGGAGTGGTAGATAGTGAAGAGGGGTGTTATAGTTTGCAGAGAGACTTGGACAAGTTGCAGAGCTGGGCTGAGAGGTGGCAAATGGAGTTAATGTGGAAAAGTGTGAGGTAATGCACTTTGGCAGGAATAATAAATGTGTAGAGTATAGGGCTAATGGTAGGATTCTTAATAGTGTTGATGAACAGAGGGATCTTGGTGTATTTGTGCATAGATCCCTGAAAGTAGGCAGTCAAGTGGAGAAGGTTGTTAAGAAGGCATATGGAGTCTTGGCTTTTATTGGTAGGGGGATTGAATTTCGGAGCCGCAACGTCATGTTGCAACTGTACAAAACTCTAGTGCGGCCGCACTTGGAGTATTGTGTGCAGTTCTGGTCCCCGCATTATAAGAAAGATGTGGAGGCATTGGAGAGGGTACAGAGGAGGTTTACCAGGATGTTGCCTGGTATGGAGGGCAGGTCTTATGAAGAGAGGCTGAGGGATTTGAGGTTGTTTTCGTTAGAAAGGAGGCGGCTAAGAGGGGACCTAATCGAAACATATAAGATGATTAGAGGTTTAGATAGGGTGGACAGTGATAGCCTTTTTCCTAGGATGGAGAAAGCTAGCACGAGGGGACACAGCTTTAAATTAAGGGGTGATAGTTATAGGACGGATATCAGAGGCAGGTTCTTTACCCAAAGGGTGGTTCGGGAGTGGAATGCCCTGCCTGCAGCAGTTGTAGATGCGCCAAGTTTGGTGGCGTTTAAGAGGTTAGTTGATAAGTATATGGAAGAGAAGGGAATGGTTTAGTTTGGAGGGTCATTGCTTTTTATATTGGTCGGCGCAACATCGAAGGCCGAAGGGCCTGTTCTGTGCTGTAATGTTCTATGTTCTATGTTCTATATTAGCTCCCAGGCAACCAAAGTCATGATTTTAAAATTCTCTTTTATCTTTTCAGATCCAGCTCTACAGCCTTGAAGATCTCTGTGCTCTGCTAATCCTGGCATTCTGAAAATTCCTGATTTTGAAAGTATCACCATTGGTTCCATTCTCTGATCACATTTGTGTCTGTTCCACTAGAGGTGAGAACGGAGAATTTGTTATTCCAGCTAAAATTCCATCCACTTCAGCGGCAGCAGAGAATCCCAGCCACAAACAAGAATGGAGGCTGTCAGCCCTTCTACTCTGCAGTGTCCTTCTTGCACCCATTCTCTTCTATGCCTTCGAAAACATTCTTTAAAATCCATCTTTTAGACACAAGTTTTAGTCAATTGAACCAATGTCTCATTATGTGACTGGATGTCATATTTCATTTAATGCTCCTGTGAAGTGCCTTGGCATTTTATTTTAAGTTAAAGGTGCTACGTAAGCACTTCTCTTTGACTGGGCATTTGGTTAATTCTGCTAATATTCCTTGGCTGGGTTTCAATTATTTTGCTGCTTGTGCAAATGAAGGGCTTTGGGATGAATGTACAGGATCAGATGCAACAAACTGAAAGTGTTGTGATGAAGGAGTTCCATTTGAAATCAAATTGATGGACTTGCAATACACCTATCCCTAATTTTAAAAACGTTGATCTTTATAAATGTATAAAGAGGGATAAACTTGAAAGGAATGAACAGAAATTAAGTAAAATGATGTATTTATAGATCTATGGTATTAAAAATAGTTTTTAGTTCAAAGGACCTCATTGTGCTTACACTTCCCTCCATGAACTTATCAGACTATGACTTGTGTGAGTAATTTCATTTGTTAGTTTGATGTAATTCTTTCCAGTTTCAGTTTTTTAAAAAAACTCAGGAATTTCAAACATTGTTAAAATGCACTTCTGGGAATCAGTAAAACTATTCATGTCTTTGTAGTTTGAATGAGTAAAACAGAGCTTCTTCTGTGATTCAAGGATAAGTTTTGCTTTATACATAGGTAATCAGATCTAAATCTGTTGCCTCTCAGAGGTTAGAATGAGTTTTAAAGAATTATTAATATGATGCCACTTAAAACATGCCAAGCAACCAACAAAATGAGTTAAGATAAAAAGCATGCTGCTGACAGACCCTGTTGAGAAAAGAGAAGATATTGAGTGAATCTTTCCATTAATGTGCAGATATACATCCACTTTCATACCCATCCTACCCACTGCCATTAAAGTATTGGTTCAGAATATTATGGTTTATATCATGGGAATAGCTACACTATGTTCAGGAACAGAAGAACCCATTGCTTCCTGAAGTTAAAATGCTTTGAACATTGAGGTGAGTTTGATTAATGTTGAAGGGAATCTTGTGCATGCCAACAAAGGGGATACTGTCTCTTTAAATGAACAAAATTACAAAGTGCAGACCTCATTTTATGCTTCATTGCTATAGCATAGAAGTTGAATGTCTAGGAATGTAACTTGCTTGACCTGTCTAATAATGCTTCAATTTAATTCAGAACCACAATGTAGGACCCTCGCACCAGAGAATCCCCTCTCATTTATTCCAATATGAGGAAGAGGGTGTCATGCTCAAATGACATTGCCTTGAATTACTAAAGATCACTGCCCTGTCATTAGATAGGTTTGGAAGGTTATCATCATTGTACCTCTTTCAAATGAGCACAAAGAGCTCCTTGAGGTGAAGTTATATTAACAGAGCAGTTTGAGGAAGTCTATGCATCTGGATCCCTTAATCTAATCAGTGAATGTCATGTGACTAGTCACAAAGAATCACTTCAATTGATGTAGGATTGAAATCGCTGATAAGTAGAACGGTTAATAATAGTTCATAAGGTAACAGTCTTCACTGTTTTACTTAATCCATCATTCCTGAAAGACTTCATTTGTTATCATTTCTTTTTATGTTAGACCTGTGATTATGAATTTGAAGCAAATTCACCTGTCCAGGACACAATTGAATGAGTCAAATTATTGTTCTTTCCTCCCATTGATTTTAGTAAATTATTTCTACTGCTTTCCTCGAGATTGTTTGCTCACACTAAGATACAATTCCACAGACACGAAACAGCTTTCATTTAAGTGGGCATTCTTTATGCGAGGCCAATTTAAAAATGCTGGAAACATGAAAAGTGAGGTGAAAATGCTGGAAACACTCTGTCAGACTGTATCTGAGAAAGAAGCAGAGTTAACATTTCAGATCCATTTTGAAGGGTATTTTCAGGATTTTCTGTTGACCTCAAGACACAATCCAGCTGCTTTCCTCTTAGCAAATATTTCAGCTGGGGAGAATGCCAGAAGCAGGAATCACAGTTCATAGCAAAGATTTAACCAAGGACCTTCCTGTTCTGTATGATCCTACAACACATAGAACATAGAACATAGAACATTACAGCACAGAACAGGCCCTTCGGCCTTCGATGTTGTGCCGACCAAAATAAAAAGCAATGCCCCTCCAAACTAAACCATTCCCTTCTCTTCCATATACTTATCAATTAACCTCTTAAACGCCACCAAACTTGGCGCATCTACAACAGCTGCAGGCAGGGCATTCCACTCCCTAATCACTCTTTGAGTAAAGAACCTCCTCTGATATCCATCCTATAACTCATACCCCTTAATTTAAAGCTGTGTCCCCTCGTGCTAGCTTTCTCCATCCTAGGAAAAAGGCTATCACTGTCCACCCTATCTAAACCTCTAATCATCTTATATGTTTCAATAAGGTCCCCTCTTAGCCGCCTCCTTTCTAACGAAAACAACCTCAAATCCCTCAGCCTCTCTTCATAAGACCTGCCCTCCATACCAGGCAACATCCTGGTAAACCTCCTCTGTACCCTCTCCAATGCCTCCACATCTTTCTTATAATGTGGGGACCAGAACTGCACACAATACTCCAAGTGCGGCCGCACTAGAGTTTTGTACAGTTGCAACATGATGCTGCGGCTCCTAAATTCAATCCCCCTACCAATAAAAGCTAAGACTCCATATGCCTTCTTAACAACTTTATCCACTTGACTGCCTACTTTCAGGGATCTATTGACACATACACCAAGATCCTTCTGTTCCTCAACACTATTAAGAGCCCTACCATTAGCCCTATACTCTACACATTTATTGTTCCTGCCAAAGTGCATTACCTCACACTTTTCCACATTAAACTCCATTTGCCACCTCTCGGCCCAGCTCTGCAACTTGTCCAAGTCACATCTCCAGTTAGCCACAGCATCATTCTTAATTGATCCTCAAGTTAAGTCACCACCAGTCAGCTCTACCCCTCAAAGGAAAAAGCAGCCTATTGTTGTCTGGCATTATGGAAACTTCACTTTTAGATCTCCTCTGAAAAAAAAATAATGCTTGGTGTAACGTTATTTTATTCCTTCACAGGGTGTGGGTGTCACTGGCTGGGCCAGCATTTATTGTCCATCCATAAGTGCCCTTTGGAAGGTGAGCCACTGCCTTGAATTTGTTGCAGTCCATAAGGTTTAAGTACTCCCACAATGCTGATAGGGAAGAAACTCCAGAATTTTAACACAGCATCTGTGAAAGAACAGCAATCTATTTCCAAGTCAGGATGATGTGTGATTTGGAAGGGAACTTGCAAGTGGTAGTGTTCCCCTGCTCTCTACTGCCCTTGTCCTTTCAGGTGTTAGAACTTGTGGGTTTGGATTGAATTGATGAAATGCTACAGTGCATCTTACAGGTGCTACTACTGTGAAGCAGTGGTAGGGGGAGTGAACGTTCATTGCAGTTGCTAATCAAATGGACTGCTTCGTTCTGGATGGTATCGAACTTCTTCAATGTTGTTGGAGCTGCACTCATCCAGGCAAGTGGAGAGTATTCTATCACACTCCTGACTTGTGTCTTGTAGATGATGGACAGACTTTGGGGAGTCAGGAGTGAGTTACTCACCGCAAGATTCCCAGCCTCTGAATCTAATTGTATGCAGCTACTCTGTAGTTAAGAGAAAATGATCAGTCAGAGGACTAACATATGGCTGACCATATATGTGGAGGCCATACAGAAAGCACACACTGAGAACAGAGTATTGCATCAGCAATAGGGGAACTTTGTTATTATTGGCATCTCTGTCTAGGAAGGCCCATATGAGATGATCAGGCAGTTGAGAGACCAACACCAACCCTTCCCCATGATCAGAATCCCAGGGCAGAAGTCCCATCTACTGTGAGTTACCAGCCAATCAGTAGTTGATAGCTCTTTTGAACAGTAGTGCCATTGGGGAGATATGGCAGCTGCCATAATAACAGCCACTTGAAGCCTAGAATCATAAATTGATCTAAATCAGAGGTCAATGTTAATAAGAGAGGGCTCATGGGTTTGATGGTATAAGTGAGTTGGTAGCAAGGGCAGAGGGTAGTGCTCGGTAGACTCCCTCTTCCAGTCAAAAATGTAGCATCCCTTACACCCCCACCCCTTGTTTCTCAATGATTCCTGTAACCTAGTTTGGCTGGGGTTTCCCATCCCTCTATCTCTATTGTCCCTCATCCTTCTCCACCTCAGTTCCTTTCTGCCTCCCATTGTGTCTTCTTCACCTCCCTCACAGCCCATGCTTAGCCTTCCAGCACCATTCTCCTCCTTGTGCCATCCTCAGTCCCTCCTCACAGCCCATCCTGGCCAAAGTGAGAGTGGAGTTTTTCCAGAGTCCCACAGCCCAGTGGCTCCCTTCTCGACAATGGTATCAGCCATCAAGGAGCAAGAACCCCTGCACTCCCTGACTCTGGGCTGTGTCCAAAAGTGAAGGCTTGCCTGAGTATTGCAACACAGTGCTGTCAGTGTTGAGCAGGAGCAGACCAAGCCTACAGCCCTGACACTGTAACAAGTTCGATGCAGCGTGATGACAGGTAGGCTCTGAATGTTGCACTCATGCCAAAGTTACAAGTGAACTAGAAGTCTGACTTGTGAATGGCATTCATTTTCAAATGGGCTTGAGGCCGATGTAATCTCCTGCTGGGTAATACAAGATTGGAAGGTGTGAGGATATGAGATGTTAGTGAATTTAAATGGTAATAGGCAGCGGGGATAACCAACCTATCATTAACTGACTATCAGGAGAATTGTAAATTGTTTTTATACTGGCAGATTTCCAAATTTTTGCCTACTGTGAGATTCTTCTGCCCATCACGAAATCTGTGCAGGATGAATGGGAGAATTTGAACCAAAGTTTCATCAGGACTGGCAAAAGTTTGAAATACAATAGGCTTTCAGCAAGTGGAAGGGAGGGAGAAGAGTAAGGTAAACATACAAAAGGCCCGTGATAGGATAATCCTGGAAACAGCAAGGATTAAATGACAAAAGGTTTGGCAGTACAGGGTCAAAATATTGTATTGGAACAAGTAAAGAATCAAAAACAATATCAATTTGAGAATGCACTCCTGCCCAGTGTGCCACTGACACCAAACAACACATTATCGGCACCACACAATTCACTAACTACACTAGGGTATCGAAAAGTGCATCAGTGGTTTATTCGCAATTACATAGATTGGGTGATCAATTGGGATACCATCAATCTTTGAACTAAGGGTAATTCAAATCACAGCTCATCACTGAATACAAAGAGGTACATTCTGGATGGGACGCTGATTCTGATCATTGTTCTTTGTCTATGAGGAAGATTTCTTTTTGTTGCAACATATGTCACAATCAGTAATAAAACAGGACAATAAACTCAGGGAATAAATATGCCAATATCTTACAATATGTTGCAGAATGCAGTCAAACCTCTCTAATAAGGGCATTTGAGTCCAAATTTCATTTGTGGGAATTAGAAAGGTCACTTCTGAATGTGTTTCAAGTTGTGTCCATTAGGACTCCTGTGAAAGATTGCATCCATTGATCTGCTGCTGTAACTCAGGCAATTCATTGATCTTGCTGATGGCAACGAGCGTCCAAATTTTCAGAAAATTGCATTAATACTTGCTGGAACATAGAAGCTGCTGTACTATCAGTACAAATAATCATGGAAGAGACCACTTTGCATTTTATACTCCTTGAGTACCTCAGCGATAAAGTATTTTTATTCAATCGTGGGATGTGGGCATCAGTACAAGACCATCAGTTATTTCCACTCTCTCACCAATTGACTATTTCTCACCCTATAATTCCTATGCTTCACCTTCCATTCGCCTCCCTTTCACCTGCCCTTCACTTGCCCTTCACCTCCCCTTCACACATTTACCACTGTTGCAAGTCCAACACCTCTGTGTCACAGTTTGCACACACTGGCATCTATTCAAGCACAACAGCCAAATTGCTCAAACATCTGATAGGAGATTTACTGACATATTCTGTCTCACTTCAGGAGAAGGTGCAACATATCAGAAAAATTTGAGATGGACAAGCACACTGCCTATTTAACACTCATGGGGGAGACAGTGCTGACTATTCTGCTGAGGCTGTGGCCTTTGGCAAGGTTGAAGCCATTGAAGATGACAGTATTGACATACCCAATCCTTCTCCTCATCACTCCAAATTCCCCTTCATTCCACAATGTCTTCAGACTTGCTATCTGCAGGTGATGTAAACTCACACTGATCTATAAACTGATCTATAAACATAGACAGGGATCATGGTTAGAGGTGGGAACGTCAGGGTGGCGGTGCGGGCTCGTTGGGCCGAAGAGCCTGTTTCCCGTGCTGTTTTGTTCTTTGTTCTTTGTTCACACTCCTTACTTCTCCCCTCCCACTCACCACAACCCAACCCTTGACCCTTTTTCATTTCAGATCCTCAAGGACTGGAATCTGTCCAGTCAGTAGAGGAAGATGAAAAAAATAATGAAGATGAAGAGATATTGACAACTTGACCTGATACTCGGCCAGATATTGACACTGTGTATTTCAGACTCTAATATAGAACAGGGGTCTGCGCATGGTGATGCATGAAGTGAAAGTGTGCAGAAGCCAGCACAGAAAAGAAAGGATAGAGCAGATGCACGTGTAGTAACTGACTTCCTCACACATTGCTGCCAAGAGCTCAGATGAGGGCTTGAATTCTCCGGCTTCCCATTGAAATGGTTCTCAGTAGCGAGAGATGGCATGCTGTTTGCTAGTAGTGGGATCTTCTGGCCCCCTCACACTCAATGGGATTTCCTTTTGTAGCCCCCCCATACTGCCAGGAAATGCTCAGTAGGCATGCACTGCCAGTGAGACCAGAGAATGTGCCACTAGCCAGAGAATTCCACTGAGATCTTTGCTGAATCAGATGCAAGCTGATCAGTATACATAATCAAATTCAGGAAGCCTCCCAGAAAGCCCACACCTTATGTTGAATAGCATGCTTGGTACTAACTACGTAGGGTTTGCACAGAGCTTGGACCCAATCCTTTCCTGCATGGTTACCTTCATTATCACACATCTGTGGGGCCTACCCCCACAGCAACACAACACAGAAATTCTGTGGGGCAATGTCAAAACCCACTGTCATTGCAGTATAAACACTTCTATCAACTCTCTGTGTGTTCCAGTGGAATCTCAGACTGATGTCATTGTAGCTCTGAAAACCACTTTTCAAAGGAGCCCATGGTGTGTGATAGCACTTCAGTAATCTAATCTGAAAATGATCAATACAGTTGCTAATCTTACCTGAGCAGAATGGCAGTGGTTCAATGGAACACAAATCTTCCATCCTTGAAAAACCAGATTACTTTGAATACGAACATATCCCAGTTTTTCACCATTCACAAATATTTCTCTTGTTCTTCCTATCAAAGTGAACAACTTCACATTTTGCCATATTGCATTCCATCTGCCATGTTCTTGCCCACTGATCCAACCTGTTTATATCTCTCTCTGTAGCCTCTTTGTGTCTTCCTCAATGCTTTCATTCCAATGTAATTTTGCATAATTAATGAACTTAGGTGTGTTACATCGTTAATACAGATTAGCCTACAATTGTCTAATGTGTTGAGCTACTGGAGTGTGGGTGGTTAGATTAAATCATTGTAATATTCAGAGCGGATACAATTCGCACTCAATGAATAGAATAGGTGTGAAGAAGCATTACTAAGGTTAGCTGTTGTATCAGAAGGACATTTCACCTTAAAATTACAGGTCAATTTTTTTTACAGAAATGTTTTTTCAATGATGTAATGTCAATCGCCAAGTGAGAGGAATTTCATTCATGAACTGATCCTCAATCCCATGACACAGTCCTGGAAAACTTCTTTTTATTTTTCTTGGAATGAAAGGAGAATTGAGCATTTTTATTATGACACGAATCAATTCATTCCACTCATAGGTCATAGAAAACAGAAGTGTTCTTCATTACTCAGTTCTTATGGGAACCAAAGGACAATTTTTACTCAGTGTAGCTCCAGTATTTCTTTGACCTCATTGTTTGAGGTTTAACAGCCTTGGTCAGATGTAAGCTGCTGCCATAATACTGTTCTCATCATGGAATGATATCAGATGAAAGAGTTTGATTCTAGTCCTTGAAAACAATTGCACTGTATAAGCCAAAAGGTATTAGTAGACTGAGTTTCATTAAAAGAAATCGCTGGGAGATGCTACTGGATCTTTACCCTGTCATGTTAGGACAGTAACTGACTGTTGTTGATATTTTCCCTCTGTGCTGGTTTTAATACATTGTTGAATGTGGTGTTTATGAAAGTTTATTTTATTGGTTGGTTAAAACTAAGCTGCAGAGGGGATTATCAGAATAGCATGTCATATTGCCATCTTTTTTTCTGCGGGTGCACATATGATTGAAGAGGCAAAATTCACTTCTGGAAAATGATCTGATAGTCTGGATTTTTCAGTCCTTCCCACAAGTGGAGTCTTTCAGTTTTGCCAAAGTCATAGAATTTTACAGCACAGAAAGAGATTCTTTGGCCCGTCATGCCTGTGTCAGCCATCAAGCACCTGTCTAATCAAATCCCATTTTTCAGCATTTGTTTGAAGTGTACTCATTGTTGTAATGTCAGAAAATCTAGCATCCAGGTTTCACACAGCAAACTCCCCACAATTAGCAATGTGATAATGACCAGATAATCTACTTTTTAGTTAATTGAATACTTAAGATAAAAGCAAAATACTGCAGACGCTGGAGATCTGAAATAAACACAGTAAAAAAATCTCACAACACCAGATTAAAGTCCAACCAGTTTATTTGGTAGCAAAATCCACAGCCTTCGGAGCACTGCCCCTTCGTCAGGTGAATGGGAGTTCTATTCACAAACAGGGCATATAAAAACACAAACTCAATTTACAAAATAATGATTGGAATGTGAGTCTTTACAGGTAATCAAGTCTGGCACGTATTGCAGAGGTTGCTTGAGAGGACAGATGGCATTGCATTGTGTCTTTGTGTCTTCCTGAATGCTTCCATTCCAACGTAATTTTGCATAATTAATGAACTTAAGTATGTTATAGCGTTAATACAGATTAGCCTACAATTATCTAATGTATTCGGGCTGTCTTGTGAGTGCGGCTGATGAATCTGGTGTTAATGCACCTCTTCACAGTTTGGGCACACATGTCATGTCAAAGGCAACGGCCTTCCATAGGAGCCCAATTCAATTCTTCCCTTTTCGGTTGCTGCACTTGTGAAGCTCTCTGTCATCTGTTCCAGTTCATTGGCCGTCTCATTGTATTTGCTGTTGGCCTCTTGGGGTTTGTGGAAGAACTCTCGCAGCTTCATTCATCTGATGAATTCTTCTGTGTCTGCTGCGAGACTGATGGGGTCTATTTTGGTGGTGGCGATCTGAAATAAAACACATCCCCGAATATTAACCTGACATCAGTTGATACTAACCAGGAAATGCTGGATAAACTCAGCAGGTCTGGCAGCATCTGTGGAGAGAGAAACAAAGTTAATGTTTGGAGTTTGAAGAAGACTCATACAGATTGGAAACATTAGCTGTTTCTCCCTCCACAGATACTGCCATGCCCGTTGAGTTTTTTCAGCATTTTCTGTTTTTGTTTTTCAGTGATAGAATCATAGAATCCCTTCAGTACAGAAGGAGGCCATTTGTCCCATTGTCTATACCGACTACAATCTCACCCAGGCCCTATGTCCCTAACCCCATGCATGTACCTTAGCTAGTTCCCCCTGACACTAAGGGGCAATTTAGCATGGCCAAGCCACCTAACCTGCACATCTTTGAACTGTGGGAGGAAATCGGAGCACCTGGAGGAAATCACACGAGGAGAATGTGCAAACTCCGCACAGACAGTGACCCAAGCTGGGAATTGAACCTGGGTTTCTGGTGCTGTGAGGGAGCAGTGCTACCCACTATGCCACCATGCAGCTAAATGATGTTAATTAAAAGATGATTGGCCAAATTGCTGGGTATTTGCCACAAGTATTCAAAGGAAAGGGCTGCATCACTCGATTCAAGAACTTGTGGTTGCTTATTGAATATTGACGTTTTCATTTCCTTTGTCCTGGTTGTATTTTACAATACAGATTGACTTTCCAATTGAATGGTTAATCTGAAACCCTCAAGGAGAGTTAGATAGACCATTGACACTGGGAAGGTTAGTATCGACTGATGTCGGGTTAATATTCAGGGATCACGCATCACGTTTAGATCACATTGATGTTCAGTATCACAAACTATATTTCTTTTATTATCTCAGAACAATTACAAAGTTTATTTCTACTGTGCAACTCGAGTGTGTCATTGCCACTGTTTATGTCTCTGATTACTCCTAAATATCTGTTTGTCAGCATATAGCTTGAGACACAGTTGAATGGAATATTTGGTCTGCTGCTCACAAGACATGGGAGAGTGGATGAGAGTTTGTGATAGAACTGAAAAATGATATCTTTTCTGTTTCAATCCTGAGATTGTTACAAGTCACATAGACATTGGGCAGTGAAGATGTGTCATTACACATAAGGTCTTCTCTGCTGAAGAGCTTAGGAACAGTGATTAAATAATTAAGTTTTATGTTAAAAGTTTAAGCTATTTCTAATTTTCCTCCTTGCTATTCGTTATCTATCTGGTCATATTTCCTGAAGTATGTAATGATGAACAGCAGTTTAAGTTGCAGTCTTTAAAGGTGCATACACAAAACTATTACAATAATATTAATCTGCTCTATACATTATGATGATTGAATTGTGAATGACCAGACTGGTCACTGCAAGTACAGCCTCTAGTTGCTCCTGCCAGCCTATTCCTAGGATCTCTAGGATTTTGTTGAGGTTTACAGCATGGAAACAGGCCCTTCAGGCCAACTTGTCCATGCCACCAAGTTTTTACCAAAAAGCTGGTCACAATTGCGTGCATTTGGCCCATAACCCTGTGTACCATCTTACCCATGTATCTGTCTAAATGTTTCTTAAAAGACAAATTGTATCTGACTCTGTTGTTGCCTTTGGCAGCTTGCCCAGACATCCACAACCATCTAATTGAAAACAATACCTCTTTGGACCCTTTTGTATCTCTCCCCTCTCACTTTAAAACTATGCCTTCGAGTTTCAGACTCCCTTTCTGATATGTTGCATACTATCCTGGGGAATTGTGTGCCTGATTGCCCAAGAGGCTGCTGCATCAAGCATCACCAGGGGAGACCATAATACAAAGCACTTTGATCCTTTTCCCTGTTACTGGAGGTCTGCAATAATCCATTCTGCTCTATATAGAGCTTTCCTGGGCTCAGCAATTCTATATTTCAGCTGGCTAAACTGAAAAAGGGAGAAAGTTAAATGAGAATGGGATTTTGTGTACGTATGTATGTGTGTGGGAGGGAGTTGTTGAATGTATGTGTACGTTGGGGGTGGGAGGGTGAGGGAATTGTATGTGTCAGGGAGAGGTGTGTGTAAATGGGGCAGTGGGTAAGATGAAACTAAGGTATGGGTAGAGCAGAAGATGGCAAGAGAGGGAAACTGAGGCAAGGAATGGGGAAAGAGAAGCAAAGAAATGTAGGTGGAGAAAGGTAAAAGGTGGTGGGGAAGGCAATGTGCACAGGGAAAAGAAGGAAGTGGCTGTAGTGTTCAATGGTCCATTACTCAGTATTCAATCATGTGAGATGGTAACTGATCTATGCCAACAATTCTTTGAGTGTTCAGGCTTGGGTGTGGACTCAGACACCAGAGAAAGATCTAAAAGTGAGAACTCGGATAAAGCAAACATCAGTGTCTATAAATGAACCCGGTTGCAATGATAGAAACTAATGTCATTTTGGCATTGTTCTGAAGTAAATAAATATATCAAATATACAAAAGAATGTGAATAAACAGTAAAGGGAAGGGAAAGATTGAGAGGACCGGGTACATCAAGGATAAGTACAGAAGTGGCAGGAAAGGACAAGAAAGATTGTAGAGGAGGCAAGGGCAACAGGATGATGAGCATAGGAGGAAGATAGAAAGTGGCGTTCAAAAGAAAGCAAGGGAAGGTGTGAGGGGATATTTTAAGAATGTTTGATATTACAAAAAAAATCAGTAATATTGATAGCCTGGCAGAACTTAAGATTTTACAGTCCAACATACTGTTCTTATATATATGTGAGGCCACATTTCTTCCACTGAAGATAGGAAATATGATTCTTGCTTTCATTCCCTATATTAAGTGTTCCACTTGTATGGAGTTTACACATTCTCTTCGTGTCTATGTGGATTTCCACCACGTGTTCTGGTTTCCTCCCACAGTCGAAAGATGTGCAGGTTAGGTTGATTGGCCATAGTAAAATTGCCCCTTAGTGTCCTGGACTGCATAGATTAGAGGGATTAGTGGATAAATGTGCAGGGATATGGGATAGAGCCTGAATGGGATTGTGGTCGGTGCGGACTCGATGGCCGAAGGGCCTCATTTTGCATGGTAGGATTCTGTGATTCTATGATTTGTTTCCTCCATCTTTGATATTCTTTCCAATTTACAAACTCCAAAGATAATTTCTAGCAACAGGGACCGAGGTCTGATTCCCAGCTTGGGTCACTGTGTGGCGTTTGCACATTCTCCCCATATCTGTGTGGGTTTCCTCCGAGTTTCCTCCCACAATCTGAAAGATGTGCTGCTTAAGTACATTGACCTGAGCAGACGCTGGAATGTGGAGACTGGGAGAATTTTACAATAACTTCATTGCAGTGTTAATGTTACTTGTTACTAATAAATAAACTTTTAACTCTTTCTTAACATTTTTATGTGTATTTGGCAGTTAAAGACCCAACGGAAAATGAATTTCCATTTCCAGTTAGCTGCCAGACACAGGGGTTTAAGAAAATTGGGAATAGTTCAGCAAAAAGGAGCTGTAGATTCTGTATCTTGACACCCATCAAAATGAATTCAATCTGGCAGTATATGAATGCCCCATGTTGTTTCTATGGCAATGTCTTCCCAATGAATGAATAATGAGGAAAGCTTTCCATGAAGCTGCTCCATTGGAGAATCCAGTTCAAAGTGGACATCACAAGTGCCCATTGGGTGAAATGCTCTGCCAAAGGTCATGGAACATGTGACCAAGATTGCAAGCTAAAAAAATGTTATGAAGAGTATGTAATAAAAGAGTAAGGAATCTCGAAAGATTTGCATTTGAGAAATAGTGTTTACTGCTGGTTTTTATTTGATTTAGAGAAGGTGAAGGTTCAGAGGAGGCTCAATCCACTTTCTTGCGGACACAAGCATCAGAGTGAAGCATTGTCTGAACTATTGCATTCAATTCTGGGCATGATATCTCAGGGAAGATATAATGTTTGGTGGGTCTGCAACTTGACTTCACCAGAATTTACGTCAGTCCTAGGGTGTTAAATTACGCTGATAATTTGAATAAATTTGGATAAATAAAATACCGTGGATGCAGAAATCTGAAACAATAACAGACAATGATGGAAAAATTCAGCAGGTCAGGCAGCATTTGTAGAGAGAGAAAAACAGAGTTAATGTTTCAATTCCATTTAGCTCTTCATCAGAACTCAGGAGGAGAGAAATGTATTAGATATTAAACTGCAGCTGTGAGAGATTGCAACATGATGTTGTAACCTTAAGAACAAAATTCGGAAGGCCTTGTGTGTGTGGCCAAACAGGCAATTTAAAATGGTGATTTGCAAAACACTCTGAGACAATTGGGCAAAATTAAAACGACAGGCTGCAACTTAAAGACAGAGACAAACCGGCTGCAATCCTGACGAGTGAACAAACAGGATACGGGTCATCCCCAGGATGAAAGAGGCTTTCTGGTTACACTGGGTTGTTTCATCTCCAAGATGAAAGAGATTTTATGGTCACACTCGGTTGTTTACCAGACATGAGGGTGCCATGGCCCGTTGTTTGTGGGGATGGTGTGAACGGTATGTGCCTCCAGCACCTACAGGCATGGCTGTTGGGTACACACCCAAAGATCAGTGTGGCAGCACCTGATTGGACTCTTATTGATCAGGGTGGTCAAGTACTGATCAGTTGATTGGCAATGGCCAAAGGGGGCATGAAACCAAATGGGGTATAAAGAGTACTGCGCAACTAGGAATATCTCTCTCTCTGTCTCTGACCTCATGAATGAGCGACAACAATGGTGACAATTGCCAGTGATAACCAGCACGGGGAGAGCCACCACACCCAAGAAGGAAGGAAGACCAGAACCAGAGTATCAGACTAGATCAAAGGACCCGATTATGCAGAGGACGACCAAGATGAATGCATAAATAAAGGCCAATATCTGCTTGAGTACTTGCCAATTACACAAAGTCAAAGTCTTACATTGGACTTGAACTCTAGTATTTTCTATAAGAAAACTTATTGTTGGTTGGGTGGGTGATTATTGATTGTGTGTCTTAAATAAATATAGGGTGTTCAAAATCATGAGGAGTCTGGGCAGGATGGAAGGGAGAAACTGTTCCCATTGGTGAAAGTATTGAGAGTGAGGGGGCACAGATTTAAAGAGATTGTCAGAGGATGCAGAGGGGAGAAGAGAGAAAACTTTTTCACACAGCAAGTGGTTAAGGTCTGAGAGTATGGTGAAGGCGAGTTCAACTGAAACATTCAAGAGGAAATTAAATTATTATTTGAAGTGGAGAAATGTACAGATTTACAGGGAGAAAATGGGAAACTGGCACTAAAAAAAAGCTCGAGCAAAGAATTTGTGCAGACACAATGGGTGAATGGCCTCTTTCTGCGCCATGACAATCTGTGATTTTGCGATTTACAGCATGGCTTCACACATTGTGCCAGATTGGCTGAATTGGAAGCACTTGTATCTCTGAATCAGAAGGTTATGCATTTACAACTTGTGGAACATATAATTTAACTTGCCACAGCAGGCAGTAGTGCTGCACTGTCAAAGATGCCAAATTTGATGAGTCCTTAAAGCAAGGCCTCTCAAGTCCTCTCAGACACACACCATAGATCCTATGATATTATTCACTGAATTCCCCTTGTGTCAACATGCATGTATCAATCGATACGACTAAAACTGGATTACCTGGTCTAATGTTGATTCTAAGATATTTCTTTGTGAAAAACAGCTGCTCTATTTGAATTCATAACAAGACTCAATCTAATTCAAAATACTTCATTGTACATTCAGTGCTGTAGCTAAATTAATTACTTTGAAGAGCCGTGAGACACATTCAGGCACAATATAAGTTCAAGTCATTCTTTCCATTAAGTCCACAAATCTTTCTCAACATATCTTCAGGAAACCATTGGCCCCCTGAATCACATCAGTGGTTCTGACAGTGACTCTGACAGTGACTTCTCAACAGACAATTGGAATTTGGGTGTTTGTATAATAGATCCTTTGTAGATGTAACAGGAATGAATCAGTCCTTTCCTTTGAATTGATATGTTTCCTAAATTAGATTGAAAGATTTAAAACATATAAGATGATTATATTATATGAAACATATGATTATACTGATTATATTAAGATGATTATATTGAAACATATAAGATGATTAGAGGTTTAGATAGGGTGGACAGTGATAGCCTTTTTCCTAGGATGGAGAAAGCTAGCACGAGGGGACATAGCTTTAAATTAAGGGGTGGTGGTTATAGAACGGATGTCAGAGGTAGGTTCTTTACCCAGAGGGTGGTAAGGGTATGGAATGCCCTGCCTGCTGCAGTTGTAGATGTGCCAAGTTTGGTGGCATTTAAGAGGTTAGTAGATAAGTTTATGGATAAAAAGGGAATGGTTTAGATTAGAGGGTCATTGCTTTTTGTGAATTGGTCGGCGCAACATAGAACGTAGAACATAGAACATAGAACACTACAGCACAAACAGGCCCTTTGGTCCACAAGTTGTGCCGAACACATCAAAACCTACCCAGCCATAGACCTATCTATAACCCCCAATCCCATTGGATCCCATATACTCATCCAGAAGTCTTTTAAAAGACCCCAGCGAGTTCGCCTCGACCACCACCGACGGCAGCCGATTCCATTCACTCACCACCCTCTGAGTGAAAAACTTTCCCCTAGCATCCCCTCTGTACTTGCTTCCCTGCACCTTAAATCTGTGCCCTCTCGTCGCGACCATTTCAGCCCTGGGAAATAGTCTCTGAGAGTCCACCCTATCTATTCCTCTCAACATCTTGTAAACCTCTATCAGGTCGCCTCTCAACCTTCGTCTCTCCAGGGAGAACAGTCCCAGCTCCCTCAACCTGTCTTCATAAGGCATGCCTCCCAATCCAGGCAACATCCTTGTAAATCTCCTCTGCACCCTTTCAATAGCTTCCACGTCCTTCCTATAGTGAGGCGACCAGAACTGCGCACAGTACTCCAAGTGTGGTCTGAAGTGCGGCAACATCGAAGGCCGAAGGGCCTGTTCTGCGCTGTAATGTTCTATGTTCTATGTTCTAAAAAATCAGTACAAACCCACTTAAACAAGAACACTAAAATTGAAATATACAAGACAAAAACTACATTTATCAAAAATTCCCAATTATTAGCACAAAATGGGAGATAGACAGAGAGATAGCTATGGTTTGCATAGTTACCACTGCCAGAGACTGGGGTTCAATTCCAGCCTTGGATGATTGTCTGTGTGGAGCTTGCATGATCTTACCATGTCTGCGTGAGTTTCTTGCTGATGCTCCACTTTCTTCCCACAGTCCAAATATGTGCAGTCATAGGACTATAAGACAGAGGAGCAGAATTAGGCCATTCAGCCTATTGAACCTGCTTCGTCATTCAATAATGGCTGATGTTTTTCTCATCCCCATTCTCCTGTCTTTTCCCTTAACCCCTGATCCCTTTATTAATCAAGAACTTACCTATCTCTATCTTAAAGGCACTGAATGACCTGATTTCACAGCCACCTGTGGCAAAGATTCACCACTCTCTGGCTGAAGGAATTCCTCCTCATCTCTTTTTCAAAGGATCATCCCTTTTGCTGGAGGTTGTGCCCTCTGGTTTTAGCTTTTCCTATTAGTGGAAACATCCTCTCCACATCCACACTATCCAGGCCTGGGAGTATACTGCAAATTTCAATAAGATCCCCCCTCATCCTCCTAAACTATAATGAGTATACACTTAGAATCCTCAATCATTCCTCATACGACATGCTCTTTATTCTAGGGATCATTCTTGTGGACCTTGTCCAAAGCTAGCTCATCCTTCCTTAGACATAGGTCCCAAAACTGCACATTATACTCCAAATGCAGTCTGACCGGAGTCTTATACATCCTCAGAAGTACATCTCTGCTCCTGTATTCTAGCCCTCTCGACATGGTTGACTAAATTGTCCCATAGTGTACTAAAATATGTGGGTTAGGTGAATTAGCCATGGGAAATGCAAGGGATTATCAGATTATAATGGAGGGGAGAGCCTGTGTGAGATGTTGTTATGAAAGTTGTTGTGGATTCAATGGGCTGAATGGCCTCTTTCTACACTGTAGGATTTCTATGATTCTATAATTGTGCCTGTTTATTGGATGTTTCAATCAGTGTTGGGCAAGCAGATTTTTAAATCCTCTTTTCTCGGTCTTTACTGGTAGTATCCTAGTCAAATTGGAAGCCAGGTACTTTTAGTTGTACAACTCACCTCTCCGAAACAGGCATGATTATGTTTCAAAAGCAAATTATGATCTTGGATATCAGTTCTGGAATTGTGATGAGAATCAAAATGGGTGGAGAACTGGAGTTCTGTTTGTGATAACAACAGGAGAGTGTTTACTCCTGGTTCTGAAGAAATACTACTGCTCAGACTCTGCCCTCCACCCAATTCAGGACCAACATATGGACTGATCAGGTCTTCCCCTTACCCTGCTGCCATTTCATGCTGGAAACAGGGGCAACTTGAATTTCGGATTTATATTATTCAGAAATGATGAAGACTAAGAAATCCAAAACCTAATTATGGTCAAAGCTTTGAACCTGGGCAATGTCCAAATCAGCGCCCAGTTTTTCCATTCCTGTATTGTTGCTTGGTGTGACTTTGAATTAAGCATCATCTGCTCACAATCAAACATGCTGAAATATCCTTCTGACTGAATGAGCTGTCTCCATTCCAAACAGCCACTTAGAACTTGACTGCATTTCAATTGATCACTAGTTGCAATCAATTATTTATTCATTATTTGCAACAGGGGTGACAATAGATTCAAAGCAGAATGATTATTACAAATGATTATGTTCAGCAGATGAAACTGTATCAAGTTCAAGAATGTGTGTACAACAAACATCACATTGATTTCTTGTGGTTAGTTCCTTTATGAGTTTAACATTTACTTGATTTGTTTTTCATCCCTTGCTCTTTCTGATGTTGGTGACATGCCTTGGCAGACTATTTTTTCTGAGGCTGTCTGAGTCATGTCCCCCTCCAAAACTGACGTTGTTGTGCCATGCTGAGATAGTGCTGCATTATAAGAGGTTCCAGCATCTAGGCAGGATGTTTGCACTACTGAGTCCCTTTTAGGTCTGATGTTTCAAAGAGTCAAGCAAAATGCACAAATTTTGGCATTACGTATGAGTAATTTTGAGTAATTTCCAGGCAGTCTGGAAACTGGAATCGAAGTAACTAGTAGCAACTTTTTCACTTTGTACATAATTATTCCCATTAATAAATAGTTCTTTAGTTATTCCATTTGGCATTACCACTCTTTTCAAGGTATTAGATTTGGCAACAAGGATCAACTGAGCACTTTTCATTTGCCACAGAGAATGGCAGGGCAGAAAAGTCATTAGAAACCCATCTATTCAGCAGTCAGTCAGTGAGTTATCGTAATGCCTCTGTTTGGAAAACTTGAGTCATTCGAACCTAATCCGGAGGCTTGGGTTCAGTATGCTCAATGCCTGAGATACTTCTTCAATGCAAATAAAATGGAGATGGTGGGTGTAGCAGAGAACAATTCTGTTAACAGCCTGCGATATCCAAACCTTTGAAGAACCCACAGAAATAGTAAAAAACTAACATCACTCAAATTCCTCAGTGACTATGCAGAGGTATAAATTTAATTCAATGGCAAGATCCCCTTGGGAAGTTAAAAACAGCTTTCATGGTGAGGTTAACATTCTGAACTTGGGCCTATCTTAATGAGATGTTGAGAGACTGACTGGCGTGTGGGGTGAATAATACTGTCAATTGAAGAAACTGTTGTCAGAAGCAGAAATAACCCTACAGGCAATGTTAGAAATTGCTCTTGCTATGGAAAGTGCAGAAAAAAGCACAGTAGAATTTCAAAGCATGCAAGCTGGCAAGGTCCACCAAGTTTGAAGGGAAACTTCTAATTGTAGTACTGCTAGAAATATGGGTGCAAAGCTCAACGAACAAAGAAGTACAGAACCAGAGAGAGTGCAGAGATATAGGAAAACCAAGAACTGTGAAGGATGCTACTGGTGTGGGAGAGCCCACTCTAGAAGGAAAGCTCGAGCTTAAAGGTTTAGGAATGCTATGTGTCACACCTATGGCAAAATTGGTCATACAAGAAACAAGTGAAGTCTAAACAGGGACTGCTCAGTGCTAAAGAAAAATAAATTCCAACTCCAGTGCACAGTGAAGAGAGTAATTATGAAGAAGATTCAGATGTATACTGATTGAATAATATTAAGGTGGCCAAAGCGGTTCCCATCTCAATTGTATTGATTGTTAAAGATTGTCGCTCAAAATGGAAATTGGCACAGGAGCCTCTGCTAAAGTAATGGGAGAACAAATTTATCGATATCTACAGGAAGGAGTCCAGTCCCTGAGATTAAATAATACAACAGCAAGACTGGTGATGTATTTGCGGGGAAGGCAGTATGGATTTTGGAAATAAGAACAGCACCTGTAAGCTACAGATAGCACTCTTCCCAACTGTTCTTAATTGCAGCTGAGGACAAAGGAGCAAGCTTGCTGGAACAAGATTGGCTTCAGAAATTTTTAAAATGATTGAAGAGGACCAGCATGATGTCTTCCAGAAATACCAGGGGGTATTTGAAGAAGAATGAGACAAAAAATACGTCTTGAAAGCCAAAATTTGTATATATTCAAAGGCTACAGCAAATTTTATAGAGAAAGACTCATGCCCTTTTCACTACATGAGAAGGTGGAGTCCAAACTTAGAAGGTTAGAACATTTAGCTATTATCAAGCTTAATTTGTGGAGTGAGCAGTTTCCATTCTGCTAATACTTAAGTTAATTATGACTGCAAGAATATGTGGGAAATATAACAACTTTGAATTGGGTGGCAAAATGGAACAGGTATCCTGCACCTAAAATAGGTATGCCAAACTGGTTAGAGGTTTAACTAACACTAAGTTAGACATGAGTTACTTGCACCAGCTAGATGAAACATCCACAGAATTTGTCATGATTAACACATTACCAGTACGCCAGATTGCCAATCTTGCAACACACGATTGAGAGCCTATTGCAAGATTTGCCAAAGATAGTTGTTTACTTGGATGATGTGCAAATCACGGGAGCCAAAGAGGAGGAACATGCAACTAGCCTAAAGGAGGTTTTAAAAGGATTCCAGTAAACTGGGGTATAGAACATAGAACATAGAACACTACAGCACAAACAGGCCCTTCGGCCCACAAGTTGTGCCGAACACATCAAAACCTACCCAGCCATAGACCTATCTATAACCCCCAATCCCATTGGATCCCATATACTCATCCAGAAGTCTTTTAAAAGACCCCAGCGAGTTCGCCTCGACCACCACCGACGGCAGCCGATTCCATTCACTCACCACCCTCTGAGTGAAAAACTTTCCCCTAGCATCCCCTCTGTACTTGCTTCCCTGCACCTTAAATCTGTGCCCTCTCGTCGCGACCATTTCAGCCCTGGGAAATAGTCTCTGAGAGTCCACCCTATCTATTCCTCTCAACATCTTGTAAACCTCTATCAGGTCGCCTCTCAACCTTCGTCTCTCCAGGGAGAACAGTCCCAGCTCCCTCAACCTGTCTTCATAAGGCATGCCTCCCAATCCAGGCAACATCCTTGTAAATCTCCTCTGCACCCTTTCAATAGCTTCCACGTCCTTCCTATAGTGAGGCGACCAGAACTGCGCACAGTACTCCAAGTGTGGTCTGACAAGGGTCCTATAAAGCTGCAGCATTACCTCCTGACTCCTGAACTCAATCCCTCGATGAATGAAGGCCAGTACACCGTAAGCTTTCTTAACCACATCCTCCACCTGGGAGGCCGATTTGAGAGTCTTATGGACCCGGACCCCAAGATCCCTCTGCTCTTCCACACAGCTAAGACTCCTACCTTTGATAGTGTACTCATTCATCCCGTTGGATCTGCCAAAATGGACCACAACACATTTATCCGCGTTGAAGTCCATCTGCCACTTCTCCGCCCAGTCTTGCATCCTGTCGATGTCATGCTGCAACTTCTGACATCCCTCCAGACCATCCACAACACCACCGACCTTCGTGTCATCGGCGAACTTACTCACCCATCCCTCCACTTCCTCATCCAGGTCATTTATGAAAATGACAAACAGCAAGGGTCCTAGAACAGATCCCTGGGCACTCCACTGGTGACCGACCTCCATGCAGAAAAAGAGCCATCCACAACCACCCTCTGCCTTCTGCAGGCAAGCCAGTTCTGGATCCACAAGGCCAAAGCCCCTTGGATCCCATGGCCTCTCACCTTCTCAAGAAGTCTTGCATGTGGGACCTTGTCAAATGCCTTGCTGAAGTCCATGTACACCACGTCCACTGCTCTTCCTTCGTCAATGTGTTCAGTCACATTTTCGAAGAACTCAATTAAGCTTGTAAGGCATGACCTGCCTTTTACAAAACCATGCTGACTATTTCTAATCAACCTAAACTTCTCCAAATGCTCGTAAATCTTGTCCCTCAGAAGCCTCTCCATCAGCTTACCAACCACTGAGGTCAGACTCACCGGTCGGTAATTTCCAGGACTATCCCTGTTCCCTTTCTTGAAAATAGGGACCACATCCGCAATCCTCCAATCCTCCGGAACCTCTCCCGTCTCCATCGACGATGCAAAGATCATCGCCAGGGGCTCTGCAATGACATCCCTCACCTCCCACAATAACCTGGGGTACATCCCATCTGGTCCCGGAGACTTGTCTATCTTGATAGCATTTAAAAGTTCTAACACATCCGCTTCCTTAATATCTACATACTCAATCTTTTCAGTCTGCCGCAAACTTGTAGTGCATCCTCCCAGATCACTTTCCACCGTGAATACTGAGGCAAATTACTCATTAAGCACCTCTGCCATTTCTTCCGGTTCCATACAGACTTTTCCCCCTTCACCTTTTATAGGCCCTATCCCTTCTCTTCTCATCCTTTTACTTTTCATTGATTAAAGAGAAAGAAATGCACCTTTAAGGCAAACAAGGTGACTTCTTTAGGGTTCTGAGTAGATGCATAAGGTTGCTGTTGTGGCATCTTTTCAGTGAGTAAGTAATGCCAAAACTTCAGCTAATACAAAGAATCATGACACTAATGTCCCGGTTAAATCATTATTTGACCAATGATCAGTAGGAGACGCCAGCATTGGGCAGTCCAATGCCATTCTAGAAATGAAGACCTTGAGCATTCCAATAGCACTCTGGAGTTACAATGTGTCAGACAGATCAATTATACATTTCCCAAGTTTTACTTTACCTGTCCATCCAGTAGTTATGAACGAGTCATTATTAGTACAAATCAATCATTGTTAACAGTTGTCACATACCTTAGCCAATTGCATTTTACCCTCTGGAATCATTGGTCTGTAGAATCTGAATGTTTCTTCCCCTGTCAATTAGCAATTCCGGATGCTTAGATACAAAGGTCAAGTATACTATTCCCACCAATTCTCATTTACATCAATGGCTGAACCAGATAGCCGATATTCTCACATCATAAGAACTGTTTTACCTGGGCAACTTGAAGAGCCTGATTCGTAAAATGGCTTTGGGAACCATAGGCCGTGATTATGCCAAAGAAGTTCCAAGTGCTGAATTTGCAGGAAATTGGAGTAAATCACAATTTTTTTTCGTGGGAGTTCAACTAGAATCTCTCACACTCTGTACAATACAGAGGCCACAATCATAAATATCAATAAATTTAAGGGAGATTGGATCGGGACCTATTCCCACACAGAAAGCTGAAACCAGCGTGCTTCTGCACATGCGCAGTGAGAAGTGGCCCTGAACTGTCAGCCTCCCATTTGCTGGCCAGCTCAATTGGTGGCCAGCCTGGGACCCCAGCTCTGCCGTCTCCCCAGCCTCCCCCCCACTGTATATTCGCAGGCCATCCCTGACACCCCCACCCTCCCAGCAGTGATTCCCTCACCCTAACCCAGCAGATCCCTTCACCCACGTTTCCCCCCACCCCCAAGGAGACTCCTCCGCTGACCGCTCACCCCAATCACTGTCCTCCCTCCATGCCCAAAAGATCCTCATGCAAAGTGGCAGCAGGACTTCACCCATCCCCGCTGATCACCTCACACCCTATCTCCTAAGCCTCTAACCTTTGGCACTACCTTATGTCTGGTGGGCAGTGACAAAATGCCCCTTGGTCATGGGCATTTTGCCATTTGAGCACTGTCATGGTGCCCATCCCCGTGGGGGCATCACTCACAGTGCTGCCTGACCCCCTGGACAGCAGTGATTGCCCTCCCCCCCTTCCTTGACTCCAATAAGGTTGTCCAACTAATTCCTGAAAGTGGGGAGCTACTCTGAACACTAATGGAGTGAAATACTCCTGATGGGGTGCGAGATATTCATGGACTTAAAGAATTCAGAGCCGAGTCTGCTAATCACATTAAAAAAATATATGATATATTCAGTGATTTACTTGGTGTTCCCATCAGTTTCTAGTGTGGTTGCAATTGCCCCAGATATATGGCGTTGGGAGGTGCATGCGTGGCAGGAATGTATGCCCGAATCCTGTGAATAACAAGTTCCCTCAACCCGTTGCATTAACTTTTTAGTGCACTGGGATGAGAGAATAGTCCCTATACTGTTCATAATTTTTTACTGATAAAACTGTGCATATTCTAAGAATTTTATTGTTCCAAAAAATGCAGTTTGTTTTCTAAGTCTTCATCTCATGATGCATTGCAGCAGCCTGCCTTTCACTAAAGTGTACAATTAATTTAAAAATGCAGATAAACACACTTTAAAATCCAAAATACATGTTTAAATCAGAAAAACTTGATCAAATCTCATAGTTTTTAAAATCTCTTATTGTGTTCATACCGTCTTCACACAGACAATTCCCCTGTTAGACTGAGAGTCTGATCTGAGGTCATTTCACACATTGCTAGTAGTTTTATTAATGATTTAAATGCTTGATTATTTGAAATTTCTCTAATTTACTATTCATTTCTCCAACAGTTGCATTTGATTTGATTTGATTTATAAGTGCCAAATGTACAGTAAAATGTATTATTTCTTACGCACTATATGGATAAAGCATACCATTCATAGAGAAGGAAACGAGAGAGTGCAGAATGTTGTTTTACAATCATAGCTAGAGAGTAGAGAAAGATCAATTTAACGCAAGGTAAATCCATTCAAAAATCTGATGGCAGAAGGGAACAAGCTGTTCTTGAGTCAGTTGGTACGTGACCTCAGAATTTTGTATATCTGTCTTGACAGAAAGTAAAAAAGAATATGTTCTGGTACAGTGAGATCCTTAATTATGTTGATTGCTTTGCCAAAGCAGTGGGAAGTGTAGACGGAGTCAATAGATTTATGACCTTTTGTAGTTTCTTGCAGTCTTGGGCAAAGCAAGAGCCATACCAAGCTGTGATACAACCAGATAGAATACTTTCTATTGTGCATCTGTAAAAATTGGTGTGAGTTATAGCTACATGCCAAATTTTCTTAGTTTTCTGAGAAAGTAGAGGCGTTGATGGGCTTTCGTAATTATAGTGTTGACATGGGAGGACCAGGACAGATTGTTGGTGATCTGGACGCTTAAAAATTTGAAGCTTTCGACCATTTCCACTTCATCCCCATTGATGTATTATTTTCCACTATGCTTCCTAAAATTAATGGCAATCTCCTTTGTTTTGTTGATATTGAGGGAGAGATTATTGTTGCCGCACCAGTTCACTAGATTCTCTATCTCATTCCTGTACTCTGTCTCATCATTGTTTAAGATCTGATCCTCTACCTTGATGTCATCAGCAAATTTGAAAATTGAGTTGGAAGGAAATTTGGCCTCATAGCCAAAGATGTATAAGGAGTACAGCAGGGGACTGAGAACACAGTCTTGTGGGACACTGGTGTTGAGGATGATCATGGAGGATGTGTTGTTGCCTATCCTTACTGATTGTGGGTTAGAAAGTTCAGGATCCAGTTGCAGAGAGAAGAACTGAGTTCCAGGTCATGGAGTCTGGAGATGAGTTTCATAAGAATAACGGTGTTGAAGACTGAAATGTAGTCAAAAAAAGGAGTCTGACATAGCTGTCTTTGTTATCTAGATGTTCCAAGGTTGAGTGCAGGGTCAGAAATATGGCATCTGCTATGGACCTGTGGAGTGGTAGACAAAAACTATAAGGGATGCAGGCAATCCAGGAGGTTGGAATTGATTCATGCCATGACTAATCTTTCGAAGCACTTCATAATAATGGATGTCAGAGCCATCATGATAGGATTCTCTGGCTTCCCAGGTGTATATTTCTCAGCAGCAGGAAGTGGCTGTTGGTGGGATTTTCTCGTCCCGGTGCTGTCAATGGGATTTCCTATTTCCTACGCCTGCTAGCAGTGGAATCAGAGAATCCCACTGACAATACAGCTGAAGAATTCCGGCCCTTACTTCCTCACATGACTCAATGTCATATATTTATTGATACAACTCCTGTGAAGTGTCTTGGGAATTACATTATGATAAGTGTGCTGCATAAATCTAAGTTTTTATTGTTGTGCCAGCTCAAGGCAAGGACAATTAATTTAAATTGAGTGTATGTTTCCGCTGACAGGTGGCACGATAGCACAGTGGTTATCGCTGCTGCATCACAGCGTCAGGGACCCAAGTTCGATTCCTGGCTTGGGTCACTGTCTGTGTGGAATTTGCATGTTCTCCCCGTGCCTGTATGGATTTCCTCCGGGCGCTCAAGTTTTCTCCCACAGTCCAAAGATGTGTAGATGAGGTGGATTAGCCATGGCAAATGTGTGGGGTTACAGAGATAGGGCAGAAAGGTGGGTCTGGGTGGGATGCTCTATAGCCAAATGGCCTCCTTCTGCACTGTTGTGATTCTAATGTTCTACCTGCCTTGGAATTCGTTTAACATGAATGGATGATGTAAAGATTGAGCCTCACGTAAACTGGAACCTGTGCTGAGATCCTCTTTCTTCCTTTGGAGCCCGAATCTGAAATGTTATCACCAAATACAGCAAAGCTCTCGCACATTGCGCTTCAGCAGAAAATGAAAGAAAGACATACGTGCAAGCAGCAGGATCTGAGACTCTGTATCCTGGAGCGACTTGAATGGAGAGAAGTCTTTTTTACTTCTTTAATTTCATTAAATGCCCAAAGGTTTTCAGATTTTCAATTTTCAGGTTTGTTTTGCCTGGATCTATTCTAGGAACAGAACAGCAGGGGCAAAGAAGATAAAGCTACAGTTTAAAAAAATGTTTGTTTGTTGTTGGCATTTCTATGGATCGATGAATCACAGTGCAATTCAGATTAACTTCCTAACAGAATGCTTTTATTCTTAAGAAGCAAAAGACAGACTGTAGGGACTGCCTGACTAGAATCTCTCTTTCTGTCATCTCTGCACCTTTCATTAGTAAAGGAAAATCCTTTTAAATATATCAATCTAAAAATAAGTGTGAATTCTATGAGGGCTGAATTGTTCTCAAAGACTCATGTCAATCTATTTTCCTCACTCTGTTCGTCTTTGTCCAGCCTTTTCCTGCTCCCATGAGTGTAATATTTGCTTTTCACTATGTCTACAATTGCTGGTGATGAAATCCTGGACAATGTGCAGTTTGACCCAGCAATACATTTACCACAAAATAGTAACTTGCACACTTCTGGGCATGACAGATTGGGAAGAATTCCATACTCTTGAAGAAGGTGTGGAGGAGGTTTGATACAATGGTACCAGGAAAAATGATTTCAGTTATATCGCAGCATGAAAAATCTGAAATTGTTATCTTGAGAGCTGTAAAGTTAAAGGGCAATTTAATAGAGTTGGTGAAATTTTGATGGAATAAATACCGACAATAACTCGTATTTGTACAGAGTGACTAAGGTAATTGGCCTAGTTATTTCACAAATTCAATTCAATAGATGTTCAGATAAAGAGATGTTAGGACAGGTTGAAGCTTGACAAGTTTTAGGGAGCATCTTAAATAAGGAGAGGTGAAAGCGTGGAGTGGTTTTGAGAGGGAATTCCAGCAAAAGGCACCGCGCCAAAGATACAGTAAAGAAAATCAGAGATTTTCAGAGAGAATCAGAGAGGTCACACTTGGAGCAGCGTGGTGATCTTGGAGGCTGGAGGACTGGAGAACATTGTAGAAGATGTCATGGAGGGATTTGAAAACAAGAATTTTAATTTTGGTGATGTTGCCAGACTGGAGCTACTATAGATCAATGGGTTCAAAGATGATAGTTGAGAATTTTTTAATGCAGAGAGGTATTGTCATTTGAAATGCAAACAATGGTGAAAATAGATTTAATTTTCAAAAGGTAGTTAGATTACTGCTTAAATGAGGGAAGCTTGCAGGGCCAAATCAGGGAGTAGGACTAATTGTATAGATCTTCCAAAGAGAGTTTGAAGGGCCAAGTGGTCTCATTCTGTGCTGGAACATTCTTCAACAATTGAAGCATTTCTTTGACTTTTGTTGTGCAAACGTTCTGTGGGATTTTATGATCCTGCCCACCACCACAATCATCCGGTCCAGCTGACAACTGATGGATTTTTGACCAGGCCACCAAATCACCTGTGAAGGTACCTGCCGTGAAGTTCTGGAAAATCTTATTGTCCATTTTGTACTTCAATTAGATTTTCGCCATCGTGGTACTGTGAGGTAAAAAGGAGCATGGACAGATGGTTATGCCGACTTTTAGAATTTGTGATTGTGGATGCTTTGCGGGGAACAATTTTAGCACCCTTGGGTCTGAAGAATTGAATGTGTATCCGATTATTCGAATTTCCCTATTTGATGTAATGGTAATCTACACTGTTTGTGAAGTTACATGTTCAACCCCTGAGTTTCTCAATCTCAGGCCAAGCATTAATCTGCTGCTCTTAACCCCAGGAATCTCCAGACAAGTGAGAAGGAAGTGTTGGGAGGTCGGTGTCATTGGTTCATATTTCCAAAGCTCTATTGATTGGAATTTGTTATTTAACACTGAATGGCATTATCATGGTTCCAAAGCTGAATAACTGAAATGCATTACTATTCACAGTCACATGATAAAAATAGGCAGCTGGGATGAGACACTGGATGTTTGTCATCCTTTCAGCAGCTATTTAAAGTTTAAGTTTAAAGTTTCTTATTGTTACAAGTAGGCCTACATTAACACTGCAATGAAGTTACTGTGAAAATCCCCTAGTTCCCACACTCCGGCACCTGTTCAGGTACACTGAGGGAAAATTTAACATGGTTAATGCACCTAATCAGCACATCTTTTGGACAGTGGGAGGAAATCAGAGTACTTGGAGAAAACCCACATCGACATAGGTAGAACACGTAGATTCTGCATATTCATGACCTAAGCCAGGAATCGAACCCAGGTCCCCAGCGCTCTGAAGCAGCAATGTTAATCATTGTGCCACCATGCCCCACTTCCTCATGGAACAGATATTTAAGGGCAAGGGAATTTAGAGGAAGAGATATGAATCAAAGTTAAACTGTTAGGCTACATAAGCTCTGAATGAAAGGCTGATAAAGCCTTAGGTATTCCCTTGGCTAAAATGGTGCTGACCTCTCCTGTAAACGGTTACAAGGTTTAATGTTCAAAAGTATGTCCACATTTCCAAACATATAATTATATATTCACATAACTTGAGACTATAAGAAATTTGTATTTCACAATCATATTTTTTATATCTTAAAGTGTAGTCACTAATGTTATCTGGGAGGTCAGGCAAACAATCCCTACACAGCAAGCTCCCATAAAGAACAATCTGTTTCAGTTGTCATGAAGTCCTTTGATCTGTATATCCTTTGGTGCTAATTTACAATTTACAAATGTAGATTGTAACATTTAAGATGCAGGACGCTCCAATGCTTGCTACATTGGTTACTGCCTAGTAACAAGGATGGGAATATCTGGGAGTGTTTTGATAGGTCACCAGAAGAGTTCAAGTGTCAGTGAGCAGTGAACATCTTGAGGCAGTCAGTTTGAGGCAGTCTGTCAGCCAGAAATGTCATAGACATAGGAACAGGTCTGTGTAGTAAGTGATATATGCAAGGAATAGGGAAGTAGGCTCTGAATTTAAAAAAAGGTTCTGCAGTTAGAAGATTGACTTCATACCCCCAAAGCAAACACTGCAGAAGCAATGGTATTCTGCTTGGTATGGTCATAGATCTGAAATTGTGTTTGTAAGCTAGTGTTTGAATGTATTTGGGAATCCAGGGAGTATGAATCTTAGATTGAAACCCTGTGGGGTGGATCAGCGTCAGATTTGGAACAATTGCTGGATGGGATTCCGAGGAGAGATCTTCAAAAGTGGAGCTCGGAATTTCCTGTGAGACAGAGTTTCAGTGAGATTACTTGACTTGGTGTTTACTGACATCTGGGTGAGTTCTTGAGTTACCTTGGGCTCTGTCTTGGTTGCAAATGTCATTTATTCTGTAGTGTTTTGTATTCATTCATTAATTCACATCTACCTCATACTTACCCTGAATGCTAGAGCATAAGACAGACACTGTAAGTTATTTTATCTTTCTGAGCTTGCATAGTAAAGTTTATTTTTGCTTATTAAAATCTGTGGAATCTTGTGGCTTTATTCAAAAGGTAAGTGCCTTGAATGTCAGCTTTTACCTGCTTTAAACAAAACAATTATTGGTTCCAAACCAGATACAAGACACCCTGCCTTCCCCCTCCTGCTGCAGCGATGGACACAGGTCATAACATAGCTGTTAGCTGAGTGTTAAATATTGACCAGGACATCAGGGGCAGGGAAAGGGTGAAGGACTTTTCTCTTTTTGAAGAAGTGTCATGGAAACTTTCACATTTACTTGATGAGCAAGATGAAGGTATAGTTTGGCGTTCATCTAAAAGATCATACCTCTGGATAGGGGGATATTCTGATGGGAGTGCTAAGATGGGAGTTGTAAGAGGGTGCTGGATGAAGATAGAGCTGACAGATCATGATATCAGTAAAAATCAAACATTGATATGACATCGAGCTGCCATTGTCGATCTCATCCCTGGAGTTAGTGCCCTGTTAAACACACGCAAAGATACTTTTAACAGCATAAAGATCAATTTCTCCAACCTGTCCCTCCATTGCTAGCACTATTTAAAGGAACTTTCAAAAACAAGTGATTACTTTCTACAAGCTCTACACTGGAATTCTACCTCCTCGTCTGCCATGGAATTGCAATGGGTGAGGGATGGATATCGGAAATGTCTGTTGATCTTGGGCAGGAATTTTCAGTCTCACTTAAGTGGGGCTGAAAAATCCCGCCCTTAAAATTTATGAAGACCTAGATGTTGAAGGAATTGGTTACAGGTAGTAAAGTCTACTTCTTGGGGAAGGTGTTGGAAGTGATTGCATGGACACTGGATAGTTCACTTGCTCCCAGGTGTTATCATAATAATATAGCATGGGCTTCAGCATCTGGAGCAGAGGCAGCAAATAAGAAGACAAGCTGCTTAAATAGAGAGAAGAGGGAAAAGGACTCTCTGCTGGAGGCCTTATCCGCTCACTATCTTCAGAGAGGAATTCTCTGACCCCAGCTTAAACCAGTATATGCACCATTTGTGATCCATGAAGTCAGTGCTCATAGAAATCTGGAACCAGATCTGCGTACTCAGAAGCAGACATTGACAGCACAGCCAATGGTTCTGAAGGTGACTGTGGCCATTAATTATTATTGATGGGATTTTACAGCCCCGTTGGTCCCAAAACCGTAAAATCCCACTGGAGGTCAACAGACCTTTCCATTGTCTACTCCTCGCCCACTCTGATTCCCAGGGTGGGTTGGGCACTAAAATTCTGGACAGAACTTTCCAGGTTCTACAGACTAATGACATCACCTAGTTTACCATCGGTTGCTGCATTAGTGTTGACAGAGTCTTTTTATAAAAAGTGAGAGCAGCTTATTGTGTTCCGTTTGAACCGAGAGAAGTAGGTGTAACATGCATGTGGCTTTGCCAGTGTACAGGGCTTTCTTTTTATTTATGGGCATTATTGGCAGTGCCAGCATTCATTGCCCATCCCTGATTACTCTCAAAAAGGTTACTGTAAGTTATCTTCTTGAACCACTGCAGTTCCTTTAGTGTAGATATATCCATGCTGCTGTTTGGAAAAGAGTTCCAGGATTTTGACTCAGCAACAGTGAAGGAGCAGCAATATATAGTTCTAAGTCAGGATCGTGTGTAACTTGGAGGAGAACTTGAAAATGGTGTCCTTTTGAATATGCAGTTGCTATATGATTGCCATTCAGGCTGGTGAATGGCATTATATTTTATTTCAGGACATCACACATTTTAGCCTTATGTTAATTGAACCAGTGCTGGTGACAATGATGCATGTTCCCCATGGTCTAGCCATGGTCCAGTTCAGTAGTCTTTGTTTGATCCCATTGTTCTGAAATTGGATTTTTCAGATTGATTGTGATCTGAACCTGAGTTCCTCTTTTCAATCAGGCTGCTTGGAGATGGATGTTTATTATTGGTCAAACAAGTTTATAAACTATTCAGCACCTTTCCTGGCCTCTCCCCACCTGCAGTAAGCGAAGGGCACCCTGAAGAGAACTGCTCAACGTGGATCCTGCTGCCCATTCCCATTTGTTCTTGGAGTAAACGTGAAACATTTGTTCAGTGTCAGTTTATCAGCTACTGCAATAAGCCAGAAGGTAGATGCTGGATAACACGGGCTATCACTCTATACCTGGCTTCTGTAGCCCAATCATACATATGCAGCATTTGTAAAATATTAGCTCCACCCATGCATTGCCACTCTGATGGAAAGTCTTGAGCACTCCAATGATCTTTGTTCCCTGTAAGGCTATCCATGGCAGCAATTTTGCGAGGAAGTGCCAGAAAGTCCAAAAAATACTTCAATGGCAGAGATAAATTTAAAGTTGCCACAGTTGTTCTTCCCTTTGAATAAAGATGAAGAATACTGTAAATACTTGGCAGGTCAGAGTCCATCTGCAGGCCGAAACAGAGTTAACATTTCAGGTTTATAATCTTTCATCGGGATTAAAGAGAGATAGAAATGGAGGAGATTTTAACATAGGAAAAAGGATGAGAGTGGGAAGGGGAGGGGATGATGATGGGTGGAGAGAGCAGGAAGAATAAAAGGGAAGATTTGTGATAACTAACAAAAGATTTCACAGTGCAACAGCCAGAAGAGTGGAATGGATTATTCCATCTTGGATGGATCCATCTTATGTGTTTTTCTCATTTTTTTTAAATTAGCTTGTTTTTTTTTCCCTTATTCGTTCATGCAGCGTTCAGTTGGTTGCCATGTATCAGTCACAACTCATCTAGGCAGATTAGAACATAGAACAATACAGCACAGAACAGGCCCTTCGGCCTTCGATGTTGTGCCGACCAAAATAAAAAGCAATGCCCCTCCTAACTAAACCATCCCCTTCTCATCCATATACTTATCAACTAACCTCTTAAACGCCACCAAACTTGGCGCATATACAACAGCTGCAGGCAGGGCATTCCACTCCCTAATCACTCTTTGAGTAAAGAACCTACCTCTGATATCCGTCCTATAAATCATACCCCTTAATTTAAAGCTGTGTCCCCTCGTGCTAGCTTTCTCCATCCTAGGAAAAAGGCTATCCCTGTCCACCCTATCTAAACCTCTAATCATCTTATATGCTTCAATAAGATCCCCTCTTAGCCGCCTCCTTTCTAACGAAAACAACTCAAATCCTTCAACCTCTCTTCATAGGACCTGCCCTCCATACCAGGCAACATCCTAGTAAACCTCCTCTGTACCCTCTTCAATGCCTCCACATCTTTCTTATAATGTGGCGACCAGAACTGCACACAATACTCCAAGTGCGGCCGCACTAGAGGTTTGTACAGCTGCAACATGATGCTGCGGCCCCTAAATTCAATCCCCCTACCAATAAAAGCTAAGACTCCATAAGCCTTCTTAACAACTTTATCCACTTGACTGCCTACTTTCAGGGATCTATTGACACATACACCAAGATCCTTCTGTTCCTCAACATATTAAGAGCCCTACCATTAGCCCTATACTCTACACATTTATTGTTCCTGCCAAAGTGCATTACCTCACACTTTTCCACATTAAACTCCATTTGCCACCTCTCGGCCCAGCTCTGCAACTTGGCCAAGTCACTCTGTAAACTATAACACCCCTCTTCACTATCTACCACTCCACCGACTTTAGTGTCATCTGCAAATTTACTGATCCATCCCTCAATACCCTCATCCAGATCATTTATAAAAATTACAAACAGCAGGGGGCCCCAAAACAGACCCCTGAGGCACACCACTTGTCACTGAACTCCACGATGAATATCTCCCATCAACCACCACCCTCTGTCTTCTATCTGCCAGCCAATTTCTAATCCAATTTGCTAAATCACCCTCTCTTCCACACATCTGCATTTTCTGTAGAAGTCTTCCATGGGCCACCTTATCAAAAGCCTTACTAAAGTCCATATATACTACATCAACCGCCTTAACCCCATCCACCTCTCTGGTCACTTTCTCAAAAAACTCAATGAGGTTAGTAAGGCATGACCTACCCTTCACGAAACCATGCTGACTATCCCCAATCAATTCATTTCTCTCTAAATAACTATAAATCCTATCCTAATAATTCTCTCCAATACTTTGCCCACAACAGAAGTAAGACTCACTGGCCTATAATTCCCTGGAAGGTCTCTCTTCCCCTTCTTGAACAACGGGACCACATTCGCTATCCTCCAGTCCTCCGGAACCACACCCGTAACCAACGACGACCTGAATATCAGAGCCAGAGGCTCTGCAATCACCTCTCTCGCCTCCCAGAGAATCCTAGGGTAAATCCCGTCCGGCCCAGGGGACTTATCCAACTTCAAACCCTCGAGAATTTCTAACACATCCTCCCTATCTACTACACTACTCCCCAATTTGCAACCCTGTACCTCAGTGCTCTCCACAGCTACATTTCCAGCACTCTGCGTGAATACCGAAGAGAAATATGTATTCAGTGCCTCACCAATCTCTTCAGGCTCCACGCACAACTTCCCACTGCTGTCTATGACTGGCCCTAATCTTGCCCTAACCAATCTTCTATTCTTAACATATCAAAAGAAAGCTTTAGGATTCTCCTTAATCCTATCAGCCAACATCTTCTCGTGTCCCCTCTTAGCTCTCCTCAATTCACTCTTTAGCTCCCTCCTGGCTAATCTATAGCTATCCATTGCACTAACCGAGCCTTCAAGCCTCATCCTGACATAAGCCTCCTTTTCCCTTCTAACCAGCAAATCAACTTTTTTCGTACACCAAGGTTCTCTTACTCGACCATTTCCCCCTTGCCTGACAGGGACATACTTATCAAGGACTCGCAGCAGCTGCTCCTTGAATAAGCTCCACATTCCAGATGTGCCCAGTCCCTGCAGTTTCCTAGTCCAATCTATGCACCCTAATTCTCTCCTGATGGCCTCATAATTACCCTTCCCCCAGCTATAACTACTGCCCCCAGCTTCATGCCTATCCCTGTCCATCAATAAGGTGAACGTAACCGAATTGTGGTCACTATCACCAAAATGTTCACTAACTTCCAAGCCTAACACCTGGTCTGGCTCATTGCCCAGCACCAAATCCAATGTAGCCTCACCTCTAGTTGGCCTATCTACATACTGAGTCAAAAAACCTTCCTGCACACTCTGTACGAAAACTGACCCCTATAACGAGCTAGAGCTATAGCTATTCCAATCAATATTAGCAAAGTTAAAGTCCCCCATCACAATTACCCTACTACTTTCACTCCTAATCAGAATTGACTTCGCGATCCTTTCCTCAACCTCTCTAGAACTATTAGGAGGTCTGTAAAAGACTCCCAACAGGGTGACCTCTCCTCTCCTGTTTCTAATCTCAGCCCATACTACCTCAACAGACAAGTCCTCATCAAACTTCTTTTCGATCACCGTGATACAGTCTTTGACCAGTAATGCCACTCCTCCCCCCCTTCTACCTCCTTCTCTACTCCGACTAAAGCATTTGTACCCCGGAACCTGCAACATCCATTCCTGTCCCTGCTCTACCCAAGTCTCTGAAATGGCCAATTGATTCTTTTCAATATATATGATATTATCTTTGACTTTTGCATCATGAAATCTTCAGTTAGCTAATCTCTCCTGTCCTCCATCCTGTCACAGAGCTTCCCTTTGTTTTGCCTGTCTGATCTTTGCCCCCATGCCCTCATGCCTACTTCCTTCTGGCTTCATGCATCTACCTTCTGGCTTATTGCAGTAGCTGATAAACTGACACTGAACAAATGTTTCACGTTTACTCCAAGAACAAATGGGAATGGGCAGCAGGATCCACGTTGAGCAGTTCTCTTCAGGGTGCCCTTCACTTACTGCAGGTGGGGAGAGGCCTACCCTCATGCCATCGCCTACTTTGGGGGCATTCAAATGTTCGGTGGATAGGCATATGGATGATATTGGAATAGTTTAGGTTAGAGGGTCCACTGGCCGGCGCAACATCGAGGGCCGAAGGGCCTGTACTGCGCTGTAATGTTCTATGTTCTATGTTCTATGCAGGCCATCCATGTCCAGTTGTTTCACCGCTCTATGCTACCCCTTATGCAGTGTCAATATCTAAGTTGGTGGCTGCAAAGGTGAACTTCAATTTCTATCAATGATGATCAATCTCTTGTTCCTCACAGACTTGAGCCTCCTGCGCCACTATCTATCCTGGTGGCAATCTTTGGGTAGCTGAAAGGACAAAGGCATAGGGTTGTATTGAGGTGAAGGCAATGCCAGGAAACAAGAAGTGCATGGCTACGCATCTGCCAATTATATATCTGAAGGGATTGTGTAATGTGGGGTGAAGTGGAATGTGAGAGGGAGGATTTGGCAAGAATACACAGTTACCTTCCATGGTTTTAGCATTTCCTCTGGCCATGGCTCAGTGACAATCACTCCAGTAATTTCCAGGACCATCTCCTCCACAGCAATGAGCATATGCAGCTGTGCCTGCTGCTGCCAATAGGCATTGCTGCTTTCAGTTATACACTAGAGTGTCTTGGGAGCCAGCGTGGGTCTCTGTGCCAGTAAGTGTGCTTGGCACAGCTGAGTGGCTGGCAATGCATGTGAGCTGTGAGAGATGAGTGTGAGGTTTGCAGCAATGATAAACTGGTGTGGTAGGGCTATGAGTGTATGGTATTTGTGTTTGATAGAGATTGGAGATAGCCAAAGGAAGAGAGCAGTGTGTGAGGCTTGTGACGCAGTTGGTAGCAGAAAGCATTAGATGTTGCATTCATTAACCTTGTCCACTCCTGTGACGTTAAGAATCTTGGGCCCTACTATCTGACCCTTTGCACCACTTTTGTTGGTTCTTTCTCGTCTTTAACTCCTGCTTTACCACTTTGAACCCTCATGCAACCAGAATACATACTGAAGAAATGAAGACTAGGTTTAAGCCGTATGGACTAGCTTTAAGTGGTGTTTGCTCTATACCAGCGTATAGAGCAAACACCACTTAAATACTGAGAGCAAGAGTAGGCCATCTGATCTTTGAGCCTACTTTGCCATTCAGTAAATGCATGGCTGATGTGTCCTTAACTCCACTTTTCTGCCCCTCATAATCCTTGATTCCTTTGTTCATCAAAAATCTGTCTAACTCAGTCCTGAATATACTCTATGGCACAGTCTCCAATCTCTTTTAGGCAAGAGAGATTCGAAGAGTGAGAGATCTTTGAGGAAATACATTTTTCCTAATCTCCATCTCAAATGGGAGATCACATATTCTGAAACTGTATTTCCAATTCTAGATTCCCCCATGAGGACAAATCTTCTAAGTATCTTTCCCATCAAACCCACTCAGAATCTTATGTTTCAATAAGATCACCTCATTCTGCTAAAGATTGGCTGAATCTTTTCAGTCTTTCCTTATAAAACAACCCCATCATCCCAGGAATCAGCCTATTAAACCTTCTCTGAGCTGTTTCCAATGTAAGTAAATCAGTCCATCAGAGGGGATTAAAACTGTGTGCAGTATAATGATGTGGTCTCATTGATGCCTTGTACACATGTAGATTTTCTATTCCTTTTGCCAAAATGGGCAGTCTCACATTTTTCCACAATATTCTCTCCCAGTCAATTTTCCTCACTCATTTATCCTTTCCATATCTCTGCAGACACTATGTTTTCCTCACAACTTGTTTTTCTACCTCTGCTGAAATATGCAGCCTCTCAGATATTACAACTAGATACTGAGTAGACAACACCAGGTTTACAAGCTGCCTTTGACAATCTAAATGGGCGCATATTAACTGTGCATTGTGATCCTGGCCCTCAATATCAGGAGTTATCCAATTTTACCCCTCATAATTTTAAGAACATAAGAAGTCAGGTATTAGCAATAATTTTAAGTGTGAAAAGCATATAATGTGGAATCCTTGGGGAAACTGAGACCAATTTTATCATTTTCATTCTAAGTACCGATTCCGGTGTAGTACAGATCTGACTTAGAAATCCACTTTCAGGTGCCCCCATATGCTCTCAGCCATCTCCAGTCTGATTTGCGCTGTGGGCGGAGCTTAGCGCTGCCAGAATGATCAGAGCTCTGAACCGTGCATGCACAGTTAGAAAAATATTGGAAAAAGCACGCCGGTGTCAAATTGCTCACGAGCTACAGAAAGTGGAGAAAGCGACCCGGGACCAAAAAGTGGGAGCGAAGGTGTATCTCAGGAGAATAGGGGGAGGAGGGAGGTGGGTAAGATGTATCTTGGTAGGGGGGCAGGTTCAGATGGATCTCTGGTGGGGGGAAGCAGATGGATCTCAGGTGGAGGTGGGGGGTGCACAGGGAGAGTCTGCTGCCACTCTTTGGGCGATCAGTGGGAGGGGAGGGGGGGGTCAGAGTGGTGATCGGTCTGTGTAGTGGGAGGGTGGATAAGTGTGTGATGTGTGTGTGTGTATGTGGGTGTCCCCTTTATCCATCCTCCCCACTACCCATATACATACTGCCCCGCTTATCCAGCCCCCACTACCCAGACATATCGCCACCCCTGCCCCTCACACCCCCAACCAATTGCTCGCAGAGTGGCAGTGGACCCCCTATTCCCACCCCCCACCACAGATACAACTGACTTGCCTTCTCCTCTTCCCATCCCCAACCAGATAACAATCTGACCTCACTCCCCTCCTCCCCCCCCAACCAGAGAATGATCTGACCCACCTCCACCCCCACCACCGATTTGAGTCAGAGAGCCATTGGAAACAATGAAAGCGCTCTTCAAAGGCTGGAGCACCCAACTCAGATTTTTATTTAGCACGTCTGTTATGGCGCAGTTCCAATGCACTTAAATAGTCGTTGTGCCCGATTTGGGTGCAGAACGGATCCCCACCATTTGCGGGTCTGGGTAAAGTCGAAATCTGTTCGCATTTGGGTGCAGGTCACAACAAAGGCCTCACACCTGGCTTTACCACAATTTCGTTTCGGGCCTGAAAACGGGTGCAAATCGTTGGTAAAATCGGGCTCCGGGTACAGATAAAGGACTAAAACATAAATGGTCAAATTTTTGTTCATTGGAAATGACATATAATATTTCCCGCTAACACTTTGCAGTTTAATATTCAATGCTTAACCTTTCTGCTGGTGTAAAACTATATCTAGATTTGAATCTCTGCCTCCAGAGTGGTACTAATCTATATTGATTTACATTGGCATTTTCGGGCTTGTATCATCAGTGCTTTAAATTCGATACTAAGTAAAACAAAATATTTAGTCAGTGACAATAGGTGAAAGTATATTTGGCCCAGTAATGTATTATGGCCTATTTCCTTTCATTGCTTCCCTATTATTGTATCTCACTGTGATGCCTCCACTGTGATGGTATTGGTTTGAAAGATTAGATTTCCCTGAGTATAGTGCGCAATATTGGTCAGCAAATTCAATTTATGGAGTGATTTTTCGACCTCGCCGTGTCTGGTGTAGATCACGCCAATCCCGGAAAATAGCTTGTGAGCTTAAAAATCGGTTCCATGTGCCTGGCGCAGCGGTTTGCAATCATGCTGGTCCCTTTCTAATGGCATGAACCAGATTGTGTTCAGAGTGAGCACAAAATCGATCAGCATATTTAAGGAGCTGTTTAAACACACATAGCCTGTTTGACTCTCAGCGTTTAGGATATTCCAGTCTTGAGGCACAGTGTGAGAACAGCAAGAATGAGACCAGGTATGATGGCCATGCTGTCCTTTTTGGAGGCCATTGAGACCCTCGAATGGTCAGGGGCATTGCTGGGTATTGCCCATTGGGCAGTGCTCACCTGGTAGTGTTCAGCCAGTACTCTGGTACTCCAGCAGTGTCAGTTGGGATATTACTAGTGTGCCAAATGGTCAAGGAGGTGGAGCTATGATGGGGGGACAAGGGGGGGAACTATGTAGGGGGGCTGTGTGGAGAGTGGGTCAGAATCGTTCGGCGGGGGATAATATAGGGTATGTCATAGATCTGATTGGGGTGCATGTCAGGTGTTAGACAGGAGGACCCATCAGGAAGACCCGATACTCCAATGCCAGAGACACATGTCGGAAGGTGGGATGGTTTGGGGAAACATGCCTCCAATGAGGTGGGGTTCCCGATGTCTGTAGGAGGAAGGAGGTCCTTGTATATTGTAAGATTGGGGTGTTATGCCTCAATTAAAAATTTATCGTATTTATCTTTCAAAACAAACAAATATTACTTGGCATCCATTTCTGACGCATTGATATTGATGTATTTGTTTTATCCTGCAGGTACTTCTGGTCCACCTTGTGTAACAAGGGGCATACACGCAATGGATGGTGAGAAGGCTGCTCTTGGATTTTTCGAGAGTAGCCTAGTGCTAGTGGTTCTAATGCACAGATCTATAAATATAGACAGGAATGACAGGGATCATGGGTAGAAGTGGGAACATCGAGGTGGCGGCGCGGGCTTGTTGGGCCAAAGGGCCTGTTTCCCATGCTGTTTTGTTTTTTGTTCTTTGTTCTTTTTGTTCATTACCTTCTTAAAAACTCATAAACTTGTCAAGATGAATAAGCTCATAATCCTCTTGAGTGATGTGTCAACAACCCCTGCTGCACAGAATCCATTAATAGTTTAGAAGGCATCCAAACATTTATTATGAAATTGTACTGAACAACTTTGTCAACAAGTCTTTCTGAGCAAGAGCTATTAAAGTCTTTAAAGATAACCAAGAGCGCAACCATCTTTCAAAGCTTTAAAACAGCCAAACAAATTGCTGAACTGAAAGTCAAACAAAGTATCAAAGCAGCTGGAACATTTCACATTATTAAATCTGGTTTTTGTAGCTCTTTATTGAGTGGATAATCTACTCCAATGCATCTGAAGTTTTTTCCATTTTCACAATATTATTCTTTCTTTTTATATCTTGCCAGTTGTCTGAAGTAACAACTTGGCAACCACTTAATTTAATGGTCACTTTCCTTTTCAAATCAAAGATCTATCATTATTTATTGTATGAAAACATAAATAATTTCAATGGTGTCATTTCATTATGACATATGAAGTTGCTAGCACATTTTGTACTGACCTTTCAAATGATTTCCACCTCCAAACCAGCTAGAAAGTTTCAAATATCCCTTTGCACATTGGCGTAGCAATATGCTGATATCCGCATGAATCTATGCTTCTAACACAACCCACTCACTGAAAATTTCCAGCATCAGGAATGGGAGCGGGTACCTTAGAATCAGGATCCTCCTGCCATTTCTAAAGTCTACTTGATGCACTTCTGTCCCACATTAGGAAGGGAAAATCTAGTCCATCCTGTTAGTGAGTAGCAATGACATTTTAATGGTGTCTGGGGCAGCACGGTGGCAGAGTGGTTAGCACTGTTACCTCACAGCCTCAGGGACCCAGGTTTGATCCCCGACTTGGGTCACTGTCTGTGTGAAGTTTGCACATTCTCCTCGTGTCTGTGTGGGTTTCCTCCAGGGGCTCCGGTTTCCTCCCACAGTCTGAAAGATGTGCTGATTAGGTGTATTGATAAGTGTGTTGTCACTGCGTTGGAATGTACCTCGTGTATGTTCAATGAGAAGTAATCATTGCAATAAGATGTTTCATGTTCATCTGCTCAAGCTTGATGTGATTTGCAAAACAGTCCAGTGATTTGTCAACCAGTAAGTTCAGAGTTTTTGGCAAATTGACTGAAATTTGCTTTGAACTGATACGATCTGACCTTTTCACTCACAAAGCCAATGAGCTGAATTTTAATTTGCATATGCACTGAGAGCAGGGGTGAGGGAATAACATGCAGAAATAACTCAGCTACCACATTACCATTTCACTTTAGGTTTCCCATCCAATCGTTGGCAATCACACAACATGATCTACTGTACATTATTTAAAGGGACACTTCAAGCACACCAGTTGAAACAGTTTAGGTTGTCATAGGAAAACAAAGCATGATTTTGTTGAAGATCATCTGAGTGTGTGTATGTGTGTCTCATCACAGAAAGTGGGGTATCTACTAGTTACACTGTGAACCTGATGGCAACAATAGATGGAAAAGTATCATGTGCATATTGATAACTTCAAACATTGGCCAGACACATTCAAATCTATTATCCCCCGAAGATCATTACATAATCAGCAGGCAGAGGTCCAGTTCACCCTTGATGAAATTGATTCTCAGAGGAGATCACTCCCTCCCAGCGTGCACTTTTACACACAAGTAGACATACACTGGCTCAGAAACTCTCTCCTTGTTAGGACTGGTGAGGATGAGATGAGTTTTCGCTTGATGACTTGCACATCACCAATGAGCAAGAGTAGATATGGAGACAGGAACAGCAATGAAGAGTCTACATCAGAGGGTGTCAGACTCTCAAGCTCTGCTCAGCTAGATTCAGATGTTGTACCTCAGAGAGTCCATGTTGAGACTTTTTGAGCAGCAACAAAAAAAAAATGTGAGTTCCAACCACACAGTGCACAGTTATAGAGATCAGAGCAGTCTACATTTGCATTAACATGATGTCCTCATCTATGGATAGTGTTGCCGCATTGATGGAGCAATCATACGAATGTGGCAGGTCCTCAACAATGGCTTATATATGCTGAAAATCACCTTGAATATGATGAATGATACCCTAGCCTTAGCCGATGCACAGATCTGCAGTAAAATGTTTCTGAGTTCGCTGCTGGCAGGGAAGTGTGGGTTGGTTGTGAGAATGGAAGGGAAATATGGATGTGGCAATTCAGCTCAAAGTGCCACTACTTCACAACCATTTCTTCCAATCCCAACAACCCCTCAGTAAGATTCATCTGCTGATGGCTGAGTCTGTCCCAATAAGCAGACGTTTTCAGCTGAGTGATGATATCTTCACTCATGGGCTCCTAATCCCAAAATATGTGAGCTAAGAGGATTCAATGTCAGAGTCCCTCTGCTAATCCACAGAGGTGACACCTCATAGAATTACTCAGGAAGTAAAAAAATGTGTTGTTGTAGGATGGTATGCACTCTGGTGTTAGATTGGCTAAGTTTCTGGTTCATTTTTGAGCCTCATAAATATTATTCCTTTCCATCATTTTCCAGTTTTGGTTGCTAACCAACAAGTGGCATTTTCAGTGATGAATTGATGAATGGAAAGATGTGACATTGAGTAGTGGGGAACTGTAAAAGGGATATACTGTTGGTTTACAAGACTGGGTTCTGAAGGAGCATTGGGCCAGGTGGGAGGGGAGGTGTGTCTTTTACATGATTGTCAGATAAATGAACTGATAGATGCAAAATTAACCTCATATTAACAACAGTGGGTGATTCTAATGGTCTACATCACCTTCTAGCTACACCTCCTCATTTCTCTGTCCTTATCCTCTTTCTTGGAATGGTCAGAGAGAGATTCTGTATTCCTACAATTTGATTTTGCAATCCAAACCTCACTATTATGCAATATTGTACATCAGCCACCCAGGAATCTTACACACACATACAGCTGTTGAATGATGAAGGGGAAATCTTTGGGGTAGATAAACATTCCTTCCTGATCTGGTGATTCATAAATTGGTACAAGTCTACCCTCTGTACCTGTGAGTCACAAACCCTGAGCATCCACTCATTCTGGCTGCTCTCATTGTAGATGACCCTGGTAAACAGATCATCAACCACCGATCTCGTTTCTGTCGACTGGAATATCCTGTAACTGTCCCCAGCAGAGCCCTGGAGTGATCAAATGGCTAAAGAGTTGACTTTGATGATGGCTTTGCTAAAGCAAAGACTGATCACCAGGTCCACTCGGCAGCTGGTCTCATCCCAGCAGCTTGCAAATCTCTGATGTGACACCCTGTGCCCCTGGATACACTGGAATGCTAATGTGTCAGAATGCTCAGACTGTGACAGGTATGGCTCTCCTGCAAACTTCACTCGCTGCTGATCGCCTCTCTCTGCGGAATTGTAGGTCCAAGAAGAGCAGCCAGTTACTGCTCCTGCTAATGAGGCCCAGTTTAAGGAGATGAAAACAGAAGCCATGCTGACTTGATAGAACACAGCTCCACAGAGAACATAACCTCTCAGCACTTTCACCTACAAGCAGGATAGACAGCAGCTGTTGAATACTCAGTATTTGTTGGCTTGTTTCCCTGACATGTCTTCAGTCCTCTCTGATTGCTGATTTCTTCTTCCCCTGTTTTTGTTAGTGAATTCTGGGAAGCCGAGGAAACCTTTGGGCCCAATGTTCACATCGAAAGCCCATGGCATTATTCTTCCAATTAAGCAATTAGTAAATGCTGTTTGGCAACCCACTTCTGTCGAGGGGGCTGAGTGCACTCAGTCTAACCTATTTGCAATGAAATGTAAAAGTTGGTGGGAATTAGCCAGCTTCCTGGTGGGTTGTTAATTTCATTGATTTTAAATCCTCCTCACCTGCGCCCAAACCCATGTACACTGAGAGGTTCAAATTCAGCCCAAAGTGATTAACACCAGTGATTAGTTAGCAAAGAGCAAACTTCAGGAGGCAAATGCAGATAAATAACTTGTGGGGTTAGTATTACTAATGTAATACTATATCTATTATATATAACAATAATGTTGTTATATATAATAGATATTATATATAACAATTATATATTATATATAACAATTACTAATGTAATACTATATCTATTATATATAACAATAATGTAATCTAATGACAAATTTTAAACCATGAGTCTTCATCTTTTTTCCTCATCAGCCTCTTCCACTCTGATTGGCTCATTAGTGTCAAATACTTTACCTTATCCAAGTGGTTACTATTGATGTGTTGTTTAACTTAATGATCACCAGGCCATTTACAAACAAACATGCCATGCAATGTCTCAAATTGTTTTGAAACTTAAATTTCTTCTTGATAATATGTGATTGCTGCATAACAAATCTAAGACAAGGCTCATTTGGTTTTGTTCATGGAGACAACGTTCCTTTAAAATATTCAGTTCTTTTAATTCTTTTGGAAGGAGCCATGGTCCTGATATTGGACAGCAAGCATTTTATCAAGAGTAACGGAAAGGGTGCCTTTTTCCCAGTGCTGGGAAAAATCACAATTCCATGCAATGTTTGGAAGGTGAAGTTGTCTGTAAGGAGTCACATTGTGCCCACAAGAACAGTCACATTGCCTTGCACCCCTTCCATCTGATAGGGTGACCCCGAGCCCCAGGGACCATTCTGAAGTCCATCCAAGCTCCTTCCGCATGTATAGTGAGCAGAACTCCCACTGCTCCAGGTATGATCAAACAAGTGCTTTATATAGCTGAAATATGAACAGACTTCCAGTGGCCTTTGGGTTATCTTCTGCACTCGATTTAAATAACTTGTAATGCTTATTTTTTTAATAAAATGTATTTATTGACTATTTTCCATTTTACCAAATGGAAAGCAAACCTCAAAAATCTAGTGTACCATAGAATATATACAACATTTCACATACACACACAGAGAAGATTGGCAAATACCATCACTATTGGCTCCGATTATCAATTACAATCCATAGATTCGGCAATTGACTTATTAAAACCACCAAGGATTAAAGAAATCATCCAAAAGAGAGTTTTTTCACACAGAGGGTGGTGGGGGTATGGAATGCGCAGCCAATTAAAGTGGTGGAGGCAGGTACTCTGGAGTTATTTAAGAAATACTTAGATGGGCACATGAACAGAATGGGAACGGAGGGGTATAGAAAACTGATTTAAAATAGGGATCATGAGCCTTGGGAGTCCCTGGGAAGTGTGTAAATAGATGATGATATTGATATACTTGTTTTTAGCCTACAGGTGCTTTGGTTCACCTTGTTGTCGAACAAGAGGCATACACATGATGGGTCGTGAGAGGGCTGCTCTTGGATTTTTTTTTTGAGAGTATCTTAGTGCTTCACATCATTAGTGTACGCTTGACCTGGACCATTTGATGGGCAATCACAACAGCTCAGTGACTATCCTGTGCTGTGCAGATACATGGATTTGGGCCTGTGTCTGAGGGAGTTTGCACATTCTCCCCGTGCTTGTGTGGGTTTTCTCTGGGTGCTCTGGTTTCCTCCCACATCCCAAAGATGTGCTCTTAGGCTAATTGGCAAAACGAATTCTCCCTAAATTGTCTCAAATTTGGTTTTTAATCCATAGATCTATAAACATAGACAGGGATCACGGGTAGAGGTGGGAACATTGGGGTGGCAGCGCGGGCTTGTTGGGCCGAAGGGCCTGTTTCCCGTGCTGTTTTCTTCTTTGTTCTTTGTTCCGTGTCAAACAACAAGGTCAGGTCAAAATAATGGAAAAACAAAGCAAAACATTCTGTCTTCTGCCAAGGACAAGAAGTTCTGACTAGAAACAAATCTACAAGAGAGAAATGGGCTGCTGCCACGATCATCTTCACACAAATTGGACCCGTCTTGTGTATCGTCCAGACCTCAACTGATGTTATCTGGAGGAGATATGTGGACCAGCTGTTGGCAGGAAGAACCAACCTGTTGAAGATAGAACGTGCCGTGAATCCAAATTCAACTGTACAAGACTTAAGCTTATCTGAAACTAACACCGACAGAACCGGATAAGAAAAACTCTAGTTACAAAAACAACACCAGTCAAAACAAACACTGATGATGTTTGTAAAAGTTGAAAACATCAGAGGCTACAACCAGTGCCAAGAAGCAAGCACCTGAGCTTCATTGGCAACAATTCAGTGAGTGGCAACCTTCAAACCATCAGAATTATTGGTTATTATTGTTCATGTTACACTTGTTTAAATTTGTTCGGGACATTCGATTTAAAGAGGGAAGAAATGTTATGTACCTATACTGATTTTGGAGAAGCAGCATTGAAGTTACACTGAGCACTATATGATAATATATGCTTGACATCACTGATTGCAAGCATGGGTAACTGGCAGAATAAGAATGATGTAGAAATGCCGGAGTTGGACGTGGGTAAACACAGTAAGAGGTCTGACAACACCTATTTTAAATCCAACCAATTTATTTGATAGTAAACTTGCAAGCTTTCGGCTTTTGTAGCCTTCTTTCTCGGCTGAAGAAGAGTAAGGAAGCAGCCGGTACTGAATATACCTTATTAGTAAAGCTCCTTTAGTTTGTTAGCCTTTGTGCCCCCTGGACACCACAGTAGCGTTTTAAAAAAAATCTCACATCATGAATTGCATGGAGTTCAGTCACTGATTCAACTGAAATAGATTCCGGATTTTACTTTTCATTCCAGCCACAGTGAAAAATCATTGCACATTGATGAATAATCACAATAACAATCTTATCAATAATAAGAATCACAAGAAAAGGAGGATGTAGTCACACTGATTACAGTCTTATAACTACAAAGGTAGGGTATTCCCAGTCATCAGGGAGGTGAGTAGAAGATACAAATTTGAAAAGTTTGGATTTTAAATCTATAACAGGGATTTGAAATTAGACAATTAAAGAACATTTTTTTTGATTCTTCAGTTGGTTCTTTAATATCTCTGTTGGCCACTGCTAGCTAACCTGCTTCCAGCCCTCCCCAGTGAGGGAGCAATTTCACAGACAATAAATCATGCCTCGGTGAACGAAGTGAAGTCACATCTCACATGATCTAGGAGTTGTGAATGTAGATCAAAAGGATTTAATTTGTATGAATGTGTTTTTGTGGTATGCATGTAAATGCTCGTTGCAATTACGATTATATTTGTTTTAATATTATTTTTATTCCTGTAATTCAGTCACATACTAAGCAAGCAAATAACTGAACAGTTATTTGTTCCAGTACGAGAATTGCACCTGGACAAATGAATGGTATATGATAAACAAGTACCTGGTCTCAAACTAAGCCCAACAGCTGCCTGGTTTCAACCTTCCAAGGAAAGAGTGGTCCAACTTCAACAGGTTCAGGAGCAGCCACAGACTTGCCTTGGACAATCTCCACACATGGGGTATTAGTTTCAGTCCCCATGTGCCTTTGGGAGAAAGCAAATGATGCACGATGTCATAGAAGAGCGTACAATCCATAGATTCAGTGGAGGCCTATCCACACTCAACACAGCACGACTGGAAGAAACTGCTTGGCTTAGGGACTCTGCATTTGCTAAGTAAATTAAATATCTACCAGAATCACCCTGCAGAGAAGAGCCCTAGCAGTAGTGTACAAAATTTATAACCTTGGTGACCAGACCAGTTGCAAGCCATGGGATGGATGCTGATTTTGTCTTCTTCTAGAACCATTCACGTTCATCCAAGCCAGGCTCCATCCCGTATAAACTGCACTGAGAAATTGGGCCCAGGGTTTTAGTGGATTGTTTAACTGTGAAGATGCACAGTGGTTAGCATTGCTGCCTCCCAGCACCAGGGAACCGGGTTCAATTCCAGCCTTCAATGACTGTCTGTATGGAGTTTGCACATCCCCCATAGAATTATACCCTGACCCTTGCCATGGAACACACCCACTTCCCCTAATTGCCCTCCTGCCATCCCCGCAAGCAATGAAGCCCCCTTGGCACAGGCTCCATGGAACTCCTCACCCTGACAATGCCCGGGCATGACCCTCCCATCACTGGGAGCTGTACTCACTTGTACACCTCTGGTGGATTCTGCTTGCCAGGTGCATGTCATGGGTGTCCTCTTGTGATTCACATTGGCATTCCCACGGATATCAGAGGGAGGTTCTTTACTCAAAGAGTGATTAGGGAGTGGAATGCCCTGCCTGCAGCTGTTGTAGATGCGCCAAGTTTGGTGGCGTTTAAGAGGTTAGTTGATAAGTATATGGATGAGAAGGGAATGGTTTAGTTAGGAGGGGCATTGCTTTTTATTTTGGTCGGCATAACATCGAAGGCCGAAGGGCCTGTTCTGTGCTGTAATGTTCTATGTTCTATGTTCTATGTTCTAATGGGCAATTTAATGGATGGTGATTATCAGGCATAAAGTCTTGATTAGCATATTTAGACGTACATGAATAGAATCATGACTTCTATAAAAAATAATTGAGCAGGAAAATCCAGCTGCTATAAAATCTGCATGGATTCTTTGCCCACACCACAATCCCTACCTATGAAAATGTGAGCAAAAATCCCTTGTATTAACACTAAAGATCAAGTACTATTTCTGGAGATTTTTCTTCAGGAGAGTTAGAACTCACAATCAGGTCTGTTTACAGGCTACAGAAAAAGAGAACTCCAAAACTCAATATTTTTTCTCCTATTTTTCCAATTGCTGTTGCACTGTGGCGTATTTTTACTGGTTTACATAAAGTGATGATGATCAATTTGGAGTACTCTTATCTTCTGTGTCTAAAATGGATAGCTTTCTGGGTGGTGGACAAAGGATAAACAGACAGACCCAAGAGACAAGATGACAGGTCAACACTTTCAGGTGAGATGTTCTTCTCAAGTCCCTGGTGTAGAGGCCATTATTTTTTGTTAAACCATATGTTTGAATGGCTTTCTGTGGTTTTTACTTTCTCTGGTATATGGTTTTATAAATTCAGGCCAGCTGCACTGAACAATGTTTGTACTCTACTCAAATTTTCTCTCACCTCTCCTTCATCTTAATCTATCAGCATCGCTTTCCAAGCCTTATTGATTAGTTCAGTCAGATCAGTCAGTCACGTTGATGGCTAGGGTTCTGATGTTTGATCAAACAACACTTACTGCAGCACATTACACCTGAAGTACATTTTTTACCATCGATGAGTTTCAGAGCTAATGAGATTTTGTACTGTTGTGTTGTGTGTATTCCATACTGTGGAAGGCCTACTCCTGTTCCACTTTCTTATGCCCTAAGATGCTGCTTTTCCTTGAACTTCTGAAATTCATGTGGTGAAGGTGTTCCTACTGGCCCAAGGATGATCCTATGGGTAGAATTTTCAAGCACCCAGCAGAGTATTTTCTAATGATGGAAGTAGCCTGCAGTAGCTATTCAGGTTTCGCTGAGGTCTATGTGACTTGTGTGTCCTGCAGTAGATTCCAGCAGTGGGAAGGATCAAAAAATGTTAACCTATATGTCCAAGAAAAGGTTGTGTACCAGCTGTGCTCATGAACTTCATTAATTTCCAAGTTGACCAATTCCTCAAATCTAAAATTCAGATCCTTGTGTTTAAATCACTCCATGATCCTCCCAGTCTCTGTAGTATCTACAACCCTCCAAGATCTAGGTGTTCCTCCAATTCTGATCTCCAGTGCATCACTGAAGTCCTTTGCCTCAGCATTAGCAGCAATTAAGCTTACACACTGAGCTGTGTAAGACTTAAGCTTGGGAATTCCCTCACGTTACCTCTTTATCTTCCTTTCTAATGCCCTTAAAATCAACCTCTTTTAGAAAACATGTCATCACTTGTCTTAGTGTCTTCATCTTTGCGGTTTGTTTAATGTCCCTGTTAAGCAGCTCGAGATGGTTTTCTTTGTTAAAGGTGCACATAAGACAATTGTTATTGAACTTCATTGAAAATAAATGGACCTAGATAAGTTTTGGGTTCTGGGAAATTAATCTGATTGTTTTATTAAAGATTTATTCTTGGAACATATAAGCAGTGGCTGACAAGATCAGCGGTCAGTGTCCATCTCTCGCTGCCCTTGAGAAATTGAACATTTTTAAATTGCCAACAATTGAACACAATTTCAGAGGATATTTAACAGGAAAATGCATCAGCATAAGATGATTGGTTTACTTAGTGGACTGGATGGCTGGTCTGTGATAGAGAGTAACACCAACCGACTGAGGTTGTTCATGAGGGCAACCTTCTGAACCTTGCCCCTCACCTGAGTTGTGGTAATTCTCAGGTTAAAATCACCACCAGTCAGCTCTCCCCCTCTAAGGTGAGAGCAATCCGTGGTCATATTGGATTATAATAACTTTACTTTTCTACATCAGTGTGGGACTCGAGTGACAGCCTCGATAACAATACCAGGTTATCTTTCTTAAAGGTTATGTTTAAAACTCATGGGCTTTTGTAACAATCCAACAGTTTTATGTTCACATTTATTGACAGCTTAATTTGATTTTTTTTAAACTGAACTCGAATTTACTACCAGCCACAGCGAAATTGAACTCTTGTTGTCTTCGTTGTTAGTCTCGGTCTTCCAGACTTTCAATCCAGCAAAGTAACTTCTACACTTGTGCATTCCTGATACTGCTTCAAATGATAACCTAACTGAACTAGTTTCAGTTACAGTACTTCCATTTTAATTCACTTCTGTGCTTGGACTTTGATGTATTCCAGCCTTTGCGTCAGGTCTACGTATTTGCAGACAATGGATTAAGCCAGGAAGATAAATGACTTGAAGCAAATATGTCAGTCACCATGCATGCTCTGTTATGTAAGAGCGCCTGAAGACATGTAATGCTATTGAAATGTAATACTATCCAGAATACACAGAAAATAATGTGCTGTGAGAGCATGAATATTTATTACAGAATACTGCTGCATCTTGTGTTTAGCATATTTGTCAACAGCAGCAGGAGATGAGCCATAAAAATGTATGACAGGTTTTCTTCATATGATTACCTCAGAACACCCAGCACAGTGCCTGGTTCTCGCATTAATTTTCATCAGCTAACTCTGGCTAGCTGTGAAGTCAATGATTTTTCCAGTAAGAAAGTAAAGTATAATAAATTGCGGATTATTTGATGTGGAATAAACACACAGGGTTACTGACAGAATACAGATTGAGGTGGCCATTCGGTGCATTGAAAAAGCTGCAGAGAGCAGCAGCTAACTAGCAGAGTCAGAGTGGTTCCCTGGTGTCCCTGGCTGGACACTCGAATCCCTCTCTAACTGCTGTGAGTAAACCTACTTATGCAAAATCGTGGAACACAAGCATTAGGAGGTGTGAAAGCTCTAATAAAGCATGCAGGGATCTTATTTAATATCTTGCTGCACCTTTGTGCTTTGAAACTCAGTGCAATTTTGAAATGAAATTTTGTGCTTGAGATTTCAAAATGAGACCAACCCAGAAATAAATATGGAGGCATTTTTATTTAAATGGGAAAATTCAAACAAATAACTCAAAAATTGGCCTGTCTGTTAATACCTGGAATTGGAGAAATCTCTCTGGTGTTAATTTTGTCTCGAGCAGATTTACTGCAGGTCTTGTGATTCCCATAGTGAATTAACCACAGCTGTAATGGATCAGTACTCAGTGACTAAACCAATTAGATTTTCTATCTGGGGATGGATGCTACCAGACGGCAATTTTTCATTATGATAAACTTTGTGGGCGACAAGATGCTTTTCAAGGCTCATTTTAATGTTGTTCACGTTGGGTGATAGTGAGTCACAAATGTGCCACATCTATTCTGCGACACGTGAATCAAATATAATTTATTGACTTCTTGGCTGTTCTAGAACTTACACTGTGGCACAAACAGAATGGACCTTTTGGATCCAACATTAATATGAAGGCAGCTTCTGGGTGGGAAAGGTGTGGGTGAATCTTGAGGTCAAGTTGGTGGGGTAGGGGGTGGGATTCTCCAAGTTTGACTGGATGGAATGAATACATTTTGACTTTTGGGTTTTGTGTCTCCAAGCAGAATACAATGAGAAAGAAAAGAAAGGCTTTTAACAAGTATAAGGAGACTAAATCTGTGGAGGTATTAATGCAGTACAGAAAGTGCAGGATGGAGCTTAAGAAATCAATTAGGAAAGCAAAGAGGGGATATGAGAAAGCTCTGGCTGGTAAAAGTAGGAAAAAAATCCCAAAATATTCTATAAGTATATCAAGGGGAAGAGGATAACCAGGGAAAGAGTAGGGCCCATTAGGGACCAAGGAGGAAATCTGTAGGTGGAGGCAGGGGACATTGGTAGGGTGTTAAATGAATATTCACGTCTGTCTTCATCCATAAGAATAAGGAGGCAGTGATGGAACGTAGGGACAGAGGCTGTGAGAAAATTATCATAGAGAGTGACAAGGTGTAAAAGTATTGGCTGGCTTAAAAGTGGACAAATATCCAGGTCCAGATGAATTGTGTCCCAGGCTGACGTAGAAGACAAAGGATGAAATTGCAGGGGCTCTGACCAAAATTTTTAATTTCTCCCTGGCATTTAGGGAGATATCAGAGGACAAGAGAACATCTAATGTGGTCCCACTATTTAAGAAAAATTGTTGAAACAAGCAGGGAACGACAGAGCAGTGAGTCTCATGTCTGTGGTTGGGAAACTGGAGAAGATTCTAAAGAAAAGAATCTATCTCCGTTTGGAGAGGCAAGGTTTGATCAGGATTGTCAGTATGGTTTTGTCAGAGGGAAGTCATGCCTAACACATTTGATTGATTTTTTTGTGCATGTAATCAAATGTGTAGATGATGATAGTGCAGATGATGTAATTTACATGGATTTCAACAAAGCCTTTGACAGAGTCCCATGTAGGAGACTTATCAAGAAGGCGAGTGCACATGGGATACAGGGTGATCTGACAAGGTGGATCCATAATTGGCTGAGTGAGACAGAGAGTGGAGCTACTTTAGTGATTGGAGACCAGTGACCAGTGATATGCGTTGGGCCCCCTATTGTTCATCATTTATCTAAATGACATAGATGACTATGTGGGGGTAGGATCAGTAAGTTTGCAAAGATTGGCCAGGTAGTTAACAGTGAGGTTGACTGTCTTCATTGAATCATAGAAACTGTATAGTGCAGGAAGAGGCCATTTGGCCCATCAGGTCTGCGTCAACCACAATCCTACGCAGGCCCTACTCCTATATTCCTACCTATTTAACCCCCTTAATCTATGCATCTTGAGACACTAAGGGTCAATTTTAGCATGGCTAATCGACTAAACCTGCATATCTTTGGACCAGGGGAGGAAAATGGAGCACCCGGGGGAAACCCATGCAGATACAAGGAAAATGTGCAAATTCCATACAGACAATGATCCAAGCCAGGAATCGAATCCAGGTCCCTGGAGTTGTGAAGCAGCAGTGCTAACCACTATGCTACTGTACCGTGTCTTGAAAGACATAAATGAGATGGACAAATGGGCGGATAAGTAATAACAAAGAATAAAGAACAAAACAGCACGGGAAACAGGCCCTTCAGCCCAATGAGCCCACGCTGCCACCCCGATGTTCCCACCTCTACCCGTGATCTCTGTCCATGTTTATAGATCTATGGATTAAAAACCAAATTTGAGACAATTTAGGGAGAATTTGTTTTGCCAATTAGTCTAAGAGCACATCTTTGGGATGTGGGAGGAAACCGGAGCACCCGGAGAAAACCCATGCAAGCACGGGGAGAATGTGCAAACTCCCACAGACACAGGCCCAAATCCATGTATTTGCATAGCACAGCGATAGTCACTGAGCTGTTGTGTTGCCCATCAAATGGTCCAGGTCAAGCGTACACTAACAACGTGAAGCACTAGGACACTCTCGAAAAAATAGATGGAATTTAACTCTGAAAAGTGTGAGGTGATGCACTTTTGAAGGAGTAATTTGACAAGGAAGCATACTATGAAAGGTCTGACACTGGGAAGTTCCAATGAATAAAGGGGTCTTAGTGTATTTGTCCGTAAATCTCTGAAGGCAAAATGGCAGGTAAATAGGGTGCTGAAAAAGGCATGTGGCACACTCACCTTTATTAATTTGGATATAGATTACAAAAGCAGAGAGGTCATAATAGTGTGTAGAACTTTTTTGAGGCCACAGCTGCACTTCTGGTCTCCATATATTGGAAGGATGTGAACTCGCTGGAGCGGGTGCAGAGGAGATTTAGCAGGATGCTGACTGGGATGGAACATTTCAGTTATCAAGAAAGGTGGGATAGCCTGGGGTGTTTGGAGAAAACTGAGAGGTGACTTGATTGGACGTAGCAAGGGTGTAGAGAACGATCAACTTAATGCGAGGTTGCTCTATTCAAAAATCTGATGACATCAGGGAAGAAGCTGTTCTTGAGTTGGTTGGTACGTGACCTCAGACTCCTGTATATTTTCCTGATGGAAGAAGGCGGAAGAGAATATATCCGTGGGGTCCTTAGTGTTATCTAAAAAGTGTGCTAACTAGGTGCATTGACCCAACGAGGTACCAGACTGTGGTGACTAGGGGAATTTCATAGTAACTTCATTGCAGTATTAATGTAAGCCTTACTTGTGACTAATAAATATATTTTTTAATTATGCTGGCTGCTTTTCTGAGGCAGCAGGTAGTATAGCCAATGTCAACGGGTGGCAGGCTGGTTTGAGAGATGAACTGGGCTTCATTCACGATCCTTCGTAGTTTTTTGCAGTCTGGCATAGAGCAGGAGTCATACCAAGTTGTCATACAACCAGGAAGAATGCTTTCTATGGTGCATCTGTAAAAGTTGGTGAGAGACAGGGAACTCAATGATAGCTGGTGACAGAATGATTAACACCATAGAATCATAGAACACTATAGTGCAGAAACAGACCCTTCAACCCATTGAGAATGCACCGAACACAATCCCACCCACATCCTATCCCTATATCTCTACATATTATACCCACTAATTCCTCTAACTTACACATCCCTGGACACTAAGGGACAATTTCTTAGCATGGTCAATCGACCTAAACTGCACATCTTGGACAGTGGGAAGAAACCGGAGCACCTGGAGGAAACCACGCAGACACAAGGAGAATGTGCAAACTCCACACAGACAGTGATCCAAGCTGGGAATCGAACCCAGGACCCTGGAGCTGTGAAGCAGCAGTGCTAATCACTGTGCTACGCTCCGTCCCACATCTCTGACACACAGTTACTAATTTTGTTTCATCAATGACTGCACAATGCGAAGGCTGATTACAATGATTTTCAAGTGTGTGAATTTACTGCAACTAAATAAGACCCTTTCTTTGTCTTCCATTGGTTTTCATTGTAGATGAAAGGTACAAAGAACAAAGAACAAAGAACAACACAGCACGGGAAACAGGCCCTTCGGCCCAACGAGCCCGCGCCGTCGTCCTAACGTCTTAATGACATATAGAGACCAATATAGGGACAATTTGTTACCCAATCAGCCTAAGAGCACATTTTTGGGATGTGGGAGGAAACCGGAGCACCCGGAGAAAACCCACGCAACCACGGGGAGAACGCGCAAACTCCCGCAGACACAGGCCCAAATCCATGTGTCTGCACAGCAACAGCGATAGTCTCTGAGCTGTCATGTTGCCCATCTGATGGTCCAGTTTAAGCATACACTAACGACGTGAAGCACTAGGCCACTCCTGAAGTAACATCCAAGAGCAGCCCTTGCACGACCTGCGGAATGCATGCACCTTGTTGGTCAACATGTGGATCGAGTAGCCTGTGGAAACAAATAAAGTATTTAAACAGTCCTCCTATATCCCTCTATCTGCAGACCGCTCATGTGGCAGTCCAAGAGACCCTTAAACAACCCTAGCGTGCCTGCTCCCACCACCTTACTCGGTAGTGCATTCCACATCTCCACTACCCTTTGTGTGAAAAAATGCCCTCTAATATTCGTCTTATACATAGCCCCCTTCACCCTAAGGCCGTGACCCCTCGTTCTATCCAATTTTAATGGTGGAAAAAGCTTACCACCATTTACTCTATCTATACCCCTCATAATCTTATATACCTCTAATAGATCCTCTCTCAGCCGACGTCTTTCAAGGGAAAACAACCCTAGTGCGTTCAACCTTCCCTCGTAAGACAGCCCTTCCATACCAGGCAGCATCCTGGTAAATCTCCTCTGCACTCTCTCCAGGGCCTCCACATCCTTCCGGTAGTACGGTGACCAGAACTGGACGCAGTACTCCAAGTGAGGCCTAACCAACGTTCTATACACTTGTAACATCAGACTCCTACTCTTGTATTCTATACCCCTTCCTATGAAGGCTAACATACCATACGCTTTCTTTATCACTTTCTCCACCTGTACTGACACCTTCAGAGACTTGTGAACCTGCACCCCCAGGTCTCTCTGCGTCTCTATACTCCGGATAGTTTTACCTTTTATCCTATAACTCCCCTCTACATTATTCCAGCCAAAATGCATCACCTCGCATTTATCCAGATTAAATTCCATTTGCCATCTATCTGCCCAGTCTACCAGCTATCTATGTCCTGTTGTATTGCCTGGCACTGCTCCTCAGTCCCCGCCAATCCAAGCATCTTAGTGTCATCAGCAAATTTGCTGATCACACCACCTACCCCCTCTTCCAAGTCATTTATATAAATCACAAATAGAAGAGGTCCTAGTACTGAGCCCTGTGGCACACCACTAGTGACTGACCTCCAGTTGGAAAAAGAGCCTTCCACTACTACCCGCTGTCTCCTCCTCCCAAGCCAGTTCTCAACCCATCTACATACCTGGCCCTGTATCCCATGCGCCTTCACCTTTTTTATCAGCCTACCATGGGGAACCTTGTCAAACGCCTTACTGAAATCCATGTAGACGACATCAACGGCTTGTGCAAAGGTCTGTGCAAATGTGTGAAGATATTTCCTCACAGAATCTTATTCTTTCTAAGGATGCATTATCACAATATAGCCACACACCAGTACAGATTCTCACACTGATGGGTTCAGTTAGGCAGTTAGTTGGGTATTATCCTAATGATTCACACATGTGAGCACACATTGGTAGCAAGGATCTAACACAAATACGCCATTCATACTTTCACAAGGGCAGAGAGAATGGTGGCCTCCAATGGAATCAGGTAAGTTGATGGTGCAGGTATTTGAAAGATGCCTGCCATAAGAAAGAGCAAGGCCATGTCAATGAAGCTTCAGGTATCACTGTTCATAGCTGTGTAACTTTGGATCCTAATATGCCTGCTGCCTTAATCAGATTACAGATACTATTTTCATAACCTTAAAGTGTGAGTTGAACCAAGCTGGACTTGAGCAGAAAGGCTCAGGAGAGGGATGACAACGGAAAAAGACATGAAAAGGGAATGCCACTCAAAAAGCTCCCATTTCCAATCTAGTGCCCTCTTTCAGTCAATATTCAATATAATGCCTCCTCTCACATTACTGATTCTGCTCCTAGATGGAACAGTCTTTTGTGGGGCACCTTATAGATTCCAAAACTGAGAGGGCAGCAGCCAAAAGCAGCTCAGCACTCAGAGGAAGTATTGGAGAAGCCTCTACTTTTATTCAGTCCACAGGAGCAATAGGAAGCTTGGGTTAAAGCTATTTTAATTCAACAAGAATATGCACAAGAGTGGTTGACAAAATATTATGCTGTTAAGCTTCCTTTCTTTACAGCGCTCAGATTTATGGATTAACATTACTTCCCTCTTGTTCCATTATCGCATTCTGTTGTTTGTTGTTTCATGGGGACAACACATGACAGCATCTGTTGGATGAACATGCAGTGGATGGGTGAGTAATTGAAGAGCTGTCGAGTTTACAGGAGAGGAAGATGATCCTGATAGTAAGAGAGAACTAAGGTTATTTCTTATATTTACAGAAGGTAAACCTTTGTGATACTTGAGCCTCTTCTTTATATTCCTCCTAATCTTCCTTTCAATATTTTCTTCATTTGAAGATGAGTGAGAAATCTCTTGGTCCTTCTCCATCTGCAGTTCTCCATGCCTCACAGTGTTATGTTGGATGCGGCACATCATTATCACTCCGAACACCCTCACTGGTGAGCACTGAAGAACCTTGCAGGTTATCAAGGCATTTGAAGGCTGTGTTCAACATTCCAGTTTGGTCAAAGCTACACCAGGTGATCCTGTGTCTTATACCATCATGCGCCCTGCTTCTTGCCATTCCTTACAGGGTGTCATGAAACAAGTTTAATTTGGGAATCTCTTCCCTCCTATTATCCATTCCTTGAGTCTGCTTCCTGGAATGAAATGTTCTGATGTTAGATTTTTGCAATATGGAAGCACTGGGACAACTCCAGGGAAATCTGGTACAGACATAGAACATAGAACATTGCAGCGCAGTACAGGTCCTTCGGCCCTCGATGTTGTGTCGACCAGTGGAACCAATCTAATGACCCTCTAACCTAAACTGTTCCTAAACTATTACTATTAACCTACATGAAGTTTCCTTATGGCTTGCTAAGTTATTTCACAGGGCAGTTAATAGTCACATGTAAGCAGACCAGGTAAGAATGGCAGAATTCCTTCCCTAAAGGATATTTGCTGCATCAGATGACTTGTAATGATGAAAACTGCCATGGTTACCATTAACAAAATTAGATTTATATTCAAGACTATTTATTGACTAATCAGTCTCATTGGTGTTCCAAATCAGATTACCAAACATCAGCATATGTAGAAGTATTGATACGATTTTTCAGTTCGAATTAAGAAGAGAACCATCAACCAAATTTATAGGGGCAGCATGGTGGCACAGTGATTAGCACTGCTGTCTTACAGCATCAGGCAGCAATGGAGGCGTGTACAAGACCAGAGAATTCCAGCCTTAGTTTCTGCATCTGCACCACAGATATTCTCTGGAGTTTAGAAGTCTGAGGGGATAATCTGGGAATTTTTTCAAGAAGGTCGATGGAGAATATATTTCTTTTGGTGGGTAATTCAAGGATAAGAGGAAATAACCTTAAATCTCAATCTCAATCATTTAGAAGGGAAAGTAGAAAGTATCTGGAATTCGGGAAAGCTCTTCTGCAAATGACTATGGATGCTAAGGAAAAATTGAAGTTTTCCAATTTGAGATCAATAAGTTTACGTGATTTAAAAAAATCAAAGAATATGAAGCTAAGGCTGCTAAATGGAGTTGAGGTACAGCTGTGATCGAATTGGACATTAGAGTAGGTTCGAAGGACAAAGTAGACTCCTCGTGTTCCTAAATTTCAGTTATGTAGGAAGATATTATGTTGACACATTGAGGGAGAGTTGTCAGATTGAATAATTATAATGAATCAATTACTGAATAATAGGACATGCTAGGCTGAACCTGGTTTGTAACCATCGTCTTAATGAGCCCAGCAATCATCGGCGTTGCCGCAGCATGGCAGGTAAAAAGAAAGCAAAGATAAATCATTTGTTCCATTTGTCCTGATTCCACTCACATTAGTCTGATATGTAATTTGGACTTTCTCTTTCATCAAAATCGGAATCAAAAAATTCTCACAGGCTTTTAAAATGCTGCAGAAACAAATGCCCCACCTCCCAAAAGAAAATTTGATCAGAAAACACAAAGCACTTCTCCTCATCTCCTTCAGTCCTGTTTGAGAATGCTCGTTATAAACTGTGTAAATCTGATTGATGTCATGTTTGATATTCTCAAACTCTGCTGCATGGTAGGGAATGAAGACAGGCTGGAGAATCTGCTGAAACTTGTTAGATATAAAGACTTGAATCTCGTCCAGGAATAACTACATATCTAAGTTTTGTCGAGAAGCATTCAGGTGAAGCATTCTAATGCCTTTTTTAAAAAAAAAACTAATTTCTTGTTGATGTTATACTTTATCTAACTGAAAGGGGTTGAATGGAAAATGTAGAATGGAATTTTCTGACTGTTTATGTCTTTCCACCACTGTGAGGGAGAACGGAAAATTTGGAGCTCCAGAAAATCCTGCCAGTATGAACATTTGGAAAATTCCACCCATAATGTCCTAACTATGTGAAGGATTGTGTGTTTTAAACAAAAAGAAAAAATGTGGCTGGCACAAGTAAATTTGAATTAACAGATTCATCGTCAGAGAAGAACTGAAATTAAACAGCAGCCTGTGCACCACCCTAACGACATCACCATGAAATCATGTGACTGGCTCTTAAAGCAATCATGCAACCATTTAAATATATAACAGAAGGTATAGTCTGCTGCATTTTGGCAGACAGTTGTTACACCAAGACCTTCAAACTTGGGTATCGCTGGAGCTTGATGAAGATTCTCAACATTTTCAACAGTTGTTGTCCATCGTCATCAATGAGGATCTCGACACCATTAATCATTTTGAGGCTGGATGCGATGTATCCAAAGATGACTGATCAGACCAATTTGGGCAAGGAATGTCCTGGCATATATTGGACAGACTTGTGTAGACACTTGTTGTGCTGGTGGCTGTGATTTGTGTAGCTCGCACTTAAATTGTGCTTCAGCAATGCGCATTGAACAAAGAACAAAGAACAAAACAGCACAGGAAACAGGCCCTTTGGCCCAATGAGCCCACGCCGCCACCCCGATGTTCCCATCTCTACCCGCGATCCCTGTCTATGTTTATAGATCTATGGATTAAAAACCAAATTTGAGACAATTTAGGGAGAATTTGTTTTGCCAATTAGCCTGAGAGCACATCTTTGGGATGTGGGAGGAAACCGGAGCACCCGGAGAAAACCCACGCAAGCACGGGGAGAATGCGCAAACTCCCACAGACACAGGCCCAAATCCATGTATCTGCACAGCACAGCGATAGTCACTGAGCTGTCGTGTTGCCCATCAAATGGTCCAGGTCAAGCGTACACTAACGATGTGAAGCACTAGGATACTCTCGAAAAAGATCCAAGAGCAGCCCTCTCACGACCCATCGCGTGTATGCCCCTCGTTAGACAACAAGGTGGACCAAAGCACCTGTAGGATAAAAACAAGTACATCAATATCATCATCTATTTACACACTTCCCAGGGACTCCCAAGGCTCATGATCCCTATTTTAAATCAGTTTTCTATACCCCTCCATTCCCATTCTGTTCATGTGCCCACCTAAGTATTTCTTAAATAACTCCAGAGTACCTGCCTCCACCACTTGGCAGCGCATTCCATACCCCCACCACCCTCTGTGAAAAAACTCCCTCTAGCATCCAAATTATACCTTACCCCCCTCACCCTAAGCCCGTGACCCCTCGTGCTATTTGAGTCCATCCTAGGAAAAAGCTTAACCCTGTTTACTCTATCAATCCCCTTCAAAATCTTGTACACCTCTATTAGATCTCCTCTAAGTCTACGTCTTTCTAAGAAAAACAGTCCCAATTTGCCTAATCTCTCCTCATAATTCAAACCTTCCATACCAGTCAGCATCCTGGTAAACCTCCTCTGCACTCTCTCCAGAGTCTCCACGTCCTTCCGGTAGTAAAGCGACCAGAACTGGACGCAGTATTCGAAATGAGGTCTAACCAGCGTTTTATACAACTGCAACATTAAAGGCCAGCTCTTGTACTCTATACCCCTTCCTGTAAAGGTTAACATACTATATGCTTTCTTCACAACCTTCTCCACTCGCTCTGCCACCTTCAGAGACTTATTCACCTGCACCCCCAGGTCCCTCTGCGTTTCTATACTCTTAATAGGTCCACCCTTTATCATATACCTCCCCACTACATTCTTTCTCCCAAAATGCATCACCTCACATTTATCAGGATTGAATTCCATCTGCCATCTGTCTGCCCAACCTACCAGCCTATCAATGTCCTGCTGCATCGCCTGACAATGCTCCTCACTATCCGCAAGTCTAGCCATCTTTGTATCGTCTGCAAACTTGCTGATCACTCCACTTACTCCCTCTTCCAAGCCATTTATATATATTACAAATAGAAGAGATCCCAGTACTGAGCCCTGTGGCACACCACTAGTGACCAACCTCCAACTAGAGCAACACCCTTCCACTATTACTCTCTGTCTCCTATTACCAAGCCAGTTGCTTATCCATCTAGCTACCTGTCCTTGTATCCCATTTGCCTTGACCTTCTCAACTAACCTCCCATGAGGGACTTTGTCAAACGCCTTACTAAAATTCAAATACACAACATCAACAGCTCGCCCTTCGTCCACTGATTTCGTCACCTCCTCAAAAAATTCTACCAGATTTGTAGTGCATGACCTTCCCTTAACAAATCCATGCTGTGTATCCCTAATCAGATCGCAACTCTCTAAGTGCCTATACATCCTATCTCTAAGAATCCCTTCTAACAGCTTCTCTACCACTGACGTCAAACTCACCAGCCTATAATTTCCAGGGTTATCCCTCCTACCCTTTTTAAACAACGGTACAACATTAGCTATTCTCCAGTCCTTTGGGACCTCACCTGTGTCCAAGGAAGAGACAAAGATTTGCGTCAGAGGCCCAGCAATTTCACCTCGCACCTCCCTAAGCAGTCTGGGATAAATGCCATCAGGCCCAGGAGATTTATCAGTTTTAATGCTACCTAGAAGCTCTAACACTTCCTCCCTCAGTATGGATATTTCCCTCAACTGGTCCACAGCTCCCTCAGAGACAGGAGCTGTCAACAAGCCCCTCTCCTTCGTGAATACCGAATTGCTTCTGAAGCTTGACAGCCCTTGTGGATGAGGCAGCGCCAGATAGGGAGGTTTTGTGCAAGCATTTCCCAGGTGATCGTGTCAATGTCAAACAACTTCAGGCAGTGTGCCTTTGTAACTTTTCTTCTGCTCTCCATGGGAGCGTCTTCCAGCAGAGAGTTCCCCAAAAAGGAGTTGCTGGGCTGTGCACTTGTCCGGCATACAGATGACATGACCTGCCCACTGGGTCTGCACTCTCATCAGCAGTGTGTGGACTGAAGATAGATTTGCTCTAGAGAGAACATCAGTTTCTGGTACTTTGTCTTGCCATCTGATGCGTAATATTCTGCGAGCACAAGTCATGTGGAAATGAGTGAGCTGTCTTGCATGCCTTCGAAACAGAGTCCACATTTCACAGGCATACAGGAGGGTAGTGAATACTGTGGCACTGTAGACCTTCAGTTTTGTTGCTGGGCTGATTGCTTGATGTTCGCATACAGTGGAGCGCAGCCGACCAAAAGCAGGACTTGCCTTTGCTATTCTGCAGTTAACTTCTGTATCAATAGTCACTGCTTGGGAGAAGGTGCTGCCAAGATAAGTGAACTGGTCCACTACCTGTAGTTTCTGCCCTTTGATTGTGATTATGGGTTCTGAGTACGGTGCATGAACAGCAGGTTGGTGCATGATTTTTGTCTTTTTAATTTTAATAGTGAGTCCAAAATTGTCACAAGCTGTAGAAAATTTGTCCATACTGACTTGCATCTCTGGCTCTAAATATACAGGGCACAGATATCATCGGCAAAGATAAAGTCTCTCAGAACAGTCTCTCTCACTTTGGTTAAAGCTTGAAGCCTCCTCAGGTTGAAGAGCTTCCCATTCACTCTGTACTTGAGGCCGATTCCAGCAACACTGCCCTGGAAGGCATCATTCAGCATGGCAGTAAACATCATGTGGTGACTGGGAATGCCTCAGAGGATTCTCCACCATCTAGTACTCTAGCCATTCTGCCATCATGGAACTGGCGTATCATCTGAATGAATTAAGGAGGGCAGCCAAACTTGATATGATCCTTCACAGGCCTTGTCGGCTTACAGTGTTGAAGGCTTTCGCAAGGTCAACAAAGGTTGTATTGAGCTCGCGATTCTGCTCCTGACAATTCTCCTGAAGTTGGTGCACGGTAAAATTCATGCCACGACCTTTGCGGAAGCCACACTGTGACTCTGGAAGCAGGCCTAGCTCCAGATGAGTGACCAGACGATTTAGCAGGACTCTTGTGAGGGTTTTTCCTGTGATGGAGAGCAGCGAGATTCCTCAGTGGTTGTTACATACTTGCTGATTGCCCTTCCTCTTGTAGAGGTGCATAATGGATGCATCATTAAGTTCCTGAGGGATGGATCTTTGCTTCCAAAAGGACTGGAACAACTTGGTGAGGTTCTTGATAAGTACAGGACTAACAGCTTTGTAGTTGTCTGTGGCTATGGCATCTGCCACTGTGGCTTTGCCAACTGGATAGCTGGCTGAAAGCTTTCGTGACTTCTGTTACTACCAGTGGGTCATCAATGATGCTGTTGAGATCAACCTGGGGAATCCTGGCTATTGCCTCATCATTAATAGATGACAGTTGGTTGAGGACAGCTTCAAAGTGGTCAGCCCACCTCTGCAGGATCTGAGCCTTGTAATGAGAGTTGTATCATCTACTCTCAGGAGGGAGGATCTCCCGAGAGATTGAGGTCCGTAGAGGGCGTTGAGGGCTTCATAGAACCGTTTAAAGTCATTTCTGTCATCGTAGCCCTGTATTTCATCTGCTTTGGCACTCAGCAAGGCATCCTGCATTTAACGCAGTTTATTCATAGAGTCTTACAACTGTAGAAATCGTATAGCACAGAAACAGACCATTTGGCCCATCGAGTCTGCACCGACCACAATCCTACCCAGGCCTTACCTCCATATCCCTACATATTTTACCCACTAATTCCTCTAACCTCTGCACCTCAGGACGCTAAGGGGCAATTTAGCATGGCCAATCAACTAACCTGCATATCTTGGGACTGTGGAAGGAAACCGGAGCACCTGGAAGAAACCCACATAGACACGAGGACAATGTGCAAACTCCACACAGTTTCTTTAGAAATTATTCTGGACTGTTCTGTGAGCATTGGAAAAAGCATTTTTCTTGGCAGCTGATGATGTGTCGTTCTGACAGGCCCGATGAAGATGGCGCTTTTCAACAAGTAGAGCCTGTATCTTCTCATCATTCTCATCGAACAAGTCATGCTCTTTGCGGGTAGAGGGCCCAAGCGTTTTCATTGCAGATGAATGGACAGCATCCTTGAAGCAATCCCAGTCACCCTCAGCACTGCCTGTGAGATGTTGGTCAGCAAGCTTGATTTCTAAGTCTTCAGCCAGTGCTGAAGCTCTGCTGGGGTTCTTTAGCTTGGCACATTGATTCTTTTCATACCCTTGCTTCCTTGTGGTTGCCTCTTGATCTGATGTGGAGCCTTATTCTGGATACAATGTGCCTGTGATCTGTCCAGCAGTCAGCACCACACATAGCCTTGGTCACTCTGACATCCTGCCTATCTTTTCTCCTGAAAATGACATAGTCAATAAGATGCCAATGCTAGAGTGAGTAGGCAGATGGAAGATTGTGTTGGTAATGAGGAGGTCATGTGCTGCATAGGTCTTCATTAAGAGTAGGCCGTTACTGTTATGCTTGCCCACTCCATGCTTCCCAATGACTCCCTGCCAGATTGCAGAGTCACACTCTACTTTTGCATTGAAATTGCCAAGCAAGATCAGCTTGTTAGTACTGCTCACTGGTGATAGTAGGGCATCTAATTCTTCGTAGAACTTGTCTTTCATCTCATCCAGGTTGTTCATTGTGAGGGCGTAGGCGCTGATCAAGGTGGCTTGACTTCTGTTTCATAGTGGAAGCTGTAATGTCACAAGCTGGTCATTAACACCTTGGATAGATGAGCAACTTTCCCAACACAGGAACTCTTGATGAAGAATCCAATTCCAGCATCACGAAGTTCATCACTGCCAATGACTCCTCCAGAAAAAAAGTGTATCCATCTTCAATGTCAGTCAACTGACCTACTTTGGCAAGACGAGTTTTGCTCAGGGCTGCAATGTCAATGTTGTATCTTGCAAGCTCTCTGGCAACTAAGATATTCTTCTCTCTAGTCAGTCTGCTGTAGGGCTGTCCAAAAGCATGCACACATTCCAAGTGCCAATGGTGATCAGTGTCACCTCGTATTTTATTTTGTTTGCTCAAACTATTTAACCATTTAAATTTGTAACAGAAGGTATACTCTTGTTGTATTTTGGCAGACGGTTGTCACACCTATTAGACCTATTAAGAGTATAGAAACACAGAGGGACCTGGGGGTGCAGGTGAACAAGTCTCTGAAGGTGGCAGAGCAAGTGGAGAAGGTTGTGAAGAAAGCATATAGTATGCTAGCCTTTATAGGAAGGGGTATAGAGTACAAGAGCCGGCCTTTAATGTTGCAGTTGTATAAAACGTTGGTTAGACCTCATTGGAATACTGCGCCCAGTTCTGGTCGCCTTACTACCGGAAGGATGTGGAGTCCTTGGAGAGAGTGCAGAGAAGGTTTACCAGGATGCTGCCTGGTATGGAAGGACTGTCTTATGAGGAACGATTAAATAGACTGGGGTTGTTTTCCCTTGAAAGACGTCGGCTTAGAGGGGATCTAATAGAGGTGTATAAGATTATAAGGGGTATAGATAGAGTAAATGGTGGTAAACTTTTTCCACCTTCAGAAATGGATAGGACGAGGGGTCATGGCCTTAGGGTGAGGGGGGCTATGTATAAGACGAATATTAGAGGGCAGTTTTTCACACAAAGGGTAGTGGGGGTGTGGAATGCACTGCCGAGTAAGGTGGTGGGAGCGGGCACAGTAGGGCTGTTTAAGGGTCTCTTGGACAGCCACATGAGCGGTATGCAGATAGAGGGATATAGTAGGACTGCTTAACTATGGCTTTTTTTCCACAGGTAATTCGGTCCAACTTGACCAACAAGGAGCATGCATTCGGCAGGTGGTGCAAGGACAGCTCTTGGATGTTGATTCATGGGTTGCCTGGTGCTTCATGTCGTAAATGAGTGCTTTATCTGGACCATCTGAAGGGCACCATGACAGTTCAGTGACTATCGCTGTAGCTGTGCAGACACTTGGAATTGGGCCGGTGTCTGCGTGAGTTTGCGCGTTCTCCCCGTGGTTGCGTGGGTTTTCTCCGGGCGCTCCGGTTTCCTCCCACATCCCAAAAATTCGCTCTTAGGCTGATTGGGAAACAAATTGTCCCTACATTGAGATTCTTCCATATTAGGAATAACCTAAAATTAGAATAGGATAATGGAATTGTTACTATATAGTTATGACGGCGGCGTGGGCTCGTTGGGCCGAAGGGCCTGTTTCCTGTGCTGTGTTGCTCTAAAAAAAAGTAAAGTGGTGGAGGCAGGTACTCTGGAGATATTTAAGAAATACTTAGGTGGGCACATGAACAGAATGGGAATGGAGGGGTATAGAAAACTGATTTAAAATAGGGATCATGAGCCTTGGGAGTCCCTGGGAAGTGTGTAAATGGGTGATGATATTGATGTACTTGTTTTTATCCTACAGGTGCTTTGGTTCACCTTGTTGTCTAACGAGGGGCATACACATGATCGGCCATGAGAGGGCTGCTCTTGGACCTTTTTCGTGAGTATCCTACTGCTTCACGTCGTTAGTGTACGCTTGACCTGGACCATTTGACGGGCAACACGACAGCTCAGTGACTATCTCTGTGCTGTGCAGATACATGGATTTGGGCCTGTGTCTGTGGGAGTTTGCGCATTCTCCCCGTGCTTGCGTGGTTTTTCTCTGGGTGCTCCGGTTTCCTCCCACATCCCAAAGATGTGTTCTTAGGCTAATTGGCAAAACAAATTCTCCCTAAATTTCTCAAATTTCGTTTTTAATCCATAGATCTATAAACATGGACAGGGATCGTGGGTAGAGGTGGGAACATCGGGTAGGCAGCGCGGGCTCGTTGGGCCGAAGGGCCTTTTTCCCGTGCTGTTTTGTTCTTTGTTCTTCGTTCTTTGTATACCAAGATCTTCAAACTTGGGTATCACTGCAGCTTGATGAAGATTCTCAACAGCATCACATATTTGGTAGAGTGAGGAGGAGAGGTGGATTTTTATAAAATTCATAAAATGGATTTGTGAGTTGAACTATTGTGAGAACTACATGTTAAAATAAAACAAATTTATGCAGGTTTAAATAAGGCAATTACTTCCAAGAGGTATTGAAGGAACGCAGATAATTGGTTTGGTTGACAGAGCCTCTGGTGAACATCTAGACTGAAAGGCAACTGACCCTCTGCTTACAGGGTCAGAATTAATATATAAGAAGGGGAATATGATGTTTCGGAATGAAAAGTCTCTGAATAGACTAAATATGAGTCAGAATCTTTGCCTTTGAGCTGAATGAAAAAGTGAGATTCTGTAGTCATTTTTAAAAAGTAGCTAATGTAACGAAGCAGACAATCCATGACAATGACAGGGTGCAGGGTTTATTATACTCTCCAAAGAGAGTATAAGCAGAGGGGTCAAAGAATATAGAACACCGTAGCATTGTGGTAATGTTATTAACTAGTAATCCACGGAGCTGGGCTACTGATCTAGAAGCATGATTTCAAATCCCACCTTGCAGCAAGGGAATTTGAACTGAATTAATCAAATAAATGAGGAATAAAAAGCAAATGATGATCTGAAGGTGACTGGATTTGTTGTACAAACTCCTCTGGTTTACTAATGTCCTTTAGACAATGAATTCTGCCATCCTTATCCAGTCTTGCCTACACATGACCACAGATCCACAGCAATATGATGATTCTAAACTGATTCCCAGAATGGCCATTCTGTTGTATCCAAAAGGTGTCCAGATCAGTGTCCAGATTAGAGATGTGAATGAATAAAGAAAAGAAAAGCAAGATTGAGTTAAGTTAGTGGAATTTGTTTTAACATTGAATCTGTACATTTATTTATTGCCTGGAATGAACTACCTCAATAATTGTCATCTGGCCTTCTTTTCATTGAATCCCTACAGTGCAGAAGAAAGCCACTTAGCTAAAAGAGCTTCCACTCTGAAAGAGTGCACCTATGCCCACTCTCCGCCTAAACCCATAACTTTGCACATTGATTATAGCCAAAACATCTAATCTACACATCTATGTACTGTAGGTAAAAAAACCCCAGAGCACCCAGAGGAAACCCACGCAGACATGGGGCAAACATGCAAACTTTTCACAGTCACCCAAGACTGGAATCAATCCCTCGACCCTGTGAGGCAGAAATTCTAACCACAATGGCACTCCCAAATATTTTACCAAATATTTCAGTCCAAAAGATTGAAGAAGTATGCATGACGATCTATTTGGAAGATACACTTCTTCAGTTGAGAACAAAAGAACATCTATCTATTATCATACAGCTGGGTTGTGTTCTGTTTCATTGTACATAGACGATATGGGCATACTCCTGAATCTAATTCTCTTAGATGACTGCAGGCTGTATCTGACACAATACCTGAGGTATGTCTCATCAAAAAGAGAAATTGTTTTTTTCTCTAACTGATTAATTGGGAAACACTTTTAATCTTCATTTCAAGAGCAGAAACCTGGACACAACCCCAAGATTGCTCCTAAGACACACAGTGACCTGCGAAATGACATAGATACATTAGAAATAATACCTAATGGAGCAGTCCAGCACTATACAGTTACAAGATATGAACAAAGCACAAAGAACAAAACAGCACGGAAACAGGCCCTTCGGCCCAACGAGCCCGCGCCGCCACCCCGATGTTCCCACCTCTACCCGCAATCCCTGTCCATGTTTATAGATCTATGGATTAAAAACCAAATTTGAGACAATTTAGGGAGAATTTGTTTTGCCAATTAGCCTAAGAGCACATCTTTGGGATGTGGGAGGAAACCGGAGCACCCGGAGAAAACCCACGCAAGCACGGGGAGAATGCGCAAACTCCCACAGACACAGGCCCAAATCCATGTATCTGCACAGCACAGCGATAGTCACTGAGCTGTCATGTTGCTCATCAAATGGTCCAGGTCAAGCATACACTGTACAAGGTACATCTGAAATGTGGACCATATTTAAGGAACAACTTCTGCATGTCCTTAATGAATATGTACCTGCCAGGCAGGGAGGAAGTGGTCGAGTGAGGGAACCATGGTGTACTAGGGAAGTTGAATCTCTGGTGAAGAGGAAGAAGGAGGTTTATATAATGATGAGACGTGAAGGCTCAGTTAGGGCAATGGAGAGCTATAAATCAGCCAGGAAGGAGCTAAAGAGGGAGTTGAGAAGAGCTAGAAGAGGACACGAGAAGACCTTGGCGGATAGGATTAAGGAGAATCCTAAAGCTTTTTACAGGTATATAAATAATAGAAGATTGGTTAGGGCAAGATTAGGGCCAGTCAGAGATAGCAGTGGGAAGTTGTGCGTGGAGCCTGAGGAGATAGGAGAGACACTGAATGAGTATTTTTCGTCAGTATTCACGCAGGAGAAAGACAATGTTGTCGGGGAGAATACTGCGATACTAGGTTGTAGACTGGGCAGGATTGAGGTTCATAAGGAGGAGGTGTTAGTGAATCTTGAGGGTATGAAAATTGATAAGTCCCCTGGGCCAGATGGGATTTACCCCAGGATTCTCTGGGAGGCTAGAGAGGAGATTGCAGAGCCTTTGGCTTTGATCTTCATGTCGTTGTTAGCTACAGGTATAGTGCTGGAAGACTGGAGGATGGCAAATGTTGTCCCTTTGTTCAAAAAGGAGAGTAGGGACCGTCCTGGAAATTATAGACCGGTGAGCCTGACTTCTGTTGTGGGCAAGGTCTTGGAAAGAATTATAAGGGATAGGATTTATAAGCATCGAGAGAGAAATAAATTGATTAGGGATAGTCAGCACAGTTTTGTGAAGAGTAGGTCGTGCCTCACAAACCTTATTGAGTTTTTTGAGGAGGTGACCAAAGAGGTAGATAAGGGTAAGGCAGTTGATGTAGTGTATATGGATTTTAGCAAAGCGTTTGATAAGGTTCCCCATGGTAGGCTACTGCAGAAAGTGCAGATGCATGGGATTGAAGGTGATTTAGCAGTTTGGATTAGGAATTGGCTAGCTGATAGAAGACAGAGGGTGGTGGTTGATGGGAAATATTCAACCTGGAGTGCAGTTACAAGTGGTGTACCTCAAGGATCTGTTTTAGGGCCACTGCTGTTTGTCATTTTTATAAATGACCTAGATGAGGGTGTAGAGGGTTGGATTAGTAAATTTGCTGACGATACCAAAGTGGGGGGAGTTGTAGACAGCGAGGATGGATGTTACAGTTTGCAGAGGGACATAGATAGGTTGCAGAGCTGGGCCGTGAGGTGGCAAATGGAATTCAATACGGATAAGTGTGAGGTGATTCACTTTGGTAGGAATAACAGGCATATGAAATATAGGGCTAATGGAAGGACCCATTGTTGTCGAGCAGAGGGATCTTGGGGTACAAGTACATAGCTCTTTGAAAGTTGGCACCCAGGTTGATAAAGTTGTTAAGAAGGCATACAGTGTGTTAGCCTTTATTGGTAGAGGGATTGAATTTAGGAGCCGTGAGGTTATGTTACAACTGTACAAAACTCTGGTGCGGTCGCACTTGGAGTATTGCGTACAGTTCTGGTCGCCGCATTATAAGAAAGATGTGGAAGCATTGGAAAGGGTGCAGAGGAGGTTTACCAGGATGTTGCCTGGTATGGTGGGAAGGCCTTATGAGGAAAGGCTGAGGGACCTGAGGTTATTTTCATTAGAGAGAAGAAGGTTACGCGGTGACCTAATTGAGGCGTATAAGATGATCAAGGGATTGGATAGGGTGGATAGTGAGAGCCTTTTTCCTCGGATGGTGATGACCAACATGAGGGGACATAACTTTAAATTAAGAGGTGGTAGTTATAGGACGGATGTCAGAGGCAGGTTCTTCACACAGAGGGTGGTGAGGGCGTGGAATGCCCTGCCTGCAGCAGTTGAGGACTCGCCTACTTTGGGGGCATTCAAATGTTCGGTGAATAGGCATATGGATGATATTGGAATAGTTTAGGTTAGAGGGTCCACTGGCCGGCGCAACATCGAGGGCCGAAGGCCTGTACTGCGCTGTAATGTTCTATGTTCTATGTTCTATGCACACTAACGACGTGAAGCACTAGGATCTCTCAAAAAAAAAATGCAAGAGCAGTCCTCTCACGACCCATCGTGTGTATGCCCCTCGTTAGACAACAAGGTGGACAAAGCACTTGTAGGATAAAAACAAATACATCAATATCATCATCTATTTACACACTTCCCAGGGACTCCCAAGGCTCATGATCCCTATTTTAAATCAGTTTTCTAAACCCCTCCATTCCCATTCTGTTCATGTGCCCATCTAAGTATTTCTTAAATAACTCCAGAGTACCTGCCTCTACCACTTTACTTGGCAGCGCATTCCATATCCCCTCCACCCTCTGTGTGAAAAAACTCCCTCTAGCATCCAAATTATACCTTACCCCCCTCACCCTAAGCCCGTGATCCCTTGTGCTATTCAAGTCCATCCTCGGAAAAAGCTTAACCCTGTATCGTCTATCTATACCCCTCATAATCTTGTACACCTCTATTAGATCTCCTCTAAGTCTACATCTTTCTAAGGAAAAGATAGACAAGTCGCCGGGACCGGATGGGATGTACTCCAGGTTATTGTGGGAGGTGAGGGAAGTGGTTGCAGAGCCCCTGGTGATGATATTTGCATCGTCCATAGAAACAGGAGAGTTTCCGGAGGATTGGAGGATTGCGGATGTGGTTCCTATCTTTAAGAAAGGGAACAGGCATAGTCCAGGAAATTACCGACCGGTGAGTCTGACTTCAGTCGTTGGTAAGCTGATGGAGAGGCTTCTGAGGGATAAGATATATGAACATTTGGAGAAGTTTGGACTGATTAGAAATAGTCAGCATGGTTTTGTCAAGGGCAGGTCATGCCTTACGAGCCTAGTTGAGTTCTTCAAAAATGTGACTGAACACATTGATGAAGGAAGGGCAGTGGATGTAGTGTACATGGACTTTAGTAAGGCATTTGATAAGGTCCCCCATGCAAGGCTTCTGGAGAAGGTGAAAGGGCATGGGATCCAAGGGGCTTTCGCCTTGTGGATCCAGAACTGGCTTGCCGGCAGAAGGCACCGAGTGGTTGTGGATGAATCTTGTTCTACATGGAGGTCAGTAACCAGTGGAGTGCCCCAGGGATCTGTTTTGGGACCTCTGCTGTTTGTCATTTTCATAAATGACCTGGATGAGGAAGTGGAGGGATGGGTTAGTAAGTTCGCCGACGATACAAAGGTTGGTGGTGTTGTGGATGGTCTGGAGGGATGCCAAAAGTTGCAGCAGGACATAGACAGGATGCAAGACTGGGCGGAGAAGTGGCAGGTGGACTTCAACGCGGATAAATGTGTAGTGGTCCATTTTGGCAGGAATAATGGGATGAAGGAGTACAATATAAGGCGTAGGAGTCTTAGCTACGTTGTAGAGCAGAAGGATCTCGGGGTCCGGGTCCATAGGACTCTTAACAGGTCCATATGACTCTTGGACACATGATATAGGTGGGACAAGGGGAGAGGATATTAAACAGAAATTTATGGACTTGGGGTGGAAGCTTAGGGCCAAAACTGGCAGAGTGGTTATCTCTGGACTCTTGCCTGTGCCGCGGGATAGTTTAGAGATGAACAGAGAGAGGGAATGTTTGAACTCATGGCTGCGGGGATGGTGCAGGAGGGAGGTTCAGATTCCTGAACAATTGGGACTCATTCTGGGATAGGTGGGACCTCTACAAGAGAGATGGTCTACACCTGAACCAGAGGGGAACTAATATCTTGGGGGGAAAATTTGCAAAGGCTATGCAGGGGGCTTTAAACTGATTCAGAGAGGGGGTGGGATCCTGAGTAGTTGGGGTGCTAAGAGGGATGAGAATAGGGGGGTCATAGAGGAGAACTGTAAAACACAGCAGCGTACGGGTGGAGTAGGGCATGGTTTGAAATGCGTATACTTTAATGCAAGAAGTATTCGCAATAAGGTGGAGGAACTTGCAGCTTGGACCAGCACCTGGAACTTCGATGTTGTGGCCATTTCAGAGACATGGGTAGAGCAGGGACAGGAATGGTTGTTGCAGGTTCCGGGGTTCAAATGCTTCAGTCAGAGTAGAGAAGGAGGTAGAAGGGGGGGAGGAGTGGCATTATTAGTTAAAGACTGTATCACAGTGACAGAAAAGAAGTTAATGAGGACTTGCCTGTTGAGGTAGTATGGGCTGAGATTAGAAACAGGAGAGGAGAGGTCACCCTGTTGGGAGTCTTTTATTGACCTCCTAAAAGTTCTAGAGAGGTAGAGGAAAGGATTGCAAAGTCGATCCTGGACAGGAGTGAAAGTAATAGGGTAATTGTTATGGGGGATTTTAACTTTACTAATATTGATTGGAATAGCTATAGCTCTAGCTCGTTAGAGGGGTCATTTTTGTACAAAGTGTGCAGGAAGGTTTTTTGACTCAGTATGTAGATAGGCCAACTAGAGGTGAGGCTACATTGGATTTGGTGCTGGGCAATGAGCCAGACCAGGTGTTAGACTTGGAAGTTGGTGAACATTTTGGTGATAGTGACCACAATTCGGTTACGTTCACCTTAGTGATGGATAGGGATAGGCATGAAGCTGGGGGCAGTAGTTATAGCTGGGGGAATGGTAATTATGAGGCCATAAGGAGAGAATTAGGGTGCATAGGTTGGACTAGGAAACTACAGGGACTGGGAACATCTGAAATGTGGAGCTTATTCAAGGAGCAGCTGCTGCGAGTCCTTGATAAGTATGTCCCTGTCAGGCAAGGAGGAAATGGTCGAGTAAGGGAGCCATGGTGTATGAAAAAAGTTAATTCGCTGGTTAAAAGGAAAAAGAGGCTTATGTCAGGATGAGGCTTGAAGGCTCAGTTAGTGCAATGGATAGCTATAGATTAGCCAGGAGGGAGCTAAAGAGTGAGTTGAGGAGAGCTAAGAGGGAACACGAGAAGACTTTGGCTGATAGGATAAGGAGAATCCTAAAGCTTTTTTTAGTTATGTTAAGAATAGAAGATTGGTTAGGGCAAGATTCGGGCCAGTCATAGACAGCAGTGGGAAGTTGTGCGTGGAGCCTGAAGAGATTGAGAGGCACTGAACAAATATTTCTCTTCGGTATTCACGCAGGGAGATGTAAATGTAGTTGTGGAGAACACTGAGGTACAGGGTTGCAAACTGGAAAGTATTGAAGTAGATAGTGAGGATGTGCTAGACATTCTTGAGAGTTTGAAGTTAGATAAGTCCCCTGGGCCGGACGGGATTTACCCTAGGATTCTCTGGGAGGCAAGAGAGGCGGTTGAAGAGCCTCTGGCTCTGATCTTCAGGTCGTCGTTGGTTACGGGTATAGTTCCGGAAGACTGGAGTATAGAGAATGTGGTCCCATTGTTCAAGAAGGGGAAGAGAGACTTTCCAGGGAATTATAGGCCGGTGAGTCTTACTTCTGTTGTGGGCAAAGTATTGGAGAGAATTATTAGGGATAGGATTTATAGTTATTAGAGAGAAATGAATTGATTGGGGATAGTCAGCATGGTTTTGTGAAGGGTAGGTCGTGCCTTACTAACCTTATTGAGTTTTTTGAAAAAGTGACCAAAGAGGTGGATGGGGGTAAGGCAGTTGATGTGGTATATATGGACTTTAGTAAGGCGTTTGATAAGGTGGCCCATGGAAGGCTTCTGCAGAAAATGCAGATGTATGGGATTGAGGGTGATTTAGCTAATTGGATTAGGAATTGGCTAGCTGATAGAAGACAGAGGGTGGTGGTTGATGGGAGATATTCATCGTGGAGTTCGGTTACAAGTGGTGTACCTCAGGGATCTGTTTTGGGGCCCCTGCTGTTTGTAATTTTTATAAATGATCTGGATGAGGGTATTGAAGGATGGATTAGTAAATTTGCGGATGACACTAAAGTCGGAGGAGTGGTAGATAGTGAAGAGGGGTGTTATAGTTTGCAGAGAGACTTGGAAAGTTTGCAGAGCTGGGCGAGAGGTGCAAATGGAGTTTAATGTGGAAAAGTGTGAGGTAATGCACTTTGGCAGGAATAATAAATGTAGAGTATAGGGCTAATGGTAGGATTCTTAATAGTGTTGATGAACAGAGGGATCTGGTGTGTATGTGCATAGATCCCTGAAAGTAGGCAGTCAAGTCGATAAGGTTGTCAAGAAGGCATACGGAGTCTTAGCTTTTATTGGTAGGGGGATTGAATTTTCGGAGCCGCAACGTCATGTTGCAACTGTACAAAACTCTAGTGCGGCCGCACTTGGAGTATTGTGTACAGTTCTGGTCCCCACATTATAAGAAAGATGTGGAGGAATTGGAGAGGGTACAGAGGAGGTTTACCAGGATGTTGCCTGGTATGGAGGGCATGTCTTATGAGGAGAGGCTGAGGGATTTGAGGTTGTTTTCGTTAGAAAGGAGACGACTAAGAGGAGACCTTATCGAAACATATAAGATGATTAGAGGTTTAGATAGGGTGGACAGTGATAGCCTTTTTCCTAGGATGGAGAAAGCTAGCATGAGGGGACACAGCATTAAATTAAGGGGTGACAGTTATAGGACGGATATCAGAGGTAGGTTCTTTACCCAGAGGGTGGTTCGGGAGTGGAATGCCCTGCCTGTGGCAGTTGTAGATGCGCCAGGTTTGGTGGCGTTTAAGAGGTTAGTTGATAAGTTTATGGAAGAGAAGGGAATGGTTTAGTTTGGAGGGTCATTGCTTTTTTTTTCATAATTGGTCGGTGCAACGTCGAAGGCCGAAGGGCCTGTTCTGCGCTGTAATGTTCTATGTTATATGTTCTAAATTGGCCTCGCAGGTGGAGGAAGTTGTCAAGAAGGCGTACGGTGTACTGGCATTCATTAATCGAGGAATAGAGTTTCGGAGTGAGGAGGTAATGATGAAGCGTTATAAGACTCTCGTCAGACCCCAGTTGGAGTATTGTGTGCAGTTCTGGTCACCTCATTATAGGAAGGATGTAGAGGCTGTTGAGATACTTCAGAGGAGATTTACAAGGATGCTGCCTGGACTGGGAGGCAGGCCTTATGAAGATAGGTTGAGGGAGCTGGGACTCTTCTCACTGGAGAGACATAGGTTGAGAGGCGACCTGATAGAGGTTTATAAAATGTTGAGAGGAATAGATAGGGTGGACTCTCAGAGACTATTTCCCGAGCTGAATAGAACATAGAACATAGAACATTACAGCGGCAGGCCCTTTGGCCTTCGATGTTGCGCCGACCAATTAGGAAAAAGCAATGACCCTCTAACCTAAACCATTCCCTTTTCGTCCATAAACTTATCTACTAACCTCTTAAACGCCACCAAACTTGACGCATCTACAACTGCCGCAGGCGACGGCATTCCATATCCTTACCACCCTCTGGGTAAAGAACCTACCTCTGACATCCGTCCTATAACTACCACCCCTTAATTTAAAGCTATGTCCCCTCGTGCTAGCTTTCTCCATCCTAGGAAAAAGGCTATCACTGTCCACCCTATCTAAACCTCTAATCATCTTATATGTTTCATAAGGTCTCCTCTTAGCTGCCTTCTTTTTAATGAAAACAACCTCAAATCCCTCAGCCTCTCCTCATAAGACCTGCCCTCCATACCAGGCAACATCCTGGTAAACCTCCTCTGTACCCTCTCCAATGCCTCCACATCTTTCTTATAATGTGGGGACCAGAACTGTACACAATACTCCAAGTGCGGCCGCACTAGAGTTTTGTATAGTTGCAACATGACGTTGCGGCTCCGAAATTCAATCCCCCTACCAATAAAAGCTAAGACTCCGTATGCCTTCTTGACAAACTTATCGACTTGATTGCCAACTTTCAGGGATCTATGCACATATACACCAAGATCCCTCTGTTCATCAACACTATTAAGAGTCCTACCATTAGCCCTATACTCTACACATTTGTTATTCCTGCCAAAGTGAATTACCTCACACTTTTCCACATTAAACTCCATTTGCCACCTCTCGGCCCAGCTCTGCAACTTGTCCAAGGCTCTCTGCAAACTATCACACCCTTCTTCACTATCTACCACTCCTCTGACTTTGGTGTCATCCGCAACTTTACGAGTGAAATGGTCACTACGAGAGGACACAAATTTAAGGTGCAGGGAAGCAAATACAAAGGAGATGTCAGGGGTAGGTTTTTCACTCAGAGGGTGGTGAGTGAATGGAACCGACTGCCATCGGAGGTTGTTGAGGCAAACTCACTGGGGTCTTTTAAAAGACTTCTGGATGAGTATATGGAAAAGAATGGGATAGGGTGTTATAGATAGGTCTGTGTATTGGTAGATGAGATCGGCGCAACTTGTGGGCCGAAGGGCCTGTTTGTGCTGTATTGTTCTATGTTCTAAAACAGTCCCAATTTGCCTAACCTCTCCTCGTAACTCAGACCTTCCATACCAGGCAGCATCCTGGTAAACCTCCTCCTCACTATCTCCAGAGTCTCCACGTCCTTCCGGTAGTAAAGCGACCAGAACTGGACGCAGTATTCGAAATGAGGTCTAACCAAAGTTTTATAGAACTGCAACATTAAAGGCCAGCTCTTGTACTCTATACCCCGTCCTGTAAAGGCTAACATACTACATGGTTTCTTCACAACCTTCTCCACTTGCTCTGCCACCTTCAGAGACTTGTTCACCTGCACCCCCAGGTCCCTCTGCATTTCTATACTCTTAATAGGTCTACCCTTTATCATATACCTCCCCACTACATTCTTTCTCCCGAAATGCATCACCTCACATTTATCAGGATTGAATTCCATCTGCCATCTATCTGCCCAAGCTACCAGCCTATCTATGTCCTGCTGCATTGCCTGACAATGCTCCTCACTATCCGCAAGTCCAGCCATCTTTGTATCGTCTGCAAACTTGCTGATCACTCCACTTACTCCCTCTTCCAAGTCATTTATATATATTACAAATAGAAGAGGTCCCAGTACCGAGCCCTGCGGCACACCACTAGTGACCGACCTCCAGCTAGAGAAACACCCTTCCACTATTACTCTCTGTCTCCTATTACCAAGCCAGTTACTTATCCATCTAGCTACCTGTCCTTGTATCCCATTAGCCTTGACCTTCTCGACTAACCTCCCATGAGGGACTTTGTCAAACGCCTTACTAAAATCCATATAGACAACATCAACGGCTCGCCCTTCGTCCACCGTTTTTGTCACCTCCTCAAAAAGTTCTACCAGATTTGTAAGGCACGACCTCCCCTTAACAAATCCATGCTGCGTATCCCTAATCCGATTGCAACGTTCTAAGTGCCAATACATCCTATCTCTAAGAATCCCCTCCAACAGCTTCCCTGCCACTGACGTCAAACTCACCGGCCTATAATTTCCAGGGTTATCCCTACTACCCTTTTTAAACAACGGTACAACATTAGCTATTCTCCAGTTCTCTGGGACCTCTCCTGTGTCCAAGGAAGAGATAACAATTTGCGTCAGAGGCCCAGCAATATCACCTTGCATCTCCCTAAGTAGCCTGGGATAAATGCCATCAGGCCCAGGAGATTTATCAGTTTTAATGCTACCTAGAAGCTCTAACACTTCCTCCCTCGGTATGGATATTTCCCTCAACTGGTCCACAGCTCCCTCAGAGACAGGAGCTGTCAACAAGCCCCTCTCCTTCGTGAATACCGATGCAAAGTATTCATTCAGGATCTCCGACATTCCCTCAGGCTCTAAGCACAGTTCCCCTCCTCTGTCCCTAAGAGGTCTGATTTTTCCTCTAACCACCCTTTTATTCCTAAAATAGGAGTAAAAAGCCTTTGGATTTTCCTTAATCCTATCCACCAAAATTATTTCATGCCCCCTTTTTGCCCTTCTAACTCCTGTTTGAGCTCCCTCCTACTCTCTCTATATTCCTTCAACGCTGTTTCCACTCCCAGCTGTTTTGACCTATCATATGCCTCTCTTTTCTTCCTAACCAAATCCTCAATATCCCTAGTAATCCACGGCTCTCTAATCCTACCTTTCCCATCTTTCCTCTTGGCCGGCACATACTTATCTTGCAACATTTTCAGTATTCCCTTGAAAGAGTCCCACATGCCTAGCGTGGACTTACCCTCGAACAACCGTTCCCAATCAGTTTCCCTAAGTTCCTGCCTAATCCGACCATAGTTAGCCTTCCCCCAATTCAGCACCCTGCCCCGAGGGCAACAAGCATCTTTTTCCACCTGTATCCTAAAGTAGACAGAATTGTGGTCACTGTTAGCCACATGTTCCTCTACTACAACATCAACCATCTGCCCTGGCTCATTAATCAGAACTAAATCCAATATAGCCCTTTCTCTAGTCGGGCTAGCCACATACTGTTCCAACGATCCTTCCAATACACATTTTACAAATTCCTGCCCATCCAAACCCCCAGCTCTAAGTACTTTCCAATCCACCCTAGGGAGATTAAAATCTCCCACTATAACGACTCTTCTTTCTGCACCTATCCAAAATGTCTTTACATATGCCTTCTTCAATTGCCCACGGGCTGTTGGCTGGCCTATAATACACCACTAGCATAGTAATTGCCCCCTTTCTATTCCTCAACTCCACCCACAGCGACTCCACTTCCAACTCCTCTTTATTGTCCTCCCTCTGCACCGCCGTGATGCTCTCCTTAACTAACAAGGCCACTCCTCCACCTCTTCTGGACCCTCCTCTGTCACACCTGAAACACTTATATATGTTGTGTTCATAAAGACAGAAAAGATAACCTACATACCATCCCAGGACTATTACCCAAGATGATCGTGGATTCTCTTTCATGAACATGGCCCCAAGAAAATAACACAAGTGCATATAGCGGAAAACATTATAGGAAATTATCAGAAAGATTTATGAAACAATTCAATACAGAATGGGCAGACAGTGATTAGCACTGCAGCCTCACAGTGCCAGGGATCTGGATTTCATTCCCAGCTTGGGTCACTGTCTGTGTGAAGTTTGCATATTCTCTGTGTCTGTGTGGGTTTCCTCTGGGTGCTTCAGTTTCTTCCCATAGTCCAAAGATCTGCGGGTTAGGTGGATTGGCCATACTGAATTGTCCCTCAGTGTCAAGGGAACTAGGTAGGATAACTGCATGGGGCTGTGGAGATGAGGCCTAGGTAGGATTGTGGTTAGTGCAGACTTGATGGGCCAGTTAGCCTTTTTCTCCATATAGGATTCTATGATTCTATGATCGTGAAGGAATATTGAAGGATATTCTGATCAGAGGATCCAAAAAACAGAAAGAGAAGTGGGTACAAGAGAACACCTGAGTTGATGAAAGCTACATTGATCACCTCATGCATATGGATCAAAGTGCACAATAGAACATAGAGCATCCATAGAACAGTACAGCACAGCACAGGCCCTTCGGCCCTTGATGTTATGCCAAGCTATGTCCAAACCCAAGGTCAAGCTATCTCACTCTCTGTCATTCTGGTGTGCTCCACGTGCCTATTCAATAACCGCTTAAAAGTTCCTAGTGTCCGACTCCACTGTCACAGCAAGCAGTGCATTCCACACCCCAACCACTCTCTAGGGAAAGAATCTACCTTGGACATATCTCCTATATCTCCCACCATGAACCTTACAGTTACAGCCCCTAGTAATACCTACATCCACTCAAGGAAATAATATCTGTTCATCCACTCTATCTATCCCCTTCATCATCTTATAAATCTCTATTAAGTCGCCTCTCGTCCTTCTCCGCCCTAAAGAGAAAAGCCCCAGCTCCCCCACCTTTCCTTATAAGACCAACCCTCCAAACTGGGCAGCATCCTAGTAAATCTCCTCTGCACTTTCTCCAATGCTTCCACACCTTTCTTATAGTGACGTGACCAGTCCTGCACACAATATTCCAAATGTGGTCTCACCAAGGGCCTGTATAGTTGCACCAAACCCCATGGCTCTTAAACTCAAACCCTCTGTTCATAAACCCTAACACACTATAAGCCTTCTTCACGGCTCTATCCAATTGAGTGGCAACCTTCAGAGCTCTGTGAATATGAACCCCAAGACCTCTCTGTTCCTCCACATCCCTCAGAACCCTGTTGTTGATCTTTGAGTTTAACAAAAATGGCAAGGAAATCAAAGTAAATGAATCCTTCCAGCCCTACAATTAGGTATGGTTTTTTTAATTGTTTACATTGCTGACTTCAATCTCCCAGGAGGTTCCCAGCTGCCAGCCATGCTTGTTTGAGTACCTTCACTGAAGAGTATCATTAAGGCTAATTTATCCAGTTACTTAATGCAAGTATAGTAAATAGATGAGGTAATGGAGACACTTGAAAAGGATTATGGTAGTCAACAAAAGACAGACAGGAGAAATTGCAGGTGGGAAAGGTTGCTGATTGCCCAAAGCGAAATGCTAAACAAAGCTACTCAGCAGATCTTTCGTAACTTTACTGAGCAAAGTACTTCATATTTCAATCTGTTCTGCCTTGTAATGAGTGCAGTGTGATGACAGGCACATTATTATTGTGGACAAATCCCTTCTCATTCAATGCATTCTTTGCAAAAGAAAGCTGCATTAAGTGCTGTGCAGACAAGAGATAGGAGGTGCATGCAACAATAGTAACTTGCATTTATATCACACCTATATAGTAAAACAACATAAAGGATGCTTCACAGGAATGATAGCAAGCAAAATTTGACACTGAACCACAAAAAGATATTAAAAGAAGTGACCAAAAGCTTCAATAAAGAAGCTTTAATGAGCATCTTAAAGCACCAGTGTGAGAGAGAGAGAGAGAGAGAGAGAACCAGACAACTGGAGAGCTTTTGAGAAGGATTTCTAGGGATTAGAATTTAGGCAACTGATATAACAGATGGCAATGGTGCCACAATGAAAATTGGGATGAGCAAAAGTCCAAAATTGGAGTGCAAAGATTTCAATACTAAGGCCTAGAGTTGCTGGATGCAACAGAGTGAAAACCTAACACTGGGATGGCATACATGGTAGAAATCCTTCATATTTTGTGAAGCCCAGATGTTGGTGCAGCTGATATTGGTCCTGATTTGTACAAATATCTTCATGCAAAATGTCATGTTCCAACAGGATTTAATGCAATCACAGACTCACAAAGTCACAAAATTGTTATAATGCAGAAGAAGGCCATTTGGCCCATTGTGGCTACATCAGTCATAGTGATGCTAAACTCTGAAATTTTCAACACTGTTCTCCTGATTTCGGACTGCAGGAGGTCAGCAGAAATCAGGGAGAAAGAGCATGAATGACAATTTTCACTCCTTTTGTTAGGCTGTCCGAGATCGTCAGCCAATGTTATCAATAGAGGTCAGGGAGAAGCTTCTGGAAATTCAGGACTATGTTGTGTGTTTGCCGCCGCCATGTTTATCACATTGTGCCATTTTCAGGGCTGGGGTTTGCAGAAAAAGGTCAAAGCTCCATATAATCTATAAGGTACATAGAATTCAGAGTCCATGGAAACTATAATATCCACGTAATTCTATAGAATCCCAAGAATCCATAAAAATCAAAGAATCCACAGAATTCCATAGAATCCATAGGCTGGAAATTTCCTGTCTCGCCTGCTGTGGGAATTGTACCAAGTGGGACTGAAAATTCTGCAGACCATTTAAAGATCTGTTGAGCTGTAGTGGGAATTTCTAGTCTCGGGGTGCGTGCAGCTGACGAATCCTGTCCACAGAATCCATACAGTGCAGAAGGAAGCCATTCAGTCCATCGAGTTATCACTAACGATCTGAAAGAGCATCTCAGAACCCCATTGCCTTATTCTCGTAATCCTGGGCATTTACTATGGCTAATCCACATAACCTACACATCTTTGGACTGTGCAAGGAAACCGGAGCACCTGGAGAAAACCACTGCAGACTCTGTCCCCCATCTCACCAAACTGTACCATCCAGAGATGGTAAATAAAGAAAGAACTTTAATTTAGCCAGCACCATTTAAGACCTCAGTATGTCAGATAACTCTTGAATGTCTCTGGTGAGAGCTACCGCAAAACCAGTGCTTACTTAATGCAAGACACAGAGGAGCAATTGTATTCGGGAGGACGGTTTAATGCATTAGAAAAAGAGTAGAGGGAGATTACTCACATACACATGACAGACAACCAACAGAGGATGCTGAAAGTTTTGTTGACTATTGTGTAGAAATTCTTCAGGCTTCAGATTTTGACCTTTCAAAGGAAATGGGTAATTCACCAAAATAAATTGCTGGATTGGCACAGCTTGTGTCAATGTGCTGGGACACATGAGGTATGTTACTGCAGCTTATAATGAGTTTTGTGTAGATAGAGTTGGTAGAGATCAAAGTGCAAGCAATTCTCAAGTATGGAATGGAAGCTGCAGTTGCTTAGATAATGAACTCCATGGATTAGGTAGGGATGACCCAGCCTTCTTTGGTTGCAGTCAGTCATTAGTGATTCAGCTCATCAATCTAAGTCTGATTTGCAAATAAGTTGAATGATGCAGTTCCCCCGGCTTGTATTTTCGATCAGAGAGCCTGGAGAAGAATGGGTGGCAGACTGATGGGGAAAGAAGTAAATTGGTTGAGAGACAGGCCAAGATAGCTCCTCATGAGTCTTTATCAGGACATTTTCTCAATAGAGAGCTCCAAGAAGACACTCAGATTTCAAGACAAATGTTATCAAGTCCATTAAGCTTTCTAAGCTTCGGCGCCTCAAACCAAGCTAAGGCCATTTATGTGCAGTGAAACCCCGATTTTACGTGCCCCGATGTGGCGCGAATTTGAATATTATGCGATTGGACCTTTTCTTTCGGTTTTTCTGGGGAACTGAAAAGTTTTTGGTTGCTGCAATCTATCTCAGAAGTGAAAATAATCTGCCTTAGAAAGAAATTATGGACAGAAAACACTTGCTTCCCCCTTTGCCCAGGGGGTTCTCACTTAGAAAAAAACTGCATCAGGCAGTTGTTCAAATCATGAAGTACTTCACAGTTAATGGACCATGTAAGTGTTTTTGTAAATAAACATCCCAACTGCCTGTTTTAAACTAGCCTGGATCTGCCAATCAAAAGGTTTGTAAAAGTTATTGAAGCGTGTAGTGATTGTATAAACAAACAGAGCTCTGACGGACATCAAGATTGTCTACAACGTAACTATAGCATTCCAATTTAGTACGACCCCGCTTTTTTCATGATAACATTTTATGCACCCCAACCATCGCGTTATAATGTGGCATACTATTTACATTTAAGGATCCAAAATCTAAAGCATTTGCGCCTACAATGTTCTTATCATCTTCAACAGTCCAAATGAATATAAAACAAATATATTTATACTTCAGTCATGTCATACTCTTCAATCCTAACCACTGTGCAAAATCTTTCACAGAACTGATAAAGCTTTACCATGGGAATGCCACTTGATCAGTTGTTTTTAACATGCATTTGGCTTGTGGCTTTAGTTAATGCCACCTGTATCGAATCTCTGTGCATGCAACATTGCCAGTCTTTTATACCTTGTAAAATATTTATTGTCGAGACTGCTTTCTGACTGTCTACGTAAACAACTTCACTGTTCTTCACTGTAACTTATTTCCAGCAGCCAACACACCCCAATCTCCATTATTAAAACTTTCTTCGTACCAGGAAACTGAACCCATTCAATTTTCAGGTATAAGCAAGTTACAGCAAGTTGTCTGCAGCCAGAAGTTTCTCAACCAAATGGTATACGATGATACAATGACTGTTGATATGAATTGAAGGGTTGTTAGGGCATGGAATGTTTCTACTAGAAACAGTGAGACTAGATTCTGGCTGGAATCTTACCACTATTCACACTGATAAGATTTTCCCATCCCTCCAGAATGAACAGAGATTTGGCTGGCAAATTCTTCAACTTTGCTGCAGTGGGAGCATGGCATGAACAGCAGGTAAGAACATGGCCTCCATAACTAAAATTTATACCATAAAGAGGTATTGAGAATAGGATGACATGGATAGTTCATTCCCAGAACTGTGCCACGATAATATTGGAGCGGGTAGCTTTCATCTATTCTGAAGTTCAACAGTCTCCGTGTGGAAATCAGGTATCACCTCAGGAGTACTGCTGTTGATTAAATCCATCGCTTTCCAATATGTTGACTATGGAAGAAATTCTTTCCTGCATTCTCCACTATCTTTGCACGAGTATTCTATCGAGTCAAGTAATATGTTCTAATTTCTGATTAATTATCATTCTTTTATAATATACATTTTTAAGTATTGTGGTTACGCTTCAAATAGGATAAAGGATGTGATTGACAGAACTTCTGGGGTCTAAAGAAATTTCTATATTCCTAGAGAATTTACATGACCCAAGTCTTGACCCTTATTAAATATTTATTAGAATGGGAAGCCTACAGGGGTTGCAGTCTTGGTTCTGAGATTCCATAATTGAGGCCATTGCCTTGACTCGTTCCTGCTTGCAATAACACAAAGGAAGAAAGGACATGAATCGAAAAGCAGAATACATTGTTCTTTTTGACTGAATACAGGATTAAAGTAGAATGACATGGCCTCATTTCGGTGGGAGAGTGAAGGACTTAGCTATAGAATGTGCTTTTCTGTCCCGGTAACTGGAGATGCATTCCTCTACATCCTAGTGTGAAAGTGACTGCCCCTTGAACACTTACTGAAGTCAACTGCATCACAGTGTCAGAAGGCACCTCCACATGTGATGGCTGCTTTGGGGGTTAATTCACTGTTGAAGAAAACTGGATAAAAACAAGTACAGCTACACATATGAAGACATATACCAATACAAACACACCCACATACACACACATATGCACCAACACAGACGCATACACAATCACATCCACATCACACACACACACACACACACGCACACAAAAGCACACATACATGCATACACAGACACATACACACTCCTACGTAATCAGCATTCTTCTACTCAGATAGGGAAGCAGGACTGGGGATGGGGGATAAAGGAGTTGGAATTGTGCATGAAGGAGTGTGGATGGGGGTAAAGCAGAAGGGATGGGGCTGAAAATGGGATGGCGAGTGAAGGAGGGGGATGAGGGTGATCGGTGCTGGGGGTTGAAGAAGAAGAGATGTCATGTGAAGGAGATGGATGACGGTGAAGGGTGGGGGGGGGGTGGGTAAGGTTTGTGAATGAGAGGCAGGAAGAGGGAGTAAAATAGCTGCAGCTTGTTTCTGCTGCCCAAGGCTGGGATTTACAGATGCACACCTCCAATCCAGTCCTGCCACGCGACAGCCTCTGGGGCTCACACTTTTTAAGATTCAAACCCCTGAACATTGTGCATCAACAGTAGCCATCCATATCAGAACTACGATTCCCTTCAAGCACTGCGGGCTGGGTCTTCCCCAATTGCATACTGTTGTTCCTCATTGCACAGATGCATAGTGCCACAAGATACACGGATCATGTACTTCTGACAGTGATTGTACCAGGAAAGAGCCGCCCCTTCCTTGATTGGCTCAGCAGAAACAATTCACATATCTTTAACCCTCTCTCCACCTGCATTGTCTGTACCTGTAAAGACTTAACTACTTCTAAAGACCCATATTCCAACCATTACCTTGCAATTGTCTCTCTGTCTATATATGCTGTGTTTGTGAACCCAACTCTCTACTCACTTGGAAAAGGAGCAATGCTCCGAAAGCTCACAATTCCAAATAAACCTGCTGGACTTTAACCTGGTCTGTGAGATTTCTTAGAGTTTAAAAGGCACAGAGAAAGAGGCAAAGGGAAAGAGAAAATATTAAAATCTGTGATGGATGGAAGGCATGAACGATTCAATTACAAATGGGATGATGGTACAAGACAGAAGAAGATAGTAATGGGATAAGTAAAGAAACAAAAGGTGGTTCCAGAGGAGGTGTGAATGGCAATAAGAGAATCATTAAAACAATTTCTTTCCAAAAAAATGGAGGCAGAGTTATGGAACTCAATGTTAAATGCAGAAGGCTGCAAAATGCCTAATTGAAAGATCAGATGCTGTTCGTCAAGCTTGTGTTGAGCTTCATTGAAACAGTCTCAGAGGTCAAGATTCAAAGGGGTCACAGTAAGATTGGAGTGGAGAGTAAATGCACAGAGTCGGAATCTTGGGATCAGACTTGTGGACTAAATACGGTAGTTCTCCAAAGCAGTCACTTAATCTATATCTGTCCCCCCTCCCTCATGTTGATGAGAGTATATTGTGAGCAGTGAATACAATGTACTGAATTGAAAAAAGTACATATGACTCATTTGGCAACTTGAAAGGAGTGTTTAGGACCTTGGGTGATGAGAATAGATGAGGTAAAAATTCAAGTTAATCGCTTGCATTTACATGGAAAACTCCATTAGAAAAGGAGGGGTGTATGTAGGGGATGGTTGTTAAGTGGATTAAGATGCCATTGAAGGAACAGTCCATTCAGAATGCTGAAAAGGCAGAGCATTTGAGATGTGTAAGAAAGTGACATCATGTCTGTGTGACAAAAATGTGTATTGAAGCACTTAGAGCCACTGCAGCTGGTGGATAGATGGTTCTCAGAGGGAGGGGAAGGGATAAAGGTGAGAATGGAGGAATTGTGATGAACACTGCCGAGGGCCTGTCAACCATAATGGAGGGGAATCTTCGGTAAATGAAAAAGGAGACATATCTGAAGCACTGACGGTGAAGGTGGCATAATTTGGACAGATGTGACGAATGTTACAACTGGTCCCTAGGCGAGGTCCCCCAGTTTGTTGTACTCCTGGGTGAGAAGGGATAAATTGGGCTTTCCTTGGTTGGTCCCAACAAGGTTACTTTACAAAAGAGCTCTTCCCTCTTGGATCCTTTTTCTTAATCCAAATGAATTTATGTTCTTGAGTTAATGAAAGAATGAGCTTATTTGTTACTAAAATCTTGAAAAAATAATGAAATGCAATATACACACACACACACACACACACACACACACACACACACACACACACACACACACACACACACACACACACACACACGTATTTGACATGAGAAGTGGATCCAAAATAAAAATTAGAATGATGTAAAGATCAATCTTTGGCCTATCCATGAGGAGTAGCTGCCATTAGATTGGATGATTCCGGTAGCAGTGACCTTGGCAGTTGAGCAATTGATTTGGACATTCTTAGACAGGGATATGAACATAGACAAGGATCGCGGGTAGAGATGGGAACATCGGGGTGGCAGCATGGGCTCGTTGGGCCAAAGGGCCTGTTTTCCATGCTGTTTTGTTCTTTGTCCTTTGTTCTTGGTTCTTCAGGTTAGCTGAAGAGAGCTGTACTATTTCCTTTTTGACTATGACTTTACTGACTCGTAACTTTCTTTCAGTCAACACAGAGACAGACCTTTTTTACCTGCAAGTGCAGGATGCTCAGTGATTGTTCTTTAGCTATGATTGTCACAGCGCATACTAGCATAATAGAATTAGACTTCCAGACAAGCAAACAGAGACCAGGGTTCCAATTTGTTTGTAACCCTTTATCTCGTGTGTCCCTGGAAGGGAAAAAAACACGGACATGTCTTTCACCCAGAATTGCTTTCTTTCAACTCAATTATGTCCACAGTCTGGCATTTAATTCACAGGAAATGGTTTCTGCTGAGATGGTAATCAATCTCCATTATCTCCTCAGGAGACATTACAGTTCAGTCTTTGCAATGCAACTCTTCTCTTGAAGTATCTTTGTCTGGAAAAGTTGTGACATGCCATTCTCACAGGACAAAATGGTCAAGTGTAATCCAAATATAAAAGCAAAGTACTGTGGATGGTGGAATCTGAAACAAAAACTGGAAAATGCTGGAAAATCTCAGCAGGTCTGACAGCATCTGTGGAGAATTCTGACAGGAGGTCATCATGACGCAAAACCTTGATTCTATTCTCTCTCCGGAGACATTGTCAGACCTGCTGAGATTTTCCAGCATTTTCTGTAAGTTTAACTCTTATTGAAATTCCAGGAAATTGTTATTTAAAGTCTTAGTTTTTGTTTGAATCTCCTTTTTAAAAAAATAAAAGTTATTTAGAAGTTGAATGTTTCAGGAGGAATTTGGGGCTATGATCCATTGTCATGATATGAAGGTGGAGAAACTGAGAAAATGGCATAGAGTGTTTACAGGGAGGGAGATAAGACAAAGTGGCACCGAGGTAGCTATGGGAGTCAGTGGGCTTATAGTGAATATTGGTCAACAATCTATCACAGGAATGGAATTGGGAAGTTGAGGAGAGTTGATAAGCAATTACATGAAAACGAGAGAAGGATGAAAACTGAAAGTAAAGTTGACAACATTTTCCACTTACAATCAAAAACTGGAAGCAAAACAAATAGTGCTCTATGCAACAGGAAAAGAAGTGACAGATGGGCCCTAAGCTGGTCTGCAACAAAGAAGATCCTTCAAATCCCATGAATGGCAGGACAATAACAATTCCCACAAAAAACTTTCACTTGGAGGAAATGAGTGGAGTTAAGGAAGAAGTTGTCCAGGAAACGAGTGGGCCTCCATTGAAGGAAGAAGTAGAGAGACGGAAAGAAAAGCAAAATCTTATTCAGGGAAGTACAGCATGTTTAGTCTGTTGAGAGAAGAATGAATATATTTTGAGGGACACAGAGCTACCATTGTAGGAAGTGAGCCTACTGGTTAATTAAGCGAGACTATCGGATACAAAAGCAACCAATGTGCAAAGTACAGTCCTGTGGAGATGTATTAGCTGTTGCCATTGTAATGTAGAAATCACAGCTGCATTGCAAACAAACTTCACTTTAACGAAACAATCAAGCAGTAATTTAAGAACAAAACTGTCTGTGATCGAATATTCCAACACTACATCAACAGCAGGGGAGAGTATTGCTCTCTTCAGCGTTTCAGTGTAGAAATGTCTAGGACAAAATGAGCAAAAGCTGCACTTCCTTTTTCTGACACAATGTCCATATGCAGAATAGAATAGGCTGCTGCAAAATGGTTAAACTCAGTGTTGGAAAAGGCAATTTAAAATTAATGACCAAAATCAGAGTGGCATAGATGGAGCGCAGTTGGAGAAAATGGTTTATGGAGATAGATTCAATTAAAGTCGAGATCCATTAATAAAGACATTAACTGAGGTTTGGGCTGTCCATAATTTTCATTGCTTTTCTAGCTCTGTTGGGTGGGGAATTCCCATATGCCCTCCTGTTCTCTCTACCTCTCATGCTGTGTACTGACAGAATTCCTTTGAAGAGGAATACGTAAACCAAATGACATTGAATTACATAGACTATCATTATCTGCTGCAGCAGTAGTCCCTTGAAGTGAGGAGGACACTTGCCATGGAATACAGCTCATGTTAGGAATTTGTGTATCTGGAAGCTGTTGCACTGCAACCACCACATGGTTTTGGCTGACCACTTGACCATTTAGAACATAGAGCATAGAACACTACAGCACAAACAGGGCCTTCGACCCACAAGTTGCACTGATCATGTAACTACGTACCAGGCCTACCTATAACCGTCAATCCCATTAAATCCCACATATTCATCCACCACCACCGACGACAGTCGATTCCATTCACTCACTACTCTCTGAGTGAAAAACTTACTCCTGACATCTCTTCTGCACCTACTCCCCAGCACCTTAAAACTGTGTCCTCTCATAGTGACCATTTCAGCCCTGGGAAATAGCCTCTGAGAATCCACCCTATCAATACCTCCCAACATCTCATAAACCTCTATCAGGTCGCCTTTCATCCTTCGTCTCTCCAGGGAGAAAAGACCTCGTTCCCTCACCCAATCCTCATAAGGCATGCCACCTAATCCAGGCAACATCCTTGTAAATCTCCTCTGTACCCTTTCAATAGCTTCCACATCCTTCTTGTAGTGAAGTGACCAGAACTGCACACAGTACTCCAAGTGGGGTCTGACAAGGGTCTTATAAAATTGCAACATTATCTCTCGACTCCGAAACTCAATCCCTCGATTAATGAAGGCTAGTACACCATACGCCTTCTTGACTACATTCTCTACCTGCGAGGCTGATCTAAAAGTCTTATGGACCCATATCCCAAGATACTTCTGATCCTCTACACTGCTAAGAGTCCTACCTTGATATTATATTCCTTCATCCCATTGGACCTGCCAAAATGGACCACTACTTGTTTATCTGCATTGAAGTATATCTGCCACTTCTCCGCCTAGTCTTGCATCCTATCTTTGGCCTGCTACAACTTCTGACATCCCTCCAGACTTTCCACAACACCACTAATCTTTGTTTAGGTAGCAAACTTACCAATCCATCCCTCCACTTCCTCATCCAGGTCATTTATGAAAATGACGAACAGCAAGGGTCCCAGAACTCATCCCTGGGGCACTGCCTGGTGACTGACCTCCATGAAGAAAAAGACCCATCCACAACCATTCTCTGCCTTCTGCAGGCAAGCCAGTTCTGGATCCTAGAGGCAACAGCCTCTTGGATCCCATGCCTTCTCACTTTTTCAAGAAGTCTTGCATGGGGGACCTTATCAAACGCTTAACTGAAATCCATATAAACTATATCCACTGCTCTTCCTTCGTCAATGTGTTTAGTCACATTTTCAAAGAATTAATTTGGCATAAGCATACATAGAAAAGTGGGTTAGTTTAGCTCAATTGGCTGGACAGCTGGTTAGTGTTGCAGAGCAACATCAACAACATGGATTCCATTCCTGTACCAGTTGAGGTTATTTGTGAAGGCCTTGCCTTTTCAACCTTACCCTTTGCCTGAGGTAAAATGTTCCTCAGGTTAGATCACCACCAATCAGTTCTTCCCCTCAAAGGGAGAGCAGCATATGGTCATCTGCGACTGTGGTGACTTTATCCTTTCACATAGAATACAACCACAGAAACAGTAGCCTATGCTGGTATTTATGCTCCACACAAACCTCTTTCCCAACTCTACTTTACCTCTTATTAATATATCCTTCCAGATGGCATGGTGGCACAGTGCGAAGCACTGCTGCTTCTCAATACCAAGGACCTAGGTTTGATTCTGGCCTTGGGTGACTATGTGTGGACTTTGCTTGTTTTTGCCATATCAATGTGGATTTCCTCCAGGTACTCTGGTTTCCTCCACAGTCCAGAGTGTAAGTTAGGTAGATTAGCCATTGTAAATGTGCAGAGTTATGGGGATATGGTGGAGGGGAGTGCCTGGGTGGGATGCTCTTTTGAAGTGTTGGTGCAGATTCAATAAGCTGAATGACCTCTTTCTGCACTGTTGGGATTCGATGGTTCTGTTGTTCCTTCTCCCTTGTGTACTTATCCAAATGCATTGATGCTGATTATAATGCCCCAAAGTGAAAATGTTCTTTAATGTATCCTGCAACTGAAAGAGAGCATGATCTCCCTATATATAGCAGGTTATATAGCCCCTGACATATTTGTTTGGCCACTACCTGAAGAGCTGGTCAGACAGATTGGACACAGTGCCACCTCCAACCAGCTCAGACCTAAAGTGGAAATCAAGGTCCTGTTGATGACAGAGAAGCCCATATTTTTATATAAGAAGGGACACATCAACTGAAATATATCTCCAGCACCTGCTGTGCTGTCCCTTTAAAAATTCCTCCCAGGAGAAAGTTTCTAATCAAATAGGAATAAGTCCAACAAGAAACAAGTTCAACTCTAGACTTGTTTTTAGGGAACGAAGCTGGACAGTTGGGTGAGGTATCAATAGAAGAGCAATTAAGTAGTAATGATCATAATTCAGTTAGATTTGGGTAGTTGTGAAAAAGGATAAGATAGACTGAGAGTAAAGATTTTAAGGTTTTAAGTTTAAGGGCCAATTTTACTTGGCAGAGATGTGATTTTGATGTAGTTACTTGGAGGTAAATCAGTGTCAGAGCAGCGAGAGGCACTTTAAGAGGAGGTAGAAAGAGTTCAAAGTAAACACATCTCCGCAAAGAACATGATGGGGTACCTAATGGAAATGAGAGAATGTTCTGAGCAGGAGAGGGCAAAAAAGAAGCTTCTGTCAGACACGAAGAGCTCAATATTACAAAATGTCTAGAAGAATATAGAATGTATTAGTGAAATTAGAAAAGATGCGAGATAAACTGGAGAGACTGGGAAAATTGGTCTCCTTCAAACAGAAAAAGTTAAGTGGAGATTTAAGACAATTGTTGAAAATTTTGTGGAGTAACTCAGGATAAATACAGCCAGAGAAGCAGAGATAAGATGACAGAATTCTAGCCCTGTTGAATGGAGAATGTCTGTATTTCCTCCTGCTCTCTCTCTCCCCTCATATTGTTGTGATTTGGAATTCTTTCCCTGAAAAGGAGTGATGGAAGCTGTGAAACAGGCCATTGAATACACACTTAAAAGGTAAAATTGGCAGGGTGAAGAGGCAAAGTGAATTGGGTAGCTCTTTCACAGAACCAGCACAGGCACAATGAGCTTATTTACCTCTTTTGGTACTATACTATTGTATGGTCCCCAACCATTTGAAAGCATCATTGAATGCAGTTCTGCAAGCTTTTCTCCATTTGCCCTGTCCCTCCACTCGCAGGCAAGGCAAATGAGCACAATAACAATTAATCTGCTGATTTGAGTTGCAATGCAAATGTCCTCAGACTCACATTCCTGATCAATTGACCTGTCATGCACCATAGACCCCATTGTGTGAAGACTGTAAACATGCAGTTTATTGTCCAAGAGAGCAAGATTCATTCCAATGGCTGTTCATGTAAAAATATAATATAACAGATTAATAATAATAAATATGCAGTGGGTCATCAACTTTGCCATTTGGGACAAAAAAAATTAGAACTTGTGCTTGGGATCTGAAGCATTTGTCGTACAACTATAAATTGGAATTGGATTTTCCTTTATTAATACTGATAAATGACGACAGTTTGCTATCCAATCAGCCAAATATTGCAGCATGGCATTAACCTGATAGAAGTGTGCATTACCTTTTCCAATATAAAGGATGGCCAAATATTTAATGTGATGATGAGGAGATAATGATTTAAATTCTTTACTTATCGAGGAAATATCTTTCCTCAGAGAGTGACTAGAATGTGGAACTTTCCAGTACAAGGAGTAGTTGAGGGGAATACGACAGATAGGTTTGAAAGGGAGGTGGGTATCCCCTGAAGGAAAAAGAATATTTTGTTAGTGTTAGATAAAGCAGGCTTGTATGGAACATGAACACCAGCATGGATCAGTTGGGTGAATAGCCAAATGGTCTGTTTCTGTGAGGATTCTTTGAGGTGTTCTGCACCTATTCTTACCTGATTGGCCAAATGAGGAGTCAAGTGGGCAGACCTGGGATAGGTGGGGCGTTGATGCAAGTGGCAATTATCCTGACCTCAGTAACTTGAAGTCTCCGTGATTTTAATACCCGTCTCTTGCCTCTGCGCCCTTTCACCTCATATTGAAAGAGTGCAGAGGAGATTTACAAGGATGTTGCCTGGATTGGGAGGCAGGCCTTATGAAGATAGGTTGAGGAAGCTGGAACTCTTCTCACTGGAGAGACGTAGGTTGAGAGGCGACCTGATAGAGGTTTATAAAATGTTGAGACGAATAGATAGGGTGGATTCTCAGAGACTGTTTCCCCGAGCTGAAATGGTCACTACGAGAGGACACAGATTTAAGGTGCAGGGAAGCAAATACAGAGGGGATGTTAGGGGTAGGTTTTTCACTCAGAGGGTGGTGAGTGAATGGAATCGGCTGCCATCGGTGGTGGTAGAGGTGAACTTGCTGGGGTCTTTTAAAAGACTTCTGGATGAGTATATGGGAACTAATGGGATAGGGGGTAATAGATAGGTCTGTGGCTTGGCAGGTATAGATGTGATCGGCACAACTCGTGGGCCAAAGGGCCTGTTTGTGCTATATTGTTCTATGTTCTATTTTCTATATCCAAAGCTAATCAAAATTCTACGTGCAAACCAAAAACAGAAGTGGCATATCGGTAAAGCCGCCAGGTGAACATAGGCACTGGCTGTGATAACTGATCAGGTCACAGATGCCCTTTATGTCCAGGCATCAGGTCAAACTGGACCAAATGTATCAGGGTGCCCAGGCTTCAGGATTCAGTGCCATCACCAGAATGCTTCAGGTCCAAGGGGCAATTGATGGCACACCTGTCACCCTATGAGCACCATCTCAACAGGGAATGTCCTAAATCGACAGGAAGGGCTTCCATTCCCAAAACATGCAGCTGGTGTGCGACCACCAACTGAATATCATACTGTACACATTATCCTGGGAGTGTGCGCAATATCTACATCTTGGCAAATTCAGAGATACCCGGAGACTCCGCGAGTAATCCTTGACTGAAGGATTGACTAATAGGAGACAAGGGTTACCCGCTGATGTCATGGTTAATGGTGCCAGTGCTGAGGCCACAGACCAATGCGGAGTACCATTACAATGAGGTCCACTCTGCCATCTGGAATGTTATTGAGCCCTGCACGCACTCTCTAAGATGTGGATCAGATGCCTGGACTGGTCTGGCGCGGCTTTGCAGTACAGAGATGCTCATAGAGATTGTGGTTGCTTGCTGTGTGCTCCATAATCTTGCACAGCAGTTGGTGACGTGGCGGTTGAGGTAAACAAGGGACAGGCAGTCTCCAAGAAGGGGGATGGGGAGGAAGACAATGACAACACTGAGGAGAAGCCCAAGGAAGATCCAGAGGATGCTGGACAGGTGGGGCCAGGGTGCTACAGAGCCATACGACCAGGGAGCCTCTAATTGCCTCCACATTTGATGTCCCAAGGGAGCCATTCTGGCAACTCAATCCACAACATCTCCATATCTCAGACCTGACATGGATTTTATACTTATCTTTCCCTTCCTCTGGAACACCTACCCTTCCCATGCACACATCCCTCACGCATTTTTAGGCATTGCCAATGGGTCTGATCGCAAGGCTGGAGCATGATGATGAATCACTGTGAAGATTGCTGAGGTGCCCCTCATGATGATAAAGCTGACTCCTGTCTACCTTAAGACATTCCACTGACCTTCTTTTCCATCCTGGAATGAGAGCACTTTCATCTGGCCCACAGATAATCCAGTGAGTAACTAGGTTCCGGATTGGAGTGGGGTGTGAATGGGTGGGTAGTTTGTGGGGGTGGAGGGGTTTTGGTTTGACTGAGGATGAAGAATTCCTGCAGGGAGAGTGGTACAGTTGTCAGCCAGCATCTCTCAGACTGTTTCACGTGGCTTCTTCTGGAGGTTAAGAGAGACCTTCCAGGGAATTATAGGCCAGTGAGTCTTACTTCTGTTGTGGGCAAAGTATTGGAGAGAATTATTAGGGATAGGATTTATAGTTATTTAGAGGGAAATGAATTGATTGGGGATAGTCAGCATGGTTTTGTGAAGGGTAGGTCGTGCCTTACTAACTCATTGAGTTTTTTGAAAAAGTGACCAAAGAGGTGGATGGGGGTAAGGCGGTTGATGTGGTATATATGGACTTTAGTAAGGCGTTTGATAAGGTGGCCCATGGAAGACTTCTGCAGAAAATGCCGATGTATGGGATAGAGGGTGATTTAGCTAATTGGGTTAGGAATTGGCTAGCAGATGGAAGACAGAGGGTGGTGGTTGATGGGAGATATTCATCGTGGAGTTCGGTGACAAGTGGTGTACCTCAGGGGTCTGTTTTGGGGCCCCTGCTGTTTGTAATTTTTTATAAATGATCTGAATGAGGGTAATGAGGGATGGATTAGTAAATTTGCAGATGACACTAAAGTCGGTGGAGTGGTAGATAGTGAAGAGGGGTGTTATAGTTTGCAGAGAGACTTGGACAAGTTGCAGAGCTGTGCCGAGAGGTGGCAAATGGAGTTTAATGTGGAAAAGTGTGAGGTAATGCACTTTGGCAGGAATAATAAGTGTGTAGAGTATAGGGTTAATGGTAGGATTCTTAATAGTGTTGATGAACAGTGGGATCTTGGTGTATTTGTGCATAGATCCCTGAAAGTAGGCAGTCAAGTCGATAAGGTTGTTAAGAAGGCATATGGAGTATTAGCTTTTATTGGTAGGGGGATTGAATTTCGGAGCCGCAACGTCATGTTGCAACTGTACAAAACTCTAGTGCGGCCGCACTTGGAGTATTGTGTGCAGTTCTGGTCCCGCATTATAAGAAAGATGTGGAGGCATTGGAGAGGGTACAGAGGAGGTTTACCAGGATGTTGCCTGGTAGGGAGGGCAGGTCTTATGAAGAGAGGCTGAGGGATTTGAGGTTGTTTTCGTTAGAAAGGAGGCGGCTAAGAGGGGACCTAATCGAAACATATAAGATGATTTAGAGGTTTAGATAGGGTGGACAGTGATAGCCTTTTTCCTAGGATGGAGAAAGCTAGCACGAGGGGACACAGCTTTAAATGTGCCCAGACAGGCGCCGGAATATGGCAACTAAGAGATTTTCACAATAACTTAATAGCAGTCTGAATGTAAATCTACTTGTGAATAATAAATAAACTTTAAACATAAACTTCAAACTACATCAACTGAACCACCTTCATCTATGCACCCAATCACCTCCTCAAAAATCTGATCAAATTTATTAGGCATGACTTCCCTCACAAAGCCAAGCCGGCTATCCCAGATCATACTTTGTCTGTCCAAATGGAGATTAATTCTCTCATTCAGAATTTGCTTCAATAGTTTCCTTCTTCAACGGTCTACAAGGATTTCCTCTAGGTGCTCTGGTTTCCTCCCACAGTCCGAATATGTACAGGTTAAGTGGATTGGCCAGGTTAGTGTATAAACATGTGTAGGTTACGTGGTTTAACCATGGTAAATGAGCAAGATTACAAGATGAGCCTGTGTAAGATTCTTTTTGGAGAATCAGTGCAGACTCAATATACTGAAAGGCTTCCTTCTATACTGTAGGAATTCTATGGTTTTATGGATGTGATTGCATTGGGGAGGGTGCAAATGACATTCAACAGGCTTGGGATGGCACATTTGAGCCATGAAGGGAAACTAGATAGGCTTAAGTTGTTTTGGTTAGAACAGATAAGGCTTAGGGATGACCTGATTGAAATTATGAGGGATACGCATAGGGTGGATAGGAAGCAACTGTTCCTCTTAGTTAAAGGGTCAGTAATGAACAGCATAGTTTCAAGGTGAGGAACAGGAGGTTCAGAGGGGATTTGAAGAAAAGAATTTTTACCCAGAGGGTAATAGAAGTCTGGAATGCACTTCCTGGATGGGTAGTAGAAGCTGGGAAACCTTACAACCTTTAAAAAGCACATGAATGATGACTTGAAATATAAAATTCAAGGCAATGGGCCAAGTGCTGGAGAGTAGGATTAGTGTAGATTTAGGCTGAAATTTTACCACCGCCATGGGAATTGTAGCGGGTGAAAGGTAAACAATGGGAAGGTCCATTCACTTTTGCAGGTTTTACAGTTTTGGAATGATTGAGGCAGTAAAATCTGCCCATGGTGTAGTTTTGTCGATGCAGACTTGATGGGCCGAAGGGCCTCTTCTGTACTGTATAACTTTTATGACAAAATACATTTTCCAAAAATTTACTATCTTTGGGCCTGTTTTGACCTGACTCTCCTGCTCATGAAGTTAAAGGAGCAGGAGAAGCAGAGACTCCAAGCTCAGGGCCCAGATGGAATTGTTTGAAAATCTAATCAACATACTTAGCAAAGGATCTAATCAGTTTCCATCAAGATATCCTTACCGTGTACTCAATAAAGTTGGTTAAGGTTCAAGGAATTGCAATGGTCCAATGAGTGCGCTGATTTAAAATTGACCTGTTAAATTTCTTAATTACATTTGCTGAACGTAACCTTCTCCCCTTTCCCTTCTGTGTCTTATCAGTTTCTACTGGAAATATGACACACTGTTTTCCATCTACAGATGAACCAATAATGCAAGACCCTGTCTGCCTCTCTGGTGGATGTGAGGCATGCCTGCTGCTATTCTGAGGAAGATCAAAAGACTCCCCTAATGGCATGCCTCAACCAACGTAAGCTAAAATTGGATTTCTTTGGTAATTTATCTCATTGAGTGTGGCAGCTTTTTGATCACAAATTGATTTCTTACATCACAACTGTGATTATTTCAAAGTACTTCATGAAATGCTTTGGGAAATCCTGAGGTTATGGAGTGCACTGTTTAAATGCAAGTCTTGTTTCTTTGTGTTGAGGGGAAGGATGGGGCAGTGCCTCAGCACTGACAATCAATGCAGCACTGCTCTTCATAGGTTATTTTCTTGACATGTTTCATTCTCCTTTTCAACTGGAATTCTCAATGGGATGAGAGGCTGCCTGGAGAAAAGGTCAGTGAATTCAACCTTTCCCTCTCCCAGTGAATCAAGTGCAGCGAATATAGTGAAATCAAAAGTGAACAAATACTAGCAGTAGCACACCCAATGCAAGACAATTGACATAGAACAGCAGAGACTGCAGTTAGATTGTTGAAATATAGAGAGCCGGGAGAGAAAAATGGGTCGCTGTCTATGTGAAACTTCCTTCAATAAAGTTTACAGATCTATCACTGGCTCAACATCCATTTGAACTCATCAGTTTAACTCTCCAGGGCAACTGTGATCTTTTAAAAATCTCCAGCTCTGGTCTTCATTTGACAGTAATTATTTAACATCTGAGTAACCTTTGACTCTAGTTCCTGTCTAACCAGCTTTGGCAACAGCATTTACTAGTCATGCGCAACAGCTTGGATAAACAGGTCAGCAATGCATCTCAGGAAAAGTTTCCAACCCTCCAGAATGATCCAGTAGGTATAGATTAATCTCTGGGACACTGTTGCAGCTTTTCAGGAGAAATATCATCGGAACCTGTTAAAACTGAATTGTCTAATCATATTTGCTTTTCAACTGAAATGGAAATATGTTGAGTGCGAGGAAGAGTATGTCGACTGGCAAAGCACGGAGGCCAATGTCAGGAAGATGGCAAAAAAGAGAAATGTTTTTCTCTCAGAGAGGTATTTGTCTATAAAATTTTTTACTCTGAAGAGCAGTGAATGTTTGGTTATGGAATATTTTCAAGGCTGAATTAGATTTTTGATAGATGGGAATTAAGGGTTATGGGGGAGGCAGACAGGAAAGTGGAGCTGAGACCACAATCAGCTCAATCATGATGTTATTGAATGGCCTACTTATACTCCTAAGTCCTGTGTTTCTAATTTTCACTGAAATAAAATCCTCCAAGCGTGTGGTCAACCAAGCAACTTTTAAAAGTTCCATTTTAAATAGTGATTAAACTTTAGAACTAAAGTTCTCTGCTGCAAGAACAATTGTATCATTTGATTAAAAGAATGTCTTTATGTTATTCTGATAAAACGACACAAAGTACTATGGGAAGGAGAGATTTCCATCTCTCAGGCATGCTTTTTGTTCCACTAAACTGGCTTTGGGCTGATAAGATGTCAAAGATATTGTCTTCCTCAATTTTTCACCTGTCCTTGCTACAGATCTTGATGAATGAGAGCAGACTCCTACTCATTTCTAAAGTGAAAGAGGCCTCAACACTGAGTGAGCATTGTTTTCACCTGCGTTCTAACACAGTGCTTTGTGATTGAGGTTTTGTCATGTCAGTGTTTAGTCGCTCCGTCATCGAGGCGCATGAAAAACAGAGCACTTGCAAAACAAAACAGCACTTGTATACTTGTGCTTCTTGCAGGATTTGATGTGTCTGGAGGCTGAGTCTCCATTTGTCTTCTAGACTAGACTTGCAGCTTTTGTACTGGTTTCATTAAGGCACAATTGGACTGGTCTTGATTAAGTTTCACAATCTGCTTTAATCTAAATTAACTTCAATCCAGCAGACTCAAACTCAGATTGGAACTGATGATATTGATCTGCAGCCCAAAATAACGAGCAAAATTACACGGCATCAGACAGGGTGTAGATTGGGGCTCCTATCCAACCCTGACAATTCCTGGTCAGGGGTGCATTTGGAATCATAGAATTATAAAATCCCTACAGAGAAGTAGGAGGCCATTTAGCTCATCAGGTCTGCACCCACCACGATCCCAACCTACACATTTACCCATTAATCCCACTGATCCTAGGGTCAATTTAGCATGGCCAAACAACCTAACTTGCACATCTTTGGAAAGTGGGAGGAAAATGAAGCACCCAAAGGAAACCCACGCAAACACAGGGAGAATGTTCATACAGATAGCACCCAAGGTTAGAACTGAACTCAGGTTCCTGATGCAGCAGGTTCCTGTGCCACCATGCCAGCTTAAGTTAATACTAACTAATAAATGGTATATCGTAAGGGAGAAAATCTCACTTCCATTCAAACTGGCATGATTCACGGATGTAGAGATGCCGGCGTTGGACTGGGGTAATCTCAGTAAAGTTTTACAACACCAATTTTAAATCCAACCAATTTATTTGATAGTAAATCCGCGAGCTTTCGACGCTATGCGCCTTCGTCAGGCAAATGCAGTGTTCTGATCTGCAGAGGCACTCATATCCACGCAGACAGTTACAGATTGCTGATTAGAATGCGAATCCTTACATCTAACCTGCGATTCAAGTGTTAAAGTGGCTAACAATGTGTGTGAAGGGAATCCTGAGCATTGGTTAGAGAATTGTGTATTTTCGCCAGACAGCACAGTAAGTGAGGTTTTTTGCTAACCCAGGCAAGTTACGGGGGTTACAGATAGTGTGTCATGAAGCCAAGATCCCTGTTAAGACCGTCCTCATGTGTGCGGAACTTGGCTATCAATCTCTGCTCAGCAACTCTGCGCTGTTGTGTGTCACGAAGGCCCCCTTGAAGAACATTTACCCGCAGGTTGGAGGCCGAATGCCCATGACTGCTGAAGTGTTGACCCACAGGAAGGGAACTGTTTTGCCTGGTGATTGTTGAGCGATGCTCATTCATCCGCAGTCGTAGTGTCTGCATGGTCTCCCCAATGTACCATGCTTCGGGACATCCTTTCTTGCAATGTATTAGGTAGACAACGTTGGCCGAGTTGCAAGAGTATGTACCGTGTACCTGGTGAATGGTATCCTCACGTTTGATGATGTCATCCATGTCTATGATCTGCATGTCTTGCAGAGGTTGCTGTGGCAGGGTTGTGTGGTATTGTGGTCACTGTTCTCCTGAAGGTTGGGTAGTTTGCTGCGAACAATGATCTGTTCATTATCATGATTCACGGAAGCATCCTGCCACCATAAGTGCATTAAAGATGACCGTTCCCAGGAATTCATTGCTCATAATTCACTATCTCTGTGACCAAACCTACAATCCTCCCAGAACTCCATGCTTCTCCCAAATCTTGCCCTTTCAACATTGCAGATTTCTATAGACTGACCACTGACAGTCATGCCTTGAACTAGAATGTGGACCCTGTAAGGAAACAGTCCTTTAGGGGTTACGTGATTGGGTCAGATCCTATAAAGAGACTGCACAGGAAATTGAACCAATCAGGAGTCAGGGCACATGTCATGGGATGAGGAGAAACCTCATTGCAGCCAGGGAAGAGAAGAGGGTAGACTTGTGTAAGAGTTTTGTCAATCCTTTATCTTGAATATTTATTACATTAACAATGAATCATTCATTGTTGAAGCCCCAACACATCACCTTCTACTATACTACAGCCCTAAACTCTGAGATTCTCTCCCTTAAACGCTCTGCCTCTCCAGCTTCATTAAAACCCACCTTTCAACAAAGATCTGAATCATCTTCTTATGTATCCTTATTGGTTGATATCAAATTTTGCTTGCTAGAGATTCTTTGAAGCATCTTGGTTTGTGAGAGTGAAAACATTTGTATTTCAGTCTAGAGAAAGTTATACGGTGGAATTCCCTGGGAGTCAGTTTTGGGACTCCTGCTGTTTTTGATCTCTATTAATGTCCTAGACCTTGGTGTTCAAGGCACAATTGCAAAATTTGCACGTAATGCAAAGCTGGCATTATTGTGAATTGAGAGATGATGAGTAATTCCAGTAGAATCAGCATAAGGCACTGCTGGCACAAGTCTCCTTTTGTACTACAGATATTCTATGATTCTATAGTACTAACTTCCAAGAGAACTTTCGTGATTTGAAAATGACCATCACAATAACATTTAAATGTTGTTATCGAATACCTGGAAAGGGCGTTACAAAAAGCAAAATTATATACAATTTGGATGTTGAAGACAATAGTGCACATTGTCAGTGAGGAAGGATTAATTTCACACGACTAACCTCAACTATATTAATATAGAATTTAAGGACATATATCATATAATAAATGAATTATGCAACACAGAAACCTTTCAGTCCATCTTTTCTATGCCAATTCTTTGAGAGCTATCTAATTAGTCCCACTCCCCTGTTCTTTCCTTTTAACCTGACAAACTTCCCCCTGATAGAAAAACCACTTGCATTAATTTTGTGCTTATTTTGAAAGGTAGAACTGTCTCGTCCCATGAGAATTCACTTGAACTGGCTCACTTTTACTCCTTTCATGTGGAACTTCAAGAAGAAAATGATAATCTTTGGCTGGTGTCTCCACACCAACATGTTTGACTCCTGAGGGAGCAAATAGGGACATTGCTTGCTTCCCCTTCCCTAAGATTAAAAGCTGCTTCATTAAGTTGAATTGAAATTCACTACTAGCACACCTATCCATTGCCATATAACCAGAACTACTGTAGGCAATTGTGTATGTGTTTCTCTTACCAACCTGGTGACAGCACATTGGGTTTAATATAGTCTATTATAGTTCTATATATAGTATATATAGTATAATATAGTTCTATAGTCAGACCATGCTTAGCTGTCAAACAGAGAATTAAAATTGACAGCGAAGAATTCTCCATACTCTGATTAATTACTAAAGAAGGTGGGAGGAAGGAGGGGCCCCTTTCACTGTTAATGACTTTTTAATGCTTATACAGAATGGCTGTGCCAGTAAAAGAGTGTCACATTAATTATTCTGTTCAAACATTTGGCAGCAAAAGCAATCTGACTTCTTAAAGTGTGTTGCTTTAACATAACAGACGAGAGTGCCAGGACTAGTATGCTTATACAGCCATTGAATGTGCCCAGGGTCTGATCAGCTTGAACTGTAATGACTGTTTTGGAGATCCTAGCTGGCTATGCATTTCTTCCAAAAGATCTCCTGCAAGCACAAAGATCTGGTAGGATCATCTGTATCCTTGTTGGCTCTTGATTTCCACAGCCGGATTGTGTCACAGTCTCAGCAAGTCATGTGAAAACAATAACTCTAAGCTGCTCTGAACCTGCTGGCTTTTGCCTGAACCCAGCAATTGCCATTGTGTTATCCATGATTGTAATCTATGGAAAGTGGTCAGCAGTGTGCCTGTGATTTCCAAATATACATAGTAGACCACAACGTTCACTTGCAAACTTCCATTCATAAGCCTTTGTTGAATGTTAAAATGAAAGCAAAAAATTGAAGATATTGGAAAACTTAGTTAAAAATAGGAAGTGCTGGATAACAAGAGCAGGGCTGGCAGCACCTGAAGAAAGAGGAATCAGAGTTAATATTTCAATTTGAAAAGACTCTTCCTCAGAAGAAGAGTGATATTTGACTCGAAACACGGTTTCGCCCTCCACAGATGCTGTCTCACTTCTACGTTTGACACATATTTTTGAAGAGTTCAGAGAAGCTGTTTTGAAGTCGAATGGATATTTCTTCAGGGTAGATACAGATGGTCAGACAAGCGTCAATAATGAATGCAAAGTTCTGAATTGATAAAGCAGCTTCCAGTGTACTGGAAGATCATTTCTCTGCAGTATCTTTCATACCCGTTAGTGCTCAAAGATTTATGATGATGATTAAGCTGACCAGATCATAATTCAGTGTGGTGAACTTGTGTCTTTCTGATTGGCTGGGCTGACACTGCTGACTGAGACCAATTCCTTTAGCTGATTCTGGAGCTGATTACTACACAAACATGAGGTAAAATACAACTAGGCCTCTGTAAAACAGGTCGAATGAAATAATGCAACAAGTACTCTACACTGTGATGGCATTCACCCACCTGCATGTTTGCATCTTCACTGATGATATTTCGGTGAAATTAATGAGAGTCGCGAATTGCAGATTGTAAGCTTTCAGCAATCTATAGATTCTGATTTTGGCCAATAAAGAAAATTGTTTTGAAAGACTGCTGGCAATTCAAGTCACTTTCCTAAAATCGTTCTGTAACTGGTTGGCATTAGGAAGTCGACATTTGGCTGCAATCTCTATCTTGCAAAATACCATAAATCTGCATCATACTTGATTGATAATGCCCTCTCCTATAAGTCATGAGCTCAAGTTACACTCAAAGCTGCGTCTATAATTCCATTTTCTATTTTTATTTCAGACCTGCACAGTGGTTAGCACTGCTGCCTCACAGCATCAGGATTTAGGTTCGTTTATGATCTGTGTGGAGTTTGCAGTTTATAGAATCATAGAAACCCTACAGTACAGAAGGACATCATTTGCCCCATCTAGTCTGCACTGACAACAATCCCATCCAGGCCCTATCCCCATAATCCCATGTATTTACCCCACTAATCTCTCTAACCTACACATCCTGGGAAATAAGGGCAATTTAACATTGCCAATGCACTTACCTGCACATCTTTCAGACTGTGGGAGGAAACCAGAGCATCTGGAGGAAACTCACACAGATGTTTGGTGGGAGGCGGGGAGGCAAGAATGTGCAGCCTCCGCACAGATAGTGACCTGACCCAGAATTTGAATCCGGGTCCCTGGCACTGTGAGGCAGCAGTGTTAACCACTGTGCTGCCCATAAAAAGAAGCCATTTGGTCCATCATGCCTGACCAATAACAACCTCAAACAGTCCCTATCCCTGTAACCCCTGACAGTAAGGGACAATTTAGCATGGCCAATCCACCTAACCAGCAAATCTTTTGCACTGAGGGAAGAAACCAGAGCACCCAAAGGAAATTCACACAGACATGGGGAGGGGGAAACATGCAAACTCCGCACAGACAGTGACTCAAGCTGGAATCGAACATGGGTCCCTGGCGCTTTAAGGCAGCAGCATTAACCTACTGCGTCACTGTGTTATTCAATATATGTTGAGGTTGCGGGAGTGGCAGGGGGAGGGGGGTAACAGAAGGAGAAATATCATTGCTAACTATCAACAATGATAGCAGCACACGGGATGAGTGAGCATGAAGTTTTAGAAACATCACACGAAGCTGCACCGCCTCAGGTCACGACCTGAGGCAGGAGGTTTCTCTCTGTGCCTCCATGGGTTTCCTCCAACTGCTCCAGTTTCCTCCCATAGTCCAAGGAATGCAAGTTAGGTGGACTGGCCATGGTAAATGCGCAAGATTATGGAGATAGGGTGGAAAAAAGGGATTCTCCTTTGGAGAGTCTGTGCAGACTCAATTGGCTGGGTGGCCAATTTCTGTACTGCAGGAATTCTATGGCTGTATAGGAAGGGACTGTTCAAATTTCCAGACAAAGCCATTGCCTTTGTGAAGACTCATTGAGTTTCAAAAGTCTTTTCACATTTGGGTACGTATGCTTGTAACCCACACAAATCCTTCAAGAACCTAACAACATTTCAATTGCAACGTCAGGTGATCCTTGTTAGTTTTTTAAGCACCACTGTGCCCATTGTTTAAGACAGCACAGTTTTTTTTTCACAAAATCTACATCATTTGAAAATTGTAAAGCATTTTGTGATGTCTTGAAGTTATGAATTGTGCAATATTAATGCAAATTTCTCCTTATATGAGTTCAGTTTGGGCAATTGTATGCCTTATGAATTGGTTGAATTCTAGGTCAAAGATCAGCTTATTCAATATGTTAAATATTTTGCACTCAACACATAATTTTTATATATTATCTGAAAAAGAATGGTGTATGCAGATACAGGAAGGAAAAAGTGAGACAATTCAAGGGTTTATGGATGCGAGAGAGAGGAAGTGTTATCCTAGTTTTATATTAACAGACCATTGACAGGTCCTAATGATTTTGAAACTGATATTTCTGATGCATGAAACAGAGCACGCAGAATATGTGCACATTCCCTGGGGATAAAACTATATATCAACAAAGTGGCAATTTTCAACATGCAGGGTCATTATGAAGTGGCACTTGTGGGTTAATGAGTTTTAGCTGCTCTCAACCAAGTGTAACTTTGGTACTCATTGACTACTTGATAAAACACCAGAACATTTTCATAGCCTCGGTATCATCCTTGCTAACTGTTCACAAAATAGCAGAATAGAAGAAACAAAAGTTGATGCAAGTTGACACCAGGATAGGGTTTGCCTTTAATGTCTCACCTGTCTCAGGGTATTCTTGGGATCTTGAGTTCAGTGAAGTCTCTGATCGCGTGCACAATGTTCTAAAGTGGGAAGGTAATCAGCCAGATGTCGTGGTACACATCGGTACCAATGACGTAGGTAAGAAGAGTAAGGAGGTCCTAACGACAGAATATAGAGAGCTTGGAAGGAAATTTAAAAGCAGGACCCTGAGGATAGTAATCTCAGGATTGTTACCTGTACCACTTGTCTGTGAGGATAAGAGTAGGATGCTTGGGAGGATGAACACATGGCTGAGGAACTGGTGTAGGGGGCAGGGTTTCTGATTCTTGGATCACTGGGACCTCTTCTGGGGCAGGTGAGACCTGTACAAGAGAGACGGGTTACACCTATACTACAAGGGGACCAATATACTTGCAGGGAGGTTTGCTAGTGTTATTGGGGAGCATTTAAACTAGATTTGCACGGGCATGGTAAAAAGACAGGTTAGTTCAAGCAAAATCACAAATGGAAGGGTTGAGTGTGGTGGAAATAATCTTTTGAGGTGTGTCTATTTCAATGCCAGGAATATTGTAGGGAAGGCAGATGAGTTGAAGGAGTGGATTGACACGTGGAAATATGACATTATAGCCATTAGTGAAACTTGGCTACAGGAGGAACAGGACTGGCAGCTCAATGTTCCAGGGTTCCAATGTTTCCAAAGGCGTGATACAGACAGAGGGATAAAAGGTGGGGGGCAGGAGAGTGGCAATGTTGATTGAGGAAAATGTTACAGTGGTACTCAGGCAGGATAGATTAGGGAGCTTCCATCAGGAGAGAAGCACTACGTATCAATAGTAATATGAACAATGCAGTTTTATCCTTGAGGTCTGTACTGCATTGACGAAGCCACTTTGTATGTGGGAATTAAAGGTTTATCAAACTTAACTGTGGATTAGTTTTAACCTTTCTTGCTGGTTAGTCTACTCTACAGCAGATATATTTGTGGTGTACGGGTGAATTCCCACTGGAAATCTCTCTGCTTCTATACAATGTAGGAAGGAAGAGGACTAACTAGATTTGAGATACTTAGAATAAGGCATTGAAGAAAACATCTGTTCCCTTTTCATAAACATATGTTCTGTGAGGATTAGAGACTGCGGAGGATTAAAGATTACTCATGACGGGTTTGTGTTTGAGGTTTTACTGATTTATTTGGATTTTCAGAAAGCCTTTGACAAGGTGCCTTACAGGGGGACTGCTGAATAAACTAAGAGCCAATGGTGTTAGAGGCAAGATATTGTCATGGATAGGAGATTGGCTGACAGACAGAAGACAGAAAATGGAGATAAAGAGGTGCTTTTCAGGATGGTAGCCAGTGGCCAGTGGTGTTACACCGGGATCAGTGTTGGGACTACAACTTTTCACTGTATACATTAATGATCTGGAAGATGGAAATGAAGGCATTGTTGCTAAATTTGTTGAATGATACAAAGATACGTAGAGAAACAGGTATTGTTGAAGAATGGGGAGGCTGCAGAATAACTTGGACAAACTAGGAGAATGAGCAAAGAAGTGGCAGATGGAATATAACGGAGGGAAAAGTGAGGTTATGCACTTTTCGAAGAATGCCAATGTAGACTATTTTCTAAATGTTGAAAGGCTTGAGAAATCTGAAGCACAAAGAGACTTGGGAGTCCTGGTTCAAGACTCTCTAAAGGTTAACATGCAGGTTCAGTTGTGGTTAGGAAGACAAATTGAATGTTAGCATTCATTTTGAGAGGGCTAGAATACAAGAGTAGGGATGTACTGCTGAGGCTGTATAAGGTTCTGGTCAGACCCCATTTGGAATAATGTGAGGAGTTTTGGGCCCCATACCCAAGGAAGGATGTGCTGACCTGGGAGGGGGCCCAGAGAAGGTTCAAAGAATGATCCCAGGAATTAAGGATTTGTCATACGAAGTGTGGTTGAGGAGTCTGGGTCTATATTGTTGGAGTTTGTAAGTCTAATTAAAACTTAGAGAATACTGAGGGCCCTGGATAAAGTGGATATGGAAGTATGTTTCCACTAGTGGGAGAGACTAGAACTCGAGAGCACAACCTCAGGGAAGCTTAAAACTGAGAAGAGGAGGAATTTCTTCAGCCAGAGGGTGGTGAATCTGTGGAACTCACTGTCACTGTGGAGGCCAGGTCACTGAGTGTATATAAGACAGAGATAGTTAGGTTCTTGATCAATAAAGAGATCAAGGATTCTGGGGAGAAGGCAGGAGAATGGGAATGAGAATCATATCAGCCGTGTAAAAATGGCAGAGTGGACACAATTGGCCAAATGGCTTAATTCTGTTCCTATATCTTATGCTGTTATGGTCTCTACTATGCGACGACTGAAGCAGAGTGTCCTATAGCATGCTGTAAACCAAACTGCAGTATGCTTGTCAGTGACTTTATAGCCAGTCTGTACAATACCATTTCATTTCTGGTTTCTTCAACCAGTGAGTATGAGTGAGCTTGATAATAACCCTGCTAAGGTGTTTTAAAATCCAGAATAAAATTCTGACAATGCAATGTAATAGAGTAAAGAATTGGGAACGCAACAAATAACGCAACAGTTGGCTGAACGGATTATAGACATTCAAAATCTACAGCTCATTTCAGCGATTTCTCCTTGATTGCAATAACGGAATGGCAAGGGCAGCAGTGTGATACTCTGATGTTCAATGTTCTCATTAGCTTTTAGCTCTCTCTCCTCGATCTCATAATGGCCTCATAGAGGCTCCGCACTCTGCACTTTGTTCCTCCTCCAGGTACAAAGCTCACTGCAATGCATGCCAATATCTTGCTTAATGAAACATCGGATTTTCATCTAGCTTTCATTATATTGCTCCTGGGCTGTGTTGATAGGCTTTCCCATGGGTGTCAGCAATGATGATTTAACTGGGTCTCTCTGAGCAGTCAGTCAATAACTCTACTTTGAAGTGGGAAACTTGGACTGACTCAGGAGGAAAGCATCATGGCAACTGTACAGGAATCTTGCACACATACACACTCCCTCTGTCAGTGTACACCAGCTCCCCAGGAATCTTGCGTGCACACACACGCACGCACACACGCACACATGCTGGCAGAAAGATCCCTCTATGGTATACATCAGTGTACGGTGATGAAGAAGAAATCTTTGTGATTGATGAACATTCCTGGGTGAGCTAGTAATTCCTTAATTGGTACAAGTCTACCCTCTGTACCTGTGAGAAAGCAGCCAGAGTCACAAACCCTGAGCACCCACTTATTCTGACTGTTGTCATTACAGATGAAATTGACTGATTTAAATCCCCAGTAAAGGTAAAGCCGCCACAGTCCCAGGTGACCAAAGGGTGTTCTCCCATTTGAAGGATTTAACCTGAGGATCACCAAACCTCAGGCAAGGGGCAAAGATGAGAAGATAAGTCTTCATGATAGACTCAGCCGGTACAGGAATTGAATCCTTGCTGTTGGCATCGCTCTGTATTACAAACCATTGGCAAGTCAACTGAACCAACCAACACCCTCTTTACTTAAATTAATAAATGCAAAATACTGTGGATGCTGGACTCTGAAACAAAAACAGAAAAATGCTGGAAAATCTCAGCAGGTCTAACAGCATCTGAGGACAGAGAGTAGAACCAACATTTCATAGAACATAGAACATAGAACAATACAGCACAAACAGGCCCTTCAGCCCACGAGTTGCACCGATCACATCTACCAATCCACAGACCTGTCTATAACCCCCTATCCTATTCTTTTCCATATACTCATCCAGAAGTCTCTTAAAAGACCCCAGTGAGTTTGCCTCAACAACCTCCGACGGCAGTCAGTTCCATTCACTCACCACCCTCTAAGTGAAAAACCTTTGTATTTGCTTCCCTGCACCTTAAATCTGTGTCCTCTCGTAGTAGAACATAGAACATAGAACATTACAGCACAGAACAGGCCCTTCGGCCTTCGATGTTGCGCCGACCAATATAAAAAGCAATGCCCCTCCAAAACTAAACCATTCCCTTCTCTTCCATATACTTATCAACTAACCTCTTAAACGCCACCAAACTTGGCGCATCTACAACTACTGCAGGCAGGGCATTCCACTCCCGAACCACCCTTTGGGTAAAGAACCTGCCTCTGATATCCGTCCTATAACTATCACCCTTAATTTAAAGCTGTGTCCCCTCGTGCTAGCTTTCTCCATCCTAGGAAAAAGGCTAACACTGTCCACCCTATCTAAACCTCGAATCATCTTATATGCTTCAATAAGATCCCCTCTTAGCCGCCTCCTTTCTAACGAAAACAACCTCAAATCCTTCAACCTCTCTTCATAGGACCTGCCCTCCATACCAGGCAACATCCTGGTAAACCTCCTCTGTACCCTCTCCAATGCCTCCACTTCTTTCTTATAATGTGGGGACCAGAACTGCACACAATACTCCAAGTGCGGCCGCACTAGAGTTTTGTACAGTTGCAACATGACGTTGCGGCTCCGAAATTCAATCCCTCTACCAATAAAAGCCAAGACTCCATATGCCTTCCTAACAACCTTCTCGACCTGACTGCCTACTTTCAGGGATCTATTCACATACACACCAAGATCCCTCTGTTCATCTAGACTACTAAGAATCCTACCATTTGCCCTATACTCTACACATTTATTATTTCTGCCATAGTGCATTACCTCACACTTTTCCACATTAAACTCCATTTGCCACCTCTCGGCCCAGCTCTGCAACTTGTCCAAGTCTCTCTGCAAACTAATAACACCCCTCTTCACTATCTACCACTCCACCGACTTTAGTGTCATCTGCAAATTTACTAATCCATCCTTCAATGCCCTCATCCAGATCATTTATAAAAATTACAAACAGCAGGGGCCCCAAAACAGACCCCTGAGGTACACCACTTGTCACCGAACTCCACGATGAATATCTCCCATCAACCACCACCCTCTTCTTCTATCTGCTAGCCAATTCCTAACCCAATTAGCTAAATCACCCTCTATCCCATACATCTGCATTTTCTGCAGAAGTCTTCCATGGGCCACCTTATCAAACGCCTTACTAAAGTCCATATATACCACATCAACCGCGTTACCCCCATCCACCTCCTTAGTCACTTTTTCAAAAAACTCAATGAGGTTGGTAAGGCACGACCATTTCAGCTCGGGGAAATAGTCTCTGAGAGTCCACCCTATCTATTCCTCTCAACATTTTATAAACCTCTATCAGGTCACCTCTCAACCTACGTCTCTCCAGTGAGAAGAGTCCCAGCTCCCTCAACCTATCTTCATAAAGCCTGTCTCTCAATCCAGGCAGCATCCTTGTAAATCTCCTCTGAACCCTCTCAATAGCCTCTACATCCTTCGTATAATGAGGTGACCAGAACTGCGCACAATACTCCAACTGGGGTCAGACAAGAGTCTTATAGAACTGCATCATTACCTCCCGACTCCTAAACTCTATTCCTCGATTAATGAAGGCCAATACATCGTACGCCTTCTCGACCACTTCTTCCACCTGCGAGGCCGATTTAAGAATCCTATGGACCCGGACCCTGAGATCCTTCTGCTCTACAACACAGCTAAGACTCCTACCCCTTATATTGTACTTCTTCATCCCATTATTCCTGCCAAAATGGACCACTACACATTTATCTGCAGTGAAGTCCATCTGCCACTTCTCCGCCCAGTCTTGCATCCTGGCTATGTCCCGCTGCAACTTTTGGCATCCCTCCAGACCTTCCACAACACCACCGATCTTTGTATCGTCGGCAAACTTGCTAACCCATCCCTCCACTTCCTCATCCAGGTCATTTATGAAAATGACAAACAGCAGGGGTCCCAGAACAGTTCTCTGGGGCACTCCACTGGTTACCGACCTCCACGCAGAACAAGACCCATCCACAACCACTCTCTGCCTTCTGCCGGCAAGCCAGTTCTGGATCCACGAGGTCAAAGCCCCTTGGATCCCATGCCCTCTCACCTTCTCCAGAAGCCTTGCATGTGGGTTGCATTTTGAGTCGAGATGATCCTTCACCAGAGCCCCTCCTTATTTCCATCAGTTCATCAGTCACCTATCTGATTCATTTCTAGAGTTGTGATGGCAAGCCCCTTCAAATGTCTCTGGCTGATACTTTGACATCAATGGTAAGGCATGGCCACCTGGTCAACAGGGACCCAATTCCAGAGTGTTGCAAATAGCTGCCATTGCCTGATGCTTTATTCTGAGCTTCCTGAGATACTGGAGTGCTGGCACATAGAAGGGGCATATGCCCTTTTTGTAAACCAAACATGCCAGCCTTCACCTCCTGTGAACTACATCTCTCTGCTCATTCTCTCTCCTTTGAGAGTGCAGGACTGAGGTGCTCCTTATTATGTATTGTAAACCCATTCATCTCTATTTGATTAGTCACAAGACATATAGAAACATTACAAGAGTTAATTGTGAGTTTATCCCTCACTTCCAACCTGGATTGTAAGCAAACAACACATTGCTAATAAAGCTCTTCTAACTGGTTAAGTAACCCACTCTGTGGCAACCTTGTCATTCTTTTATCTTTGCAGTATAAGTGAGCTGACCACATGAATATATAACACTCCTTAGTGTTGCTGCTGATGCAGTTCCTGCTACTGTTCATCTTAATTCTCACCTGAGGTCCAAAGTAACACAGCAGAAGCTGATCTGATAGATCAGATTTTCAAAGTGCATATTAGATGCATGCGTGAATGGTAATCAGAGTTCTCCAGTGTCCCACATCCTGCTACCAAATCTCTGTTCACTGAAGTGGGAACTGAGAATAGCAACTATGGGTAACACTGGAGAATTCTGGTTGATGCATCCACAACCGTAACCTCTTAGCATAAGTACAGTAAAAGAACTCTTTCACACAAAGTAGGTATATGAGCAGATTTTGAATTTCGACTATAACTGCCTTTATTTCCTCTTCTGGATTCATCTTCCTTGGCTATCATTGTGCACTCACTTTACTTCCATTGGTAAGTTCTAAAAAGCATAGGAAACCCTTGGGATACAAAGTTAAATTGCAGATATGATATGATTTTAATTGAACAATTTAAAATATTGAGATTGACAACTCACTAGGTGAGCAGTTGATTGAGTGATAGGTAAAATTTACTGCAGGGCAATGTGAAGTGATACATTTTAGTAGGAAGATAAATAAAGGATTTTAGAAGAGGTTAGGGAACAGAGAAATGTAGGAATACATACATACAAATCTTTAAAGCTGGCAGAGTAGATTGAGGAAACAGTTAATACAGCTTCCAGGATTCTCGATTTTTTTAAAAATAGGTTCATAGAGTATAAAACCAAGGAAAATATAATAAACCTGTCTACAACCACGGTTCAGCCTCAATTGGATGATTATGTCCAATTCAGGCACCACTCTTTAAGATATGAAACATTAGAAGAATGTGCAAAAAAGATTATAAAGTGATTCTGAGAAACTTCAGCCAAGTGGATAGATTTGAGAAACTGGGCTGTTCTCTTTAGAGGAGAGAAGATTCAGAGATGATTGGAGGGAAATTTTCAAAATCATGATGAGTCTAAAAAAAATAGATATGGATGCGCTGTTACTATTGTGAAAGGATTGAAGATGAGAGAATAGTGATATAAGGTGATTGGTAAATGAAGCCATGAAGATGTGAGGAAAACCTGTTTTTAACAGTATGCTTTGGATCTGGAATGTCCAGTCGGGTGGGCAGTAGACGTAGATTCAATTGTGGCTTTGAAGAGAATTGGATAACTATCTGAACTAAAATGGGCTAAGGGCAAAAGACAGATAAACGGAAATGGTTTCCGTTTATAAGTAGCCCTTTCCAAAGAGCTAACGTGGACACAACAGACTGAACAACATCTTTCCATGTTAAATTGACCTCAGATTCGCTGGAGTGCTAGGGCCCACTTTTAACAAATTTATTGTTTCACATGATGTCGGTTTTGCAGGTATGGCCAGTATTTGTTGCCCATCCCTAATTGCCCTTGAACTGAATGGGCTGTTTGGCCAGGGCAATTAAGAATCAACCGTATTGCTGTGGGACTGGAGTTACATGTAGGCCAGACCAGGTAAGGATGGCAGATTTAGATTCTCACCAATGTCCTTTAGATTCCCTGAAGGACATCTGTAAACCAGATGGGTTTTTTAATGACCGTTGATGAGAGTTGAAAAGAGCTCTATCAAACATTCTCTCAGTCACTTTCTCTCCAAGGAGACAATCTTCATCACATCATTCACTGAGATGTGATGAAGCTGCTCTCCACAGCCCAGTGCACCTCTGTCACACGCACAGCATGATATCCTGCTGATACTTGTTCAGTTCAGGAGCATTTCAGACCTAACCAACTTTTGTCCTGAAATTCATATAACGCAGTGAAGTATGGGTCTCAGAGCCTCGTTAAAACAGTCCTGGTTTCTGTCTTATCATAAAATCCCAACAGTGCTGAAGGAGGCCATTTGGGCCATCAAATCTGCATCAACTCTCTGAGACTGTTGACCCAAGTTTTATCCCCATAACTCCACATACTTATCCTGCTAATCTCTAAACTCTAATCTATCCTCTATCTTTTGGTGCAACATCATCTGACATTAGATCTGTTAATATTGGCAGCTGTTTCCTTAGGGCTGATGATTTAAATTCACTGGGAGCTTTCACACTCAGCGCAGTTGATCAGTTCACATTTCAATTTCAGTCTCCCTATTACCTTGTGATGTGGTGTATTTATTTCAGAAAACAGATTAATCTGGTCATTATCACATTACTGTTGGTGGGAGCTTGCTCTGTGTAAATTGTCTCCAGTGTTTCCTGCATGGCAACGATTGCTAGACTTCAAAAGTACCTGGTTGGTTGGAAAACATGCTGAGCCACACTGAGAATGTAAAAGGTGCTATATAAATACGAGTTAATTTTTCTTTGATTTTCCCATTGCATTAGCAATGGTCACTCAAATATTTGAATGGATGATTGTTCAAAGCAGATAGCAATAGATTTCTAGATACCATGACGGTAAGGAATATGGAAATAGTGCAGAAAATTGATATTGATGTGGAAAGTCAACCACGATTGAGTTAAATGGTGGAACAGGCTTGAGGAGCCGAATTGCCATTCCTTCCCCTGTGTTCCTATGAACTCTTTGTCTACTATTTTTAAGTTGATAATTTGTCAAATAAACCCAGTTGGGATAGTTCATGTCCTCCACAGAAGAGAACTTGCCTCCATCTCTTACCTGGTTTTGTTCTTTGTTTCGGTGTGGTCTACATTTGATTCCAGTCCTACTTTATGAGGTTGATTGATTGGGATTTAACTTTGTATGAGAATGTGAAAGAGATGGGTAGCAAATCAGCAAGCTAATTCATATCTTATCCTTAATGCAGAAAAATATCAGTAGAAATGTGAAATTAGTTGCATATTCACTGTCACACATTTCACGTATTCACTCAAAATCAGAATGTACCCCTTCATATCTTCAGAATATCTGGGGATGAGCATTAAATACTGCCGTGCAAGTATTATTCATAAATTGAAAAATAATTGGCTGTCAAGCAAGGCCTTATACAAAAGCTCCTGAGAGATATTTCACATTGATTCACACCTGTCTAAAGATAATATTTTAAAAAATTTATAACACTTTCTGTGCAATGAATAAATAAGGAATCACATTGAGATGTGATGAAGCTGCTCTCCACAGCCCAGTGCACCTCTGTCACACGCACAGCATGATATCCTGCTGATACTTGTTCAGTTCAGAAGCATTTCAGACCTAACCAACTTTTGTCCTGAAATTCATATAGTGCAGTGAAGTATGGGTCTCAGAGCCTCATTAAAACAGTCCTGGTTTCTGTCTTATCATAAAGTCCCTATAGTGCAGAAGGAGGCCATTTGGCCCATCGAATCTGCATCGAATCTCCAAATGTGTTGACCCAAGTGCTATCTCCATCACTCCACCTACTTATCCTGATAATCCCCTTAACCCTAAAACATCAAAGAGTAATTTAGTATTGCCAATCCACCTAACTTGCATATCTTTGGACTGTGGGAGGAAATTGGAGGAAATTCACACACACAGGAGGAGAATGTGCAAACTCCACGCAGGCTCTCAAGGCTGGAATTGAATCTGGGTCCCTGGCACTGTGAGGCAGCAGTGCTAACCACTGTGCCATCATGCTGACCTCCGTACTGCTCTCTCTTTATTGGTCTCTTATACCAACATGAAATGAAAACGTTTTTGCAATATTGGACACCCAAGGGATGAAAATTAACATCAGTGGTGACAGATAACAGATAATAATGGATGAGCTGCTCATTACATGTATGGTTTGATTATCCTTGATATTAACTTAACTGGAAAGGAGGATTGGATAGGGCATATAACAGCATTCGACTCACTAGCACACATCTTCCAACTCTCGCTTTGTTACATTTTGTGTGATCAATCTCAGCTTCCAGTTTCCCTGGTCAGGTGCAGCACAATCTAGCAGAACTCACTATAACAAGGGGTGAATGGTAGCACAGTGGTTAGCACTGCTGTTTCACAGTACCAATGTCCTGGGTTCAATTCCCAGCTTGGGTCACTGTCTATATGGAGTTTGCACATTTTCCCTGTGTCTGCGTGGGTTTCCTTTGGGTGTTCCAGTTTTCTCCCACATTCTGAAAGATGTGCTAGTTAGATGCATTGACCTGAACAGGCATCAAATTTCACAGTAACTTCATTGCAGTGTTAATAAAAGCCTTACTTGTAACTAATAAATAAACTTTAATTATGAGGATAAATTGTCTATTTTTACATTTCCTCACTTCATGAATTAGTACCCCTTCATGTTAAACACTACTTGCGAGAAGCTCTGAAGGTGGCAAGAGCACAAAATGCACTCTGGGTGGGGACTTCAATTCCATCACCAAAAGTGTCACGGTAGCACCACTACAGACTGAGCTGGCTGATTCCTAAAGGATAAAACTGCTCGACTGCATTTATGGCAGCTGGCGACAGAACTTGCAAGAGACAAAACCTCATTTCTCACCAATCTATCTGGGGTGGCAGTGGCATAGTGGTATTACTATTGGACCAGGAATCCAAAAATTCAGGGCATTGCTTAAGGCACCTGGATTCAAATCCCAGCATGACAGATGGAATTTGAATTCAGTAAAACTTTGAAATTAAAAGTCTAATAATGGCCATTATTGTAAAAACCCATGTTGTTCACTAATGTCTTTAAGGGAAGGAAATTCGACCATCCTTACCCAGTCTGTCACTACATCAGGAGTGACCACCATACAGTTCTTGTAGAGACAGGAGATTTACAAGGATGTTGCCTGGATTGGGAGGCATGCCCTATGAAGATAGGTTGAGGGAGCTAGGTCTCTTCTCCCTGGAGAGACGAAGGTTGAGAGGCGACCTGATAGAGGTTTGTTAAAATGTTGAGAGAAATAGATAGGGTGGATTCTCAGAGGCTATTTCCCAGGTCGCTATGAGAGGACACAGGTTTAAGGTGCTGGGCAGCAAGTACAGAGGAGATGTTAGGGATAAGTTTTTCACTCAGAGGGTGATCAGTGAATGGAATCAGCTGCCGAACTCATCAGGGTCTTTTGAAAGACTTCTGGATGAGTATATGGGATTAAATGGGGTTGGGAGTTTCAGGTAGTTCTATGGCCTAGTACATATGGGTACGATCAGCACAACTTGTGGGCCGAAGGGCCTATTTGTGCTGTAGTGTTCTATGTCCTATTTGCCTAACACTCTATCCTGATGGAGGTCCTCGCCAGTGAGGATTAAATATGGTCCCCAGCAGAACCAGACATATGGCCTCACCATCTTTTAGTAAGATCAGCCACTATATTTTTAACTGTATATAGTTAAAGCCTACTAATAAAAGTATTTATATTCAAAAACACAAAACTCAAGATCTTGTCAATGAGCCAATGTTGCAACAAATTCTAACTAGTCCATTGAAACAACACATGCTATGACCAAGCTCTCTCCTCATTACTCATTCTGCATTTGATCTTCTAAAATCTCCAAAAACTGAGATTGTGCAACAAGTACAAATGGAGCAACATGAAGGCAAGACTGAGCACTGACTTTTCCAGAGGGACAAGGAGTCTTGGCTTGGAATTACTCTGGGTTCCTGCCACAGCCCTTGTGCAGATTGACCTGTTTCTTATACTGTCCAGATCTCTGATAACATTATCTGGAGGAGACATGCAAACTAGTTACTGGTTGAGAAAAAGAGATTCGCCAAGATTAGAGCCTGCTGAGCCTTACCAAATCAGAACCTTTCTGTGATCCTTATGCCACCAGACACCATTGAGGAAGTCAACACTTCACCCTCTCTTCAGGTGCAGACACAGTCTCCAGTTCCCATGTCAACACCAGTTAAACCGACCATCGCTGACCTCAGTTTGAACATGAAAGCGCCAGAGGTTCGCTATCAATGGTTCCAAGAGCAATGACCTCCAGATGACCTGAATTTATAGTATGAACTAACCCGTTGACTATTGTTCACATTGAACTTGTTTTGGAAAAATTGAAATTAAGGGGAGAGGAAATGTTATATATTTGTCTCTTTTTGTTCATTGCAGAGCCGTGCTATTGTAATGTATGCAAGGAAGTATTGTAATGTGATATAGATTGGGAAACAGAAAAGCAGCTATGAGAGATAGCACACCATTGAATAGAAAACAAATTACAAATTGTGGTCAGTGCAGACTTAATATCCGAATCACCTCCTTCTGCACTGTAGGATTCTATGATTCCAAGGCTATGGGGAAGATGAGGGAAGCAGAACTAATTGGAGAGGCCTTTCAAAAAACTACGTGCGGGATGGGCTGAATAGCTTCCTTCTGTGTTGTATAATTGTCTAAATGTTTTGTTTCATTAAATGTTCTGGTATGAGTTTCAAAATGATGACTCGCGTGATTTAACACAATGGAACTCTGCTGCAGACTGTATATGACTAAATTTTTTTCTCACCTTCAGATTCCTTTCAAATGAAAGTCTATTTATTTTCCATTTGACAATAGTTGCTATTTAATACTGAGAACTGCAATTGTGATATTCGCTACGATATGTTCACATACACACATATTGCATTATTGTTTTCTTATCACTTCGGCTTAATAACATACTGGATGCCAAAAGCAGACTCAAGACTCCAATAATTATTTGCAGCAATATACATCCCTAACGCTCAGTGGATTATTTTGCAGGATATAAACAATTGTAAATGTATTATCAAACATTGTACATAACATTGAACAGTACTCACTGTGCACTTTCTAGAAAAGCATTTGTGAAGCTCTGCGGAAGGTATAAATTCATAACTGCAAAATTGTTTTATAATTACATTTTTGCAAAGAAACTCATTCAAATAAAAGCAAGACAGGAATAAGGCAAGTGTATTACATTTAATGTGCCTCTCCCTGCACCTCAATGATCAATCTCAGTTTTTGTTGATACAACAATATCACAAGCCACAGACATATTGAACAGTGCCTGTTCTCAAGATAGTAAGATTGACTCACAGAAAACTGAACTGAATCACTTCACAATGCAACGTTCAAAGAGTGGAGACATCCTTTACTATTTAAAAATCTGGAAATATGGCTTTTTTTCCTGGTGCCAACCCCCAAAATGGCAGCTTTCATACATTTCAGGTTAGAGATGCACTTTTTGACATATTGGGCAAAGAAAGGTGTCCTATATCCACAACCGAAATAAGTCCTACTCAAATATTCAAATAAAGGGCCTAAAATGAGCTTGAGGTCCTGCCCTGAGGCACTTCACACTGGCCTGACTTGGAAACTACCCTTGGGGATTGCCTGCAATTTACAAAGTAGAATTTGTTTTCCTTTCCACAGATTCTCTGAATTATTACAGCAGAGAAGGAGGCCATTGTGTCTACACCAAATCTCCAAATAAGCATTTGCCCTAATGTTATTCCCCTGCCTTCCCCCATAACCATGCAAGCTGATTCTTTGAAAAGAATCAGGGGAGGCAGTGTCACACTAGACTAGCAATCCAGAAATACATTCCCAGTAACGCTTGGGAACCCGGGTTCAAATCCCTTGGTGAAGTTTGAATTTAGTAAGTATTTGAAATTAAAAATCTAATAATGATCATGAAACCATTGTCAATTGTTGTGAAAACCCATTTGGGGAAAAATCCTCCAGGGAAGGAAATCTGCAGCCCTTACCTAGTCTGGTTTCTATGTGACTCCAGAAACACAACAATTGATTCTGAAATGCCCCCTAAAGGGCAATTGGGAATGGACAATAAATGCTGACCCAGCCAGTGAAGCCCATATCCCACTTTTGAATACCTTGATTGAATTCTATGTTCTATGTTCTTCCAGACTTTCAGGCAGTGCATCCCAGACCCTAACCACTCACTGGCTGAAAAAGCTTCTCCTCATGTCGCCATTGTTTCTTTTTCAATTCACCTTGAATCTATGCCCTCTAGTCCTTGATCCTTTCTTGTGTGGGAACAGTTTCTCTCTCTCTACTCTGTCGAGTCCCTTTATAATTTTGAATAAATCCTTTATTTGCCTAAATGAGGAACTATGTTGGACATGGTCATTGCCTGGCACTTGTGTGGCATGGATGTTGCTTGCCACTTGTCAGCTGAAGTTATACTGGATTACAGAATATAGGTGAGCAGGTCAAATTAAATACAAAGCAACAATGACCAAATTAAATGATAGAGCAAGCCCAAAGGACCAAGTGACCTTATGTTTCTTTATTACGAAACAGATGGGCATATGGGTGGCATGGTAGCACAGTGGTTAGCACTGCTGCTTCACAGCTTCACAGCATTTGATTCTCGGCTTGGGTCACTGTCTGTGTGGAGTTTGCACATTCTCTTCATGTCTGCTTGGGTTTCCTCGGTACTCCGGTTTCCTCTCACAGTCCAAAGATGTGCGGGTTAGCTGTGATTGGCTGTGCTACGAAATTGCCCCTTAGTGTCCTAGGATGTGGAGGTTAGAGGGATTAGTGAGTATAATATGTAGGGATATGGGGGTAGGACCTGGGTGGATTATGTTTGGTGCAGACTTGATGGGCCGAAGGACCTCTTTCTGCACTGTAGAGTTCTATGGTTCTATGGATTTGCTCCAAGATCTGGAAGTCTGTTCAGGGCCAATAGCGGTTTGACTCCCATTGTCAGGAACACTGTAAATCTCTGTCCTTAAAGTGTTGTCAAACTCAATACCAAACTTGCTTAGACCCCCATCCTAAAAGTCTGACTCCAACCCAGGACTTCACTCCCAATATTTCATGACTTTTTTGGGATATCAGGATTCCTTTCCTAATGATCTCAGGGTATGCCTTAAAGCTTCTAAAACATTTAATTAGATGGTGAATACAGAATTGTCATTGATTGCTGCTCACTAATGTCCCTTAGGGAAGGAAATCTGCCATCCTTACTTGGTCTGGTTTACAAGTGACCCCAAATCCACATGTGACTCCAAATCATCATGATATGCAGAAAATACCCACTGAATACTGATCTTTGTATTGAGAAGACTAGAATACAAAAGGGTACACAAATCATAAGATCTGGAAATTTTAAACAGCTATACAAATCTCTGATTAGACTGTGTGCCTTTCTGGGAACAGGGTATATTGGAAGGTATATTGGCTTGGATGGAGTACAGATTTACAAGAACATTCTCTGGACTCCAAGATTAAATTATTGCACAGACAACGCTGCTCTAGTGTTTGGTCATTGACTCAAGCCAAAAGGCTGACACCTATTCCTGTGTTTGTGATGATGTGGAGATGCTGGGACATTGGACTGGGCTAAACATAGTAAGAAGTCAATTCCTTGTTTCCTTCTTCCTGTGTTTGTGCACATTGCATTACTGTAGAGAGATTCTTTCAGCTTAGAAAGAAAAACAGAATTAGAGGGCACAGCCTCAAAATAAGTGTGGGGGGGTGTAGTTTAGATCGGAGTTGAGGAGGAACTTCTTCACTCAAAGAGTAGTGAATCTCTGGAATTCTCTGCCCATTGAAGTGGTGGAGGCTACCTTTTTGAATATATTTAAGTCACGGGTAGATAGATTTCTGATAATAAGGTAATTAAGTGTTATGGGGAGAAAGCGGGAAAATGAAACTGATCCACTTCGGATCAGCCATGATCTTACTGAATGGCAGGGCAGGCTTGAGGGGCTAGATGGCCTACTCCTGCTCCTATTTCTTGTGGTCTTATGTGTTCTTGTGGTCAGCCCAGCCACACTTAAAATACCATCAACTTTAAGTGTTAACTTTGTTTTGTACTCCACACATGCTGTTGTTAACTGCGGAGCATTTCCAGCATTTGTTTAGTTCACATTAAACCCTGTCCTGACAAGGATATGTCACACACCACTGATACTGGGAAACAATTTTAAATTGAGCCTTTTGCATTTTTTCTGAGGTTCTATTTGTCATTGAAGAGGGATTTCACAGAGTGGATTCCTGAAAGGGATCAACATATATATCTCTTATTTCAAAAATGTCAGCATTTGAGAGATTCTGGATTGTTACAAGGGAGAAAGGAGAAGAATTATATTTTAATAGATGAGGTATGGTGAGGTATGAACCGAATTGAATTCTATGTAATTTTATTCTTTGATTTACCCATTAAAGGAAAACTATCCACTTCGAGCGGAGAAGTGAGAATGAGAGAATCAATTCCTATCCAAAAAAAGCTTGGGACTGATGACAATTATGGATGCTTGCACATGCTTGTGAGAATATTTATGTGAAGTATAAACATTGATATAGAGAAGTTGAGCAGAAAGATTTGATTCTGTGTTATGAAACTCCCCTGTCTTTGGGTGAATGGGATTTTGGGGAGATTGACTTTCGGGCTGGTCAAGTTGGATCAGAGTATTGTTGTATCTCTGGAACGGGGCTCCAAGTCCGATAAGAAGACAGGAATGTTTTATCATCACAGTGGGATGGGTGTGACAATGTGATGCCTTAGTTTCACATTGTGACCTAGCAAAGTGTGCACTAACTGGATGGAATGGAACGCCAGTCCAAAAGTGTTAATAGTTCAATCAATAAAGATCATACACATAAAGATGCCCAGGGCTGGATGTTATAGATAGATGAATGAAAGTATTGCAGGAAAGTCCCAGGACAGATGTCCCAGGCCAATGATCTGTGATTCAGCCATGCTAAAATTGCCGTACAGTGTCTAAAATAATGTGAACGTTAGGTGGATTAGCCACAATGAATGTACGGGGTTATGGGAATAGGGTGAGGGGTCCAAGGGCAGATCTGGTTGGGATGAGCTTTCAGAGAGTTGGTACAGATGCAATGGACTGAATGGCACTTTCTGCATTGTAGGGATTCTATGATTCTTGGCCATTGAGTGTGCATCGACCATAATCCCACCCAGCCCCTATTCTCCCAAACCCACATATTTACCCAGTTCATCCCCTGACACTATGATCAATTTAGCATGACCAACCAATCTAACCTGCACATCTTTGGACTGTGGGAGGAAACTGGTGCACCCAGAGGAAATCCATGCAAACATGGGGAGAACATGCAAACTCCACACAGTGCTAACCACTGTGCCATCGTGCTGCCCCATGAGGTGTACAATTTAATCGATTATCAGTGAGTTGAAACCTGACGTAAGAATTATGAGGTTGACTGGTTCGAACTGGATGTTGAATGCAGTTATCCTTCATTTTCCACACTTCATATTTTATTTAGTAATTCCAGGTACTAAGTGCTCTGCACAAAGTGCAGGCAAGCATTAGATGACATGAAACACTCTGGGTATTTTCTTTACTTTACAATGGGCTGTACAGAGAGAGAGAGAGAGAGACTGATGATGTCAAACTTATCCGTGGGTTGGAGCATTTCTTCAGTATTTCTTATCGGGGAAACCATCTAACTGGGAAACGCCAGCTCTTTTTCTAATACCAGCTGTTAACCTTTCGCAATAGCTGTCCACATTAATTTGGAAAGAAGACACATCTATCCTTATCTTGATGATTATTCAGTTGGTGCATTTTCCCCAGAGCCTGTGTCAATCTCCATTGAAAGGACAATGCATCTTTTTTCAATAGATGAATCTGCCAGTGTATTTTTCCATGTCCCATTTATTTCTTACATTGTTTTTATCCCTCTAGGGAAAATTCAAGACATTTGCTCAACAGCAAACCTCTTTCAACCGAATCTTTATTTGGAAGGTTGTGTTTGATTGCAATCGCTGAGCTATTTAGATGTGACTATTTTTGATTGTACTGAACAGTTTTTTTTAACCTCCAGGATGAAGTGAGCAGCGAAATCCTTTTGGTTAATGTTTCAGGTCCCTCGCCCTTTGTCAGAACTGTGAGATATTGCAATGGAACCGCTTATAAGAAGTAGCAGAATAAAGGAAAAGGATGTGGGAAAGAAGTGAAAGAGAAAAAAAAGTGACTGAAAGAGATCCAGGGAAGAACAAGAGATGATTAACTTAAAGGATTAATAATGCTTTTCTTTCTCACTGCGCAGAATTACAGAATCACACAGTGAAGAAGAGGCTCTTTGGCCCATTGAGTCTACACTGACACATTAAAAACACCTGAATTCCCACCTAATTCCATCAAGTAACACTTGGCCCAAAACCTTGAATGTTATGATGTGCCAAGTGCTTATCCAGGTACTTTTTAAAAGATGCGAGGTAACTCGCCTCTACCACCCTGCCAGGCACTGCGTTCCAGATTATCATCATCCTCTTCTATACACATCTTGCCTATGCCCCTCATGACTTCTTACACCTTGATCAGGCCATCTCTCGTCTTCTCTGCTCCAGCGGAAACAACACAAGTCCATCCAATTTCTCTTCATAACTTAAAACTCTTACATCCCAGGTAGCATTCTGCTAAGTATTGTCTGCACACCCTCCAGTGCAACCGAATCAGAATGTCAGAATTGCAAATAGCCAGTACTCCAGCTGTGGCTTCACCAAAGTTCTATCCAACTCCAAAATGACCTCTCTGCTTTTTGTAATCTGTGCCTCAATTGATATAGGCAAGTGTCCCATTTGCCTTTTTCACCACCTACAACATAGAACATAGAACATAGAACATTACAGCACAGAACAGGCCCTTCGGCCTTCGATGTTGCGCTGACCAATATAAAAAGCAACGCCCCTCCAAACTAAACCATTCCCTTCTCTTCCATATACTTATCAACTAACCTCTTAAACGCCACCAAACTTGGCGCCTCTACAACTGCTGCAGGCAGGGCATTCCACTCCCGAACCACCCTTTGGGTAAAGAACCTACCTCTGATATCCGTCCTATAACTATCACCCCTTAATTTAAAGCTGTGTCCCTCGTGCTAGCTTTCTCCATCCTAGGAAAAGGCTATCACTGTCCACCCTATCTAAACCTCTAATCATCTTATATGTTTCGATTAGGTCCCCTCTTAGCCGCCTCCTTTCTAACAAAAACAACATCAAATCCCTCAGCCTCTCTTCATAAGACCTGCCCTCCATACCAGGCAACATCCTGGTAAACCTCCTCTGTACCCTTCTCCAATGCCTCCACATCTTTCTTATAATGCGGGGACCAGAACTGCACACAATACTCCAAGTGCGGCCGCACTAGAGTTTTGTACAGTTGCAACATGACGTTGCGGCTCCGAAATTCAATCCCCCTACCAATAAAAGCTAAGACTCCATATACCTTCTTAACAACCTTCTCGACTTGACTGCCTACTTTCAGGGATCTATGCACATACACACCAAGATCCCTCTGTTCATCAAGACTACTAAGAATCCTACCATTAGTCCTATACTCTACACATTTATTATTCCTGCCATAGTGCATTACCTCACACTTTTCCACATTAAACTCCATTTGCCACCTCTCAGCCCAGCTCTGCAACTTGTCCAAGTCTCCTGTCCCTTTCTGCCTTCAGAGATCTATGGACAAACCTGCCAAAGTTCCTTTGTTCCTCAGAACTCCTAATTCTCTTCAGGCAACGAAACTCGAAACATAAGCTCTATCGTCTCTCTACAGTTGCTGTCAGACCTCCTGAAATTTTCCAGCATTTTCTGTTTTTGTATCAGATTCTGATACAAATTTGAGTAAAATACAATAAGAATAAAGTATTTTGCTTTCACTCAGCTTGTTTAACCTTTCTTCATAAGACAACATGACAGCTCAGTGACTATCGCTGTGCTGTGCAGATACATGGATTTGGCCTGTGTCTGTGGAGTTTGCGCATTCTCCCTGTGGTTGTGTGGGTTTTCTCCGGGTGTTCCGGTTTCCTCCCACATCCCAAAAATGTGCTCTTAGGCTGATTGGGTAACAAATTGTCCCTATATTGGTCCCTATATGGGAATCTTCCACAATAGGTATAGCCTAAAGTCATGGATATGTCATTAAGATGTTAGGACGGCGGCGCGGGCTCGTTGGGCCGAAGGGCCTGTTTCCCGTGCTGTGTTGCTCTTTGTTCTTTGTTGTTCTTAACCCCTTCATTGTAGGAATCAGCCTGTCATCAATACAAATATATCTGTCCTTCAGTAAGGAGACTAAAACTGTACCCAGTATTCTTGTTTCAGTCTCACTAATGCCTTGTACAGTTATAGCAAGATTTCACCATTTTTATATTCATTGCACTTGCAATAAAGACCAATGTACCAGCTTTCTCCCAAATTACTTACTGTGCGTGGATTCCTGTCCATAGTATTTCTACTGAGGAGCTTTGTGTTATGTTGCTGCCTCCATTTTCATTTAGTTTTGGGCTAGGGACCGACATTTCCCTAAATCCAAATGTTGGCTAACTTTTTATTCAGCCTCTTAATAGCATCAAGATTCAACATGAATTTTATACATAGCTTAGAGATGTTTTTAACACCACATTAAAATAGAAAAATTTACTTTTCTACAATTCACTTCATGAATGTGATATGTTCCAAAACTTCTTTTAGCCAAATATGTACCTTTCAAATATGCTCACTGTTGTAACATAGAAAATGAGTTACCAGTTTGTGCATATCGAGATCCCACAAAGAGCAATGTATCAAAAGACCAGATAATCTTGAAACCCCTAAGGATAACTCTGAGACAAAGAGCTAACTCTGTGGACAGGCGACTTGTAGCAGCCATCTTTTCTTTGTTCAGCAAGGATTCCATTTGAGTAAAATCACAATAAGAATAAAGTTTTTGAACATAGTGTTAGGGTTTCTGTTGATGTCATAGGAATCCAAAACCATAAATATGACCTGAACCCACAGCCTTCTGACTCAGTATTGTGAGTCAAGATTATGCTTTAGGTGAAGCTGGGTGAAGTGCTGTCACACTTCCTGGTCTAAATACACAAATGGGTATAAAGAACAAAGAACAAAACAAAGCAACAGGCCCTTCGGCCCAACACGCCCACGTCACCACCCCGATGTTCCCACCTCTACCCGCGATCCCTGTCCATGTTTACAGATCTATGGATTAAAAACCAAATTTGAGACAATTTAGGGAGAATTTGTTTTGCCAATTAGCCTAAGAGCACATCTTTGGGATGCGGGAGGAAACTGGAGCATCCGGAGAAAACCCACGCAAGCATGGGGAAAATGCGCAAACTCCACAGACATAGGCCCAAATCCATGTATCTGCACAGCACAGCGATAGTCACTGAGCTGTCATGTTGCCCATCAAATGGTCCAGGTCAAGCATACACTAACGATGTGAAGCACTAAGATACTCTCGGAAAAAAAAATCCAAGAGCAGCCCTCTCACGACCCATCGCGTGTATGCCCCTCATTAGACAACAAGGTGGACCAAAGCACTTGTAGGATAAAAACAAGTACATCAATATCATCATCTATTTACACACTTCCCAGGGATTCCCAAGGCTCATGATCCCTATTTTAAATCAGTTTTCTATACCCCTCCATTCCCATTCTGTTCATGTGTCCATCTAAGTATTTCTTAAATAACTCCAGAGTACCTGCCTACACCACTTTACTTGGCAACGCATTCCATACCCCCACCACCCTCTGTGTGAAAAAACTCCCTCTAGCATCCAAATTATACCTTACCCCACCTCACCCTAAGCCCGTGACCCCTCGTGCTATTTGAGTCCATCCTAGGAAAAAGCTTAACCCTGTTTATTCTATCTATACCCCTCATAATCTTGTACACCTCTATTAGATCTCCTCTAAGTCTACGTCTTTCTAAGGAAAACAGTCCCAATTTGCCTAACCTCTCCTTGTAACTCAGACCTTCCATACCAGGCAGCATCCTGGTAAACCTCCTCTGCACTCTCTCCAGAGTCTCCACGTCCTTCCGGTAGTGACCAGAACTGGACGCAGTATTCCAAATGAGGTCTAACCAACGTTTTATACAACTGCAACATTAAAGGCCAGCTCTTGTACTCTATACCCTTTCCTATAAAGGCTAACATACTATATGCTTTCTTCACAACCTTCTCCACTTGCTCTGCCACCTTCAGAGACTTGTTCACCTGCACCCCCAGGTCCCTCTGCATTTCTATAATAGAACACAGAACAATACAGCACAAACAGGCCCTTTGGCCCACGAGTTGCACCGATCATATCTACCAAACCATAGACCTATCTATAACCCCCTATCCTATTCTTTTCCATATACTCATTCAGAAGTCTCTTAAAAGACCCCAGTGAGTTTGCCTCAACAACCTCCAACGGCAGTCGGTTCCATTCGCTCACCACCCTCTGATTGAAAAACCTACCCCTGACATCTCCTTTGTATTTGCTTCCCTGCACCTTAAATCTGTGTCCTCTCGTAGTGACCATTTCAGCTCGGGGAAATAGTCTCTGAGAGTCCACCCTATCTATTCCTCTCAACATTTTATAAACCTCTATCAGGTCGCCTCTCAACCTACGTCTCTCCAGTGAGAAGAGTCCCAGCTTCCTCAACCTATCTTCATAAGGCCTGCCTCCCAATCCAGGCAGCATCCTTGTAAATCTCCTCTGAACTCTCTCAATAGCCTCTACATCCTTCCTATAATGAGGCGACCAGAACTGCGCACAATACTCCAAGTGGGGTCTGACAAGAGTCTTATAGAGCTGCATCATTACCTCCTGACTCCTAAACTCTATTCCTCGATTAATGAAGGCCAGTACACCATACGCCTTCTTGACCAATTCTTCCACCTGCGAGGCCGATTTAAGAGTCCTATGGACCCGGACCCCGAGATCTTTCTGCTCTACAACACAACTAAGACTCCTACCCCATATATTGTACTCTTCCATCCCATTATTCCTGCCAAAATGGACCACTACACATTTATCTGCGTTGAAATCTATCTGCCACTTCTCCGCCCAGTCTTGCATCCTGTCTATGTCCCGCTGCAACTTTTGGCATCCCTCCAGACCATCCATAACACCACCGATCTTTGTATCGTCGGCGAACTTGCTAACCCATCCCTCCACTTCCTCATCCAGGTCATTTATGAAAATGACAAACAGCAGGGGTCCCAGAACAGATCCCTGGGGCACTCCACTGGTTACCGACCTCCATGCAGAACAAGACCCATCCACAACCACTCTCTGCCTTCTGCCGGCAAGCCAGTTCTGGATCCACGAGGCCAAAGCCCCTTGGATCCCATGCCCTCTCACCTTCTCCAGAAGCCTTGCATGTGGGACCTTCTCAAATGCCTTACTAAAGTCCATGTACACTACGTCCACTGCTCTTCCTTCATCAATGTGTTCAGTTACATTTACGAAGAACTCATCTAGGCTCGTAAGGCATGACCTGCCCTTGACAAAACCATGCTGACTATTTCTAATCAGTCCAAACTTCTCCAAATGTTCATATATCTTATCCCTCAGAAGCCTCTCCATCAGCTTACCAACCACTGAAGTCAAACTCACCGGTCGGTAATTTCCTGGACTATTCCTGTTCCCTTTCTTAAAGATAGGAACCACATCCGCAATCCTCCAATCCTCCGGAACCTCTCCCGTTTCCATGGACAACGCAAAGATCATCGCCAGGGGCTCTGCAACCACTTCCCTCACCTCCCACAATAACCTGGGGTACATCCCATCTGGTCCCGGCGACTTGTCTATCTTGATAGAATTTAACAGGTCTAACACATCCTCTTTCCTAATATCCACATACTCAATCTTTTCCATATGCTGCAGTGCAATCTCCCAGTTCACTTTCCACTGTGAATACCGAGGCAAAGTACTCATTAAGCACCTCTGCCATTTCTTCCGGATTCACACAGACTTTTCCCCCTTCACCTTTTATAGGCCCTATCCCTTCTGTTCTCATCCTTTTACTTTTCACATATTTGTAGAAATATGTGAAAAGAAATATACTCTGAATTACACTGACCAAATTTTTTACATTCAATCTCCATTGAGAGGACATTCATCACTGTCACTGTCAGTTCAAAACTGCTACATATTATGATTTGTGTATCCCCAGGAGCTGCCTTGCGCACAGAGGTCAAGTATTGCCCTAAGCAAGTGGGGGAGGAGAAGTTTCTCGAACCAGTATTCTGCTTCCTCCCATTCCACTTCTTTCACTTCTTACCAGCAGAGATGAGGTGGTGTGTTCCTGACTATGTGTGGCTTCTTGGATGGGGCATTGCCACATGGTACAGATTGTGGCCAATTTTTCCTATGCACCAGTGTCAACTTATCTGCTTTTCAATGAGGCCGTGAGCAAGTCTTTAAAGTTTTGTCTCAGTCCTCCTCAAGACTGGGTGACATCTTTTAAGTTGTGAAAAGAGAACCTGCTTTAAAGGTCAATTATTTGTCATGTGGTTGTAGTGTCCAGATTAGCAGAGCTGATTTGCATCATTCTGGCTGTGATGCTGGAGGAATTGTTTTTGGTCAGTGTATTGCAATTTATATATCTGGTTTCCCACTTGACTTTGAGTATCCTGCAGAAACACCGTTGGAGGAAATTCTCCAGTGCCCAGACATGCCTTGCGTAGGTGACTCAAATCACTGCCAGAGCCAGGGAAAGAAATCAAAAACCCTGTCATTCCTCCTGTTTCTGGTCTTCTATCCCCACCCCTTCCCTGGAACTGTCCATCGTAATCAGGCATGTTGTTTCTCTCTTTTCAAGATTCATCAATCAATTTACCAAACAATTGTAGAAAGATCCCACTAAAATGACCATTCAAAAATGGCAAGCAAATATCAAGATATATCCAAAATAGATATAGGCAACATAGGGTCATTAATAGTAGGAACAGCAAAAATATAATGCAGTGTTGGGGTACATCTTATGGATGCTCCTGCTGCAATTAATAAATGATCCAGAAAGTAAAACATTTTAACTTAACAGCATTGTATGATATTGTTAATTTAACAGAAAACTATCCCATTGCCAATTTTCAAAAATGTGCTGGCAATAACACTGATTTCAATGAGTCCCTTATGAATATTTTGTATACATTGCAATGGGAGAATAAATTCATCAATTACAGCAGATACTGGAAATCTAAAATAAAAACAAAAAATGTTGGAAATTTTTAGCAGTCAATTCATATTTCGGAAACATTGAATGCTTACAATGCAAATTGCAAGAAAAACAACAGATTTTGTTTTATATATTTTGACTGCCTGTTCTGCATAGAAAAAAAATCTATCTCCATGTTGCAGGTCACATTGTTTGTTGGAGAGTTGTAGAAAAGAAAGAGGGAATGAGGGAGGGGATGGGAGGAGATCATCCCATTCACTGGCTGCTGCCTGATCTCCCTGAGTAGGAGAGGTTAATGAAGCTGTTCACTGCTTCACCTCTTCCCCATGACCCTGCCATGTGACTGATGGCATAGGACCACATTACTTACAGAGAGAGAGAGAGAGGGAACCCAGCCAGGCTGAGCCATACTCAGCTGCTGGCTGGCTAGGAGCGGGGGAAGGGTGTGTGGTTGGAAATCCTCTCTCCAGATACTTTAGCAAGCCTGTTTCCACTTCAGAACTTTAGCCGTGCTCACAGTTTCTCACTTGAACCAGAAGGCAAAGATAGTGGTTATTGGGGGTGGGGGCATTGTTGCCCGAGCATTGGCCCAGAGGGGCCAGCCCCTGACTTGGACTCCGGCCTCTGGGGAGCTACTGCTGCTTCAATTCCACACCAGTTTTCCTCTTTTGCCACAGGATCTCTCTAATAGTTCCTGGGTATTTGACTTTCCATTACAACCAGTATCTGTAGATGGGTCAGCACTTTACCAAACCTAATTATTTTATTCATTCATGGATGTCGCTGGCTGCCAGCATTTATTGCCCTTCCCTAGTTGCCCAAGGGCAATTGACAGTCAACCATGTTGTTATGGATCTGGTGTCACATGTACATTACAGCACAGTACAGGCCCTTCGGCCCTCGATGTAGGCCAGACCAGGTAAGGATGGCAGATTTCCTTCTGTAAAGGACATTAGTGAACCAGATGGGTTTTTCCAACAATTGACAATGATTTCATGGTCATTAGTAGATTCTTAATTCCAGATTTTTTTATTGAATTCATGTTTCACTATGTGCCATGGTGGGATTGGAACCTGAGTCTCCAGAATATTAGCTAAGTTACTGGATTAAGTTACAGCGATAATATCATAGGTCATTGTCTCCTCTTACCAAGTCCTTTCATTTTCAGAAGTGTGCCAAGATTCTCATAGTGCTCCTTTCAACAATTTCTAATAGTGAGAAGAATACTTTGAGAAGAGTATTGTATTTTCAGCTCAGAAGGGGAGGGACCATTGATGGACTTGATGACTTGGCAAAAGCTACACATGTTGTGCAGATCTGCTTGGCATGAAATTTCATTGTTCTTCTCCACCCACCACTTACTCTCGTATAACTAGGGCTATAGATAGGGCTTTAAACTAAATAGCGGGGGAGAGAGTTCAGTTATATGAAGAATTACAAAATCAAAGGTAAAGGAGAGGGTATCAGTGCAGGTTAATGATGAGGACTTTCAACTAGTTAAAGGAGCCCAGGGCTCAGGCGAGGTTAGTAAAATCTCAAGACCACGTAATAGGACAAAGAGTATAGAAAGTGGCAGGAATCTAACCTTAGGCAAAATAAAAAAAGTGACAAGCTTGAGAAGGGAGATGGTCAACACAATGCAAGGAGATGGTCTGGGGGAGAATAACCAGTCTGTGACAGGAAGGGACAGAGCATGCAAACAAAGGAATGCACGAACAAATCGGGTCCAGGTAAGAAAGACTAACATAAAGACACTTTAACTGAACGCATGTAGCAATCAAAACAAAGTGAATGAGTTGACGGTACAAATCAATATGAATGGGTATGATCTAGTGGCCATTACAAAAATGTGGTTGCAGGGTGACCAGTACTGGGAACTGAATACCCAGGGGTATCAGACAATTTGGAAGGATAGACAGGAAGGAAAAGGAGGCGGGGTAGCTCTGTTAATTAAGGATAACAGGATAATATCAGGGCAATAGTGAGATGATATAGGCTTTATGGAGCAAAATGTGGAATCTATGTGGGTGGAGATAAGGAATAGTAAGGGACAAATGGTGAGCGTGGCTATAGGCCCCCAAATAATAACTTTGAGGTGGGGCGGGCTAAAAACAAACAAATAACAGATGCGTGTAAAAATGGAATAGCAATAATCATGGGGGATTTTAATCTCCATATTGATTGGTCAACTCAAGTCGGACGCGGTGGAATTGAGGAAGAGCTCTTAGAATGCTGTTGAGATAGTTTTCTCAAACAGCATATTTCAGAACTTACAAGGAGCGAGTTATTTTGGATCTGGTCCTGTGTAATGAGACAGGTAAAATTAATGATCTCCTTATGAGAGATCCTCTTGAAATGAGTGACCACAATATGGTTGAATTTCTAATACAGATGGAGTGTGAGAAAGTAGGGCCCCAAACCAGTGTCCTTTGCTTGAACAAGAATGAGGGCGGAGTTGGCTAATGTAGACTGGCAGTGCAGACTAGTTGGTGGGACTGTTGACGAATAGTGAAGGATTTTTAAGGAGATTTTTCTCAGTACTCAGCAAAAATATATTCCATTGAAAAAGAAGGAATGTAAGAAAAGGGATAACCAGCTGTGGAAATAAAGGAGAGTATCAAATTAAAAACTAATACATACAGAGTAGTCAAAATTAGTGAGGAACTAGAAGATTGGGAAAGCTTTAAAAAACAACAAAGAACTACTAAGAAAGCAACAAAGAAATGAAAATAGATTATGAAAATAAACTAGCACAAAATATAAAAATGGATAGTAGAAGTTTTTACAAATATATAAAATGGAAAAGAGTGGCTAAAGTAAATGTTGGACCCTTAGAAGATGAGAAAGGGGATTTAATAATGGGAAACGAGGAAATGGCTGAGGCCTTAAACAAGTTTTTTGTTTTGTTTTCACAGTGGAGGACACAAATAGCATACCGATAATTGACGGTCATGGGACTGTAGGGGGTGACAACCTTAGAATGATCACTATTACTAAAGAGGTAGTGCTGGGTAGGCTAATGGGAACTAAAGGTAGACAAGTCCCCAGGTCTGGATGGAATGCATCCCAGGGTACTAAAAGAAACGGCAGAAATAATAGTAGATGTTTTAGTTGTAATTTATTAAAATTCGCTGGACTCTGCGGAAGTGCCAGCTGATTGGAAAACAACTAATGTAATGCCACTGTTTAAAAAAGGGAGGTAGACAAAAGGTGGGTAACTACAGGCCGGTTAGCTTAATATCAGTAGTTGGGAGAATGCTGGAATCTATCATTAAGGAAAAAAATAGCAGGACACCTGGAAAAGAATGGTTCAATCAAGCAGATGCAGCATGGATTCATGAAGGGAAAGTCACGTTTGATGAATTTACTGGAATTTTATGAAGATATAATGAGTATGGTTGTCAAAGGGGAACTGGTGGATGTGGTATATTTACATTTCCAGAAGGTATTCGATAAGGTGCCTCACAAAAGGTTGCTGCATAAGATAAAGATACACGGAGTTGGGGGTAAAATGTTAGCATGGATTGAAGATTGGCTATCTAACAGGAAGCAGAGAGTTGGAATAAATAGGTGCTTTTCTGGTTGGCAGTGGATGACTAGTGGCGTGCCGCAGGGATTGGTGCTGGCCTCAAATGTTTATCATATACTTAGATGATTTGGAGGAGGGGACTGAGCGTAAGGTAACAAAGTTTGTAGATGACACAAAGGTGAGTGGGAAAGCAAATTGCGTGGAGGACACTGAAAGACTGCAGAGAGATTTGGATAGGTTAAGTGAGTGGGCAAGGATCTGGCAGATGGAATATAACATTGGCAAGTATGAGATTATCCATTTTGGAAGGAATAATAGTGCAATGGACTATTATTTACTGTGCAGAGAGACCTGGCATCTGACCCAGAAAGGGCGTGAGTCCGATTAGTGTATTTAAAGTAGCATTTAAATATGCTTAATCTCATTCAGTTCAGATTCTCCCAGCTCTCAGGATCGTCTGACTCACAGGTGTGGCTAGAATCTGGCAAGAATCACAAAAACTCAGTCTGCAGGTGCAGCAGGTGATTAAGAAGGCAAATGGAATGATGGCCTTTATCACGAGGGGGATGGAGTATAAAAGCAGGGAGGTCTTGCTGCAATTGTACAAGGTACTGGTGAGGCTGCACCTACAGTACTGTGTACTGTTTTGGTCCCTTAATTAAGAAAGGATATATTAGCTTTGGAAGGAGTGTAGAAAAGGTTCACCAGGTTAATTCCAGAGATGAGGGGGTTAGCTTATGAGGAGAGATTGAGTAGATTGGGCCTGTACTCATTGGAGTTTAGAAAGTTGAGAGGAAATCTTATAGAGACATATAAGATAATGAAGGGTAGTAGTAGTGAGATTATTTCCACTTAGAATGGAAACAAGAATTAGAGGGCACAGCCTCAAAATACGGGACAGTCAATTTAGAACAGAGTTAGGGAGGAACTTCTTCTCCCAGAGGGTAGTGAATCTTTGGAATTCTCTGCCCGTTGGAGCAGTGGAGGCTACCTTGTTAAATGTGTTTGTCACAGATAGATAGATTTTTGACCAATAAGGGAATTAAGGGTTATGGTGAACAAGTGGGTAAGTGGAACTGAACCACTATCAGATCAGCCATGTACAGGGTTGCAAATTGGGGAGTATTGTAGTGGATAGGGAGGATGTGTTAGAAATTCTCGAGGGTTTGAAGTTGGATAAGTCCCCTGGACCGGACGGGATTTACCCTAGGATTCCCTGGGAGGCAAGAGAGGAGATTGCAGAGCCTCTGGCTCTGATCTTCAGGTCCTCGTTGGTTACGGGTGTGGTTCCGGAGGACTGGAGGATGGCGAATGTGGTCCCATTGTTTAAGAAGGGGAAGAGAGACATTCCTGGGAATTATAGGCCAGTGAGTCTTACTTCTGTGGTGGGCAAGGTATTGGAGAGAATTATTAGGGATAGGATTTATAGTTATTTAGAGAGAAATGAATTGATTGGGGATAGTCAGCATGGTTTCGTGAAGGGTAGGTCATGCCTACTAACCTCATTGAGTTTTTTGAGAAAGTGACCAGAGAGGTGGATGGGGGTAAGGCGGTTGATGTAGTATATATGGACCTTAGTAAGGCGTTTGATAAGGTGGCCCATGGAAGACTTCTACAGAAAATGCAGATGTGTGGAATAGAAGGTGATTTAGCTAATTGGATTAGGAATTGGCTGGCAGATAGAAGACAGAGGGTGGTGGTTGATTGGAGATATTCATCGTGGAGTTCGGTGACATGTGGTGTGCCTCAGGGGTCTGTTTTGGGGCCCCTGCTGTTTGTAATTTTTATAAATGATCTGGATGAGGGTATTGAGGAATGGATCAATAAATTTGCAGATGACACTAAAGTCGGTGGAGTGGTAGATAGTGAAGAGGGGTGTTATAGTTTACAGAGTGACTTGGACAAGTTGCAGAGCTGGGCCGAGAGGTGGCAAATGGAGTTTAATGTGGAAAAGTGTGAGGTAATGCAATTTGGCAGGAACAATAAATGTGTAGAGTATAGGGCTAATGGTAGGGCTCTTAATAGTGTTGAGGAACAGAAGGATATTGGTGTATGTGTCAATATATCCCTGAAAGTAGGCAGTCAAGTGGATAAAGTTGTTAAGAAGGCTTATGGAGTCTTAGCTTTTATCGGTAGGGGGATTGAATTTAGGAGCCGCAGCATCATGTTGCAGCTGTACAAAACTCTAGTGCGGCCGCACTTGGAGTATTGTGTGCAGTTCTGGTCGCCACATTATAAGAAAGAGGTGGAGGCATTGGAGAGGGTACAGAGGAGGTTTACCAGGATGTTGCCTGGTATGGAGGGCAGGTACTATGAAGAGAGGTTGAAGGATTTGAGGTTGTTTTCGTTAGAAAGGAGGCGGCTAAGAGGGGATCTTATTGAAGCATATAGATGATTAGAGGTTTAGATAGGGTGGACAGTGATAGCCTTTTTCCTAGGATGGAGAAAGCTAGCACGAGGGGACACAGCTTTAAATTAAGGGGTATGAGTTATAGGACGGATATCAGAGGTAGTTCTTTACTCAAAGAGTGATTAGGGAGTGGAATGCTCTGCCTGCAGCTGTTGTAGATGCGCCAAGTTTGGTGGCGTTTAAGAGGTTAATTGATAAGTATATGGAAGAGAAGGGAATGGTTTAGTTAGGAGGGGCATTGCTTTTCATTTTGGTCGGCACAACATCGAAGGCCGAAGGGCCTGTTCTGTGCTGTATTGTTCTATGTTCTATGATCTTATTGAATAGCGGAGCAAGCTCGAAGGGCGAGATGGCCTACTGCCGCTCCTGTTTCTTATGTTCTTACAATATGTACCAATTCTTTGAACTTGAGATTTGAGAAATGAGTATTCTTCATATTTTTGCTGCAATGTACACATGTTTTCACATTTAATTATGGCTTGGAACTTCCAATCAGGAATTTTTCACTTCTCCTTATTATTAGGAACCAGATATGGGTTGGGATTTTACCATTGAATTGTGCTGTTTTTGGACGTGATGCACTTGTAAAGTGGGGCATAAAGCTATTAGTGTGATTGGCATCAATTTTCACAACTGGCACCTTTTTATGAGTGCCGGATTTCTAGCATGGTCAGCCTGTTGCTGGAAATGAGCAAGAAGCAGATTAATATATCCAAATTTATTTAAATAAATATTTACATGTCATTAGCAAACCAAGTGCTCAATCATCTGGTTTCGTCTGCCTTTATGACCTTGTTGGGAAAGGTTCACACCTGTGAGGAATAGACTTGCTTCCCATGAACGGGGAGCAGTCGACTTAGCCTCACTAGTGGAACTGGAGGCCTTTGAGACCCCAGGGAGGCCGAGGGCAAGAGGGATGCCTCTAGGGCAGTGCTACTCTGTCATCTGGGCAATGCCAGTGAGGGATGGAGGCAATGGGGAGGAACCAGTGAGGCTGGAATTAGTGGAGAGGGGCCAGTGAGGGGAGAACCAGTGCAACTTTGCAGTGATTAGTGGGGGGAGCAATGGATAGGTGGCCCAGTGACACTGTACAGTGAATGGAGGACAGTGGGGCCACGATCAGTGATGCGGAGGGGGTCTGCAACCGGCCCAGGCGGCAGAGTGGTCAGTGGGAGCTGCATCTATGGCCACAGGCTCCCATAATAGCAAGAAGGGGGAGCTGCTTCAGGCTGCCTGCACCAGCAGGGATCCGACAACTCTCTTTCTGAGTGTTAGACCCCTGCTACTGCTAGTGCATGTGTACGGCATCGGAGAGCTGAACATGCACACTACTTCTCTCTGCAAGCTTTCAGGCATGTTAACTCCTGTCCACAGGCTTCTGCAGTGAGCAACAATTTCACTCTAAATTTTGCAGTCAGAGTGCATGGGGGAGCATAAAATACACCCAAAAATGGATTTGAAACTCTCCCAGTTTCAAGTCCATCCAGCACTTAGACAGAAAATGATAAATACCGCCTATTGTTTTAAGTAGGTTATTGTGGTATTGGGAGCAAGATACGGGGAGAACCTGGGCCTGGGTTCATTTTTGAGTTTATTTTTCAGGTGGAAGCAGGAAGTCTCCAGGTCCTGTTTATTAACATGCATTTTTAATGATATTTTATGTCTCTTGAAGTGAAGAGATGGGTTGCCAAGGGTTAGTAATTTAGGGAAGTTAGAACATAGAACATTGAACATTATAGCACAGTACAGGCCTTTCAGCCCTCAATGTTGCTCTGACCAGTGGAACCATCTAATGACCCTCTAACCTACACTATTCCAATATTATCCATATGCCTATCCACTGACCATTTGAACGCCTTTAAAGTTGGCGAGTCCACAACTGCTGCAGACAGAGTATTCCACACCCTTACTACACTCTGAATAAAGAATCTACCTCTGACATCCATCCTATAACTACCACTCCTTAATTTAAAGCTATGTTCCCTCATGTTATTCATCTCCATCCGAGGAAAAAGGGTCTCACTGTCCACCCTGTCTAACCCTCTGATCATCTTGTACGCCTCAATTAGGTCACCTCTTAACTTTCTTCTCTCTAATGAAAATAATCTCAAGTCCCTCAGTCTTTCCTCATAAGACCTGCCCACCATACCAGGCAACATCCTGGTAAACCTCCTCTGCACCCTTTCTAATGCCTCCACATCTTTCTTATAATGCAGCGACCAGAACTGTATGCAATACTCCAAGTGCGGCCGCACCAGAGTTTTGGACAGTTGCAACATGACCACACGGCTCAGAAATTCAATCCCTCTACCAATAAAAGCTAACACACCTTACGCCTTTTTAACAACCTTATCAACCTGGGTGCCAACTTTCAGGGAGCTATGCACATGTACACCGAGATCTCTCTGCTTGTCGACATTATTAAGAGTCCTTCCATTAGCCCTATATTCTGTACTCCTGTTACTCTTACCAAAGTGAATCACCTCACTCTTTTCCGTATTAAACTCCATTTGCCACCTCTCAGCCCAGCTCTGCAGCTTATCTATGTCCGTCTGCAAACTGTAACATCCATCCTCACTGTCTACAACTCCTCCGACTTCGATATCATCAGTTAATATAAACACAAAAAATAGGAGAACTGTGCTGCTTGCTCAAAACAAGGGGATTGAAAAGAAAGATCCATACAGAGATAAGGAGGGACAAAAAAAAATGTTTTAGTTTCAGTTGACATGGATAAACATAGAATGTAGACAAAGGTCTAAGACTCTCTCTAGCTGTAAATGAAGCCAGACTGCTGAAGCAGTGAATTCAAGAAACTCATATGTACTGCTATAAAGTTAAAATAATAGTGAATTCCAAATTAGTTTTCTAAATCTCAAGGAAGATATTAAATATAGAAGGACTCTAACGAATGTTATTCTGAATGTTCAGTCCATGGGAAAATAAACCTCTTTACAACTGAATCAGTTCTACCCTTGGTGTGGAAATAATCTTACCTTCTCATTCAAGCATTGGTATCAGTAAGATTTGTACAGGGATAAAAGAAATAGAATGAGACTGAATATTCATTTTCTCAATGTCTGATTTGAAAGGCCTTTATTTTGAGTCTTTGCCTTCTGGTCCTAGACTCTTCCATTGAAGGGAAATATCCTCTCAGCATTTACCTGTCATTAAGAATCTGATATATTGCATACTGTCTCAGCTCCCACAACACTCAAGAAACTCAAATCATCCAGGACAAAGCAGGCCATTTACAAACATCCATCCCCTCCACCACCAATGCTCAGTAGCAGCAATTTGTTCCATCTACAAGATGCACTGCAATTCACCAAAAATCCTTAGACAGCATCTTCCAAACCCACGACTACTTCCATCTTGAAGCACAAGATATTTGGGAAAACAACCACCTGCAATTTCCCCTCTGCTCACCATCCTGACTTGGGAATATATTGCCATTTCTTCACTGTCACTGGGACAAAATTCTGGCAAGTGGGAGATATTCCATCACATTCCTGACTTGTGCCTTAGATCACTGAATCCCCAAAGGATGTTGGCAGTGTGGGATTCAGTGATGGTAACACTACTGAATGTCAAGTGGCGGTGGTCAGCGTGTCTCTTATTTGTGATAGTCATTGCCTGGCATTTGTGTGGTGTGAATGTTACTCGCTAGTTGTCAGCCCAACCCTGGAATTTTTTTTTAGAGCAACACAGCACGGGAAACAGGCCCTTCAGCCCAATGAGCCCACGCCGCCGTCATAACTATATAGTAACAATTCCATTATCCTATCCTAATTTTAGGTGATTCCTAATATGGAAGAGTCTCAATGTAGGGACAATTTGTTTCCCAATCAGCCTAAGAGCGAATTTTTGGGATGTGGGAGGAAACCGGAGCGCCCGGAGAAAACCCACTCAACCACGGGGAGAATGCGCAAACTCCCGCAGACACCAGCCCAATTCCAAGTGTCTGCACAGCTACAGCGATAGTCACTGAGCTGTCATGGTGCCCTTCAGATGGTCCAGATAAAGCACTCATTTACGACATGAAGCACCAGGCAACCCATGAATCAACATCCAAGAGCTGTCCTCGCACCACCTGCCGAATGCATGCTCCTTGATGGTCAAGTATGGACCGAATTACCTGTGGAAAAAAAAGCCATAGTTAAACAGTCCTACTATATCCCTCTACCTGCATACCGCTCATGTGGCTGTCCAAGAGACCCTTAAACAGCCCCAGCGTGCCTGCTCCCACCACCTTACTCGGCAGTGCATTCCACACCCCCACTACCCTTTGTGTGAAAAACTGCCCTCTAATATTCGTCTTATACCTAGCCCCCCTCACCCTAAGGCCATGACCCCTTGTCCTATCCATTTCTGAAGGTGGAAAAAGTTTACCACCATTTACTCTATCTATACCCCTTATAATCTTATACACCTCTATTAGATCCCCTCTAAGCCGACGTCTTTCAAGGGAAAACAACCCCAGTCTATTTAATCGTTCCTCATAAGACAGTCCTTCCATACCAGGCAGCATCCTGGTAAACCTCCTCTGCACTCTCTCCAAGGACTCCACATCCTTCCGATAGTACGGCGACCAGAACTGGACGCAGTATTCCAAGTGAGGCCTAACCAACATTCTATACAATTGCAACATCAAACTCCTACTCTTGTATTCTATACCCTTTTCTATGAAAGCTAACATACTATACGCTTTCTTTATCACCTTCTCCACCTGTGAAGACACCTTCAGAGACTTGTGAACCTGCACCCCCAAGTCTCTCTGCATCTCTATACTTCGAATAGTTTTACCTTTTATCCTATAACTCTCTTCTACATTTTTCCGGCCAAAATGCATCACCTCGCATTTATCCGGATTAAATTCCATTTGCCATCTATCTGCCCAGTCTACCAACCTATCTATGTCCTGTTGTATTGCCTGGCACTGCTCCTCTGTACCCGCCAATCCAAGCACCAATTTGTCAGATCTTGTTCCTTTTGAACATAGACCGCTTTAGTATCTGAGAGGTCATAAAGGATGCAAAATATTGTGCAATCATCGACAAATATCCCCACTTCTGACCTTCTGATGGAGGAAAGGTCATTGATGAAACAGCTGAAGATGGTAGTGCCTGGACACTACCCCGAGGACCTATTGCAAAGATTCCTGGAGCTGAGATGACTCACCCTTCACAACTACGTCCATGTTCCTATGTGCCATGTATGACTCTAACCAATGGAGAGATTGCCCTGAAACCCATTGATTCCAGTTTTGTTAGGGCTCCTTGATGACACACTTGATCAAATGCGACTTTGATGTTAAAGGTTATCACTCTCACTTCTACAATTCAACTCTTTTGTCCACGTTTGAACCAAGGCTATAGTGAGGTCAGTAGCTGAGTGATTCTAGCAAAACACAAACTGAGCAGGTTATTACTGAGGAGTTGCTGCTTGCTAGCACTGTTGGTGACCCCTTCCATCATTTTACTGATTGAGAGTTGACTGATGGAGCAGTAATTGGCTGGGTTGGATTTGTCCTATTTTTTGTATACAGGACACACTTGGGCACTTTTCCATATTGTTGGGTAGATGTCAGTGTTGTAACTGTACTGAAACAGCTTGACTAGGTGTGCAACAAGTTCTGACCCACAAGTCTTTAGTACTGTTACCGGAATATTAACAGGGTCTATTGCCATTGCAATGTCCAGTGCCTCTGTTGATATCATGTGGAGTGAATCGAATTGGCTGGAGACTGGCATCTGAGATGCTGGAGACCATTGGAGGAGGCCGAGAAGGATCATCCACTTGACACTTCTGGCTGAAGATTGCTGCAAATACTTTAGCCTTATCTTTTGCACTGATTTGTTAGGCCTCCATCACTGAGAATATGGTCATTTCTGGAGGCTCTTCCTCCAATGAGTAGTGTATTTGTCCACCACCATTCATGACTGGGTGTGGTAGGACTGGAGAGCTTGGATCTGATCCGTTGGTTATGGAATAGATTAGCTCTGTCTATCACATGCTGTTTGGCATGCACCAGGTTGACATTTCACTTTTAGATATGCCTGCTACTGTTCTTGGCATGTCCTCTTGCACTCTCCATTGAACTAGGATTGATCCTCTTGCTTGATGGTATTGGTTGAGGGGGGGATATGCCAGGCCATGAGGTTACAGATTGTAGTCGAGTAGAGTTCTGTTGCTGTTGATAGCCCACAGTGCCTCATGGATGCCCAGTCTTGAATTGCTAGATCTGTTCGAAGTCTGTCTCATTTAGTATGATTTATAATGCCACACAAAGTTATTCTCAGTGTGAAGGTGGGACTTTATCTCCATAAGGACTGGGTAGTGGTCACTCTTGTCAATGCTGTCATGGACAGATGCATCTGTAGCTGGCAGATTGGTAGGGATCAGATCAATTCTTAGAGGAAATTTCACAATTACTTCATTGCAGTGTTAATGTAAGCCTTACTTGTGAGCCTCAGTACTTCCTCCAAGCATTATTCAACATGGATGAGTACTGATTCATCAGCTGAAGGAAGACAGTTCTCTGTAACCAGCAAGCAGTTTCCTTGCCCATGTTTAACCTAAAAACATGAGACTTGATGGGATCTGGGGTTAATGTTGAGGTCTTCCAGGACAATTCTGTCCCAACATGGTTAGGATCAGCAAACTCCAGTTTAGAATCAAACAAGGTTTGCCTGCCTCTTAGTCTGTTTTTTCTCAAACTGGACACTGAGAAAGTGGGGCTTAAATAAAACTGAGCTTGTGATGGATTCAAGGCATCAAGTTAAACTCAACAAAACCTTCATTAATGGACAGCGAGAACCTTAAAATGGTGTGGGTCAAATTTTCTCCTTTAAAAACTGGCAATCCAGCTGTTACCATTATAATATTGGACCATCTTCATGGATAAAGCACTGCTTGTCTGAACTGGCAAACTAAGCAAATTGTTCTGCGTATCACAGGTCAACTCATGCTTGGACTTTTAAGGGAGGCATAAGCGGAAAGATAATGATTATCCTCTTATTCATGTGTTCAGATATTAAGCAGTCCAATCAACAGTACCAAAAGGGCTGCTGCTGTCAACCCAGAAAGAGTCCCTGACACTTTTTGCAAGCTGTGTCTCCTTGAGGTTGGAAGGAAGAAGAAAGATCCATCATTACTCCGCAAAAACTACGCTGGCCATTACTAGCATGATTGGAACTGACCCTTCTCCCCCACACACTGTCCCTAATACAAAGAACAAAGAACAAAACAGCACGGGAAACAGGCCCTTCGGCCCAATGGGCCCGCGCCGCCACCCCGATGTTCCCACTTCTACACGCGATCCCTGTCCATGTTTATAGATCTATGGATTAAAAACCAAATTTGAGACAATTTAGGGAGAATTTGTTTTGCCAATTAGCCTAAGAGCACATCTTTGGGATGTGGGAGGAAACCGGAGCTCCGGAGAAAACCCACGCAAGCATGGGGAGAATGCGCAAACTCCCACAGACACAGGCCCAAATCCATGTATCTGCACAGCACAGCGATAGTCACTGCGCTGTCGTGTTGCCCATCAGATGGTCCAGGTCAAGCATACACTAACGATGTGAAGCAGTAGGATACTCTCGAAAAAGGTCCAAGAGCAGTCCTCTCACGACCCATCGCGTGTATGCCCCTCGTTAGACAACAAGGTGGACCAAAGCACCTGTAGGATAAAAACAAGTACATCAATATCATCATCTATTTACACACTTCCCAGGGACTCCCAAGGCTCATGATCCCTATTTTAAATCAGTTTTCTATACCCCTCCATTCCCATTCTGTTCATGTGCCCATCTAAGTATTTCTTAAATAACTCCAGAGTACCTGCCTCCACCACTTTACTTGGCAGCGCATTCCATACCCCCACCACCCTCTGTGTGAAAAAACTCCCTCTAGCATCCAAATTATACCTTACCCCCCTCACCCTAAGCCCGTGACCCCTCGTGCTATTTGAGTCCATCCTAGGAAAAAGCTTAACCCTGTTTACTCTATCTATCCCCTTCAAAATCTTGTACACCTCTATTAGATCTCCTCTAAGTCTACGTCTTTCTAAGGAAAACAGTCCCAATTTGCCTAATCTCTCCTCGTAACTCAGACCTTCCATACCAGGCAGCATCCTGGTAAACCTCCTCTGCACTCTCTCCAGAGTCTCCACGTCCTTCCGGTAGTAAGGCGACCAGAACTGGACGCAGTATTCCAAATGAGGTCTAACCAACGTTTTATACAACTGCAACATTAAAGGCCAGCTCTTGTACTCTATACCCATTCCTATAAAGGCTAACATACTATATGCTTTCTTCACAACCTTCTCCACTTGCTCTGCCACCTTCAGAGACTTGTTCACCTGCACCCCCAGGTCCCTCTGTGTTTCTATACTCTTAATAGGTCTGTCCTTTATCATATACCTCCCCCCTACATTCTTTCTCCCGAAATGCATCACCTCACATTTATCAGGATTGAATTCCATCTGCCATCTGTCTACCCAAGCTACCAGCCTATTTATGTCCTGCTGCATCACCTGACAATGCTCCTCACTATCCGCAAGTCCAGCCATCGTTGTACCGTCTGCAAATTTGCTGATCACTCCACTTACTCCCTCTTTCAAGTCATTTATATATATTACAAATAGAAGAGATCCGAGTACTGAGCCCTGCGGCACACCACTAGTGACCGACTTCCAGCTAGAGAAACACCCTTCCGCTATTACTCTGTCTCCTATTACCAAGCCATTTGCTTATCCATCTAGCTATCTGTCCTTGTATCCCATTTGCCTTGACCTTCTCGACTAACCTCCCATGAGGGACTTTGTCAAACGCCTTACTGAAATCCATATAGACGACATCAACAGCTCGCCCTTCGTCCACCGTTTTCGTCACCTCCTCAAAAAAAATTCTACCAGATTTGTAAGGCACGACCTCCCCTTAACAAATCCATGCTGTGTATCTCGAATCAGATTGCAACGCTCTAAGTGCCTATACATCCTATCTCTACGAATCCCCTCCAACAGTTTCCCTACCACTGACGTCAAACTCTTCGGCCTATAATTTCCAGGGTTATCCCTACTACCCTTTTTAAACAACGGTACAACATTAGCTATTCTCCAGTCATCTGGGACCTCACCTGTGTCCAAGGAAGAGACAAAATTTGTGTAAGAGGCCCAGCAATTTCACCTCGCACCTCTCTAAGCAGTCTGGGATAAATGCCATCAGGCCCTGGAGATTTATCAGTTTTAATGCTACCTAGAAGCTCTAACACTTCCTCCCTCAGTATGGATATTTCCCTCAACTGGTCCACAGCTCCCTCAGAGACAGGAGCTGTCAACAAGCCCCTCTCCTTCGTGAATACCGACGCAAAGTATTCATTCAGGATCTCCCCCATTCCCTTGGGCTCTAAGCACAGTTCCCCTCCTCTGTCCCTAAGAGGTCCGATTTTTCCTCTAACCATCCTTTTATTCCTAACATAGTAGTAAAAAGCCTTTGGGTTTTCCTTAATCCTATCCGCCAAAATCATTTCATGCCCCCTTTTTGCCCTTCTAACTCCCTGTTTGAGCTCCCTCCTACTCTCTCTATATTCCTTCAATGCTGTCTCAGTTCCCAGCTGCTTCGACCTATCTTCTCTTTTCTTCCTAACCAAGTCCTCAATATCCCTAGTAATCCACGGCTCTCTCATCCTACCTTTCCCATCTTTCCTCTTGGCCGGCACGTACTTAATCTCTCACTATTCCCTTCATTCCAACCCTCCTCACACACTACTTCCTCCCCCTCTCCACACACCACCTCAAACATCCTGACACCGCATTCCAACACTCCTGCTCTCTGTACACCCGTTATCACACCCCTCCCCACAAACCATTGCCTGTCTCTCCTCCTCTCCACACACAAGGGCAATTTGGGATGGGCAATAAATGCTGACCAACTCAGTGACACCTACATCCTGTGAAATAACTTAGAACAATTCCACCTCAGCTTTCCCGGACCCCTCATTCCAACCCGCACGCGTACACCACTTCTCTTGCCCCTCCCTCAATTTGCTTCAGCCCTACCCCTCTGGCAATCAGCCTCATTCCTATTTTTCCACCCACAACCTGTCTCTTTTCTTTTACCCACTGCAGGAGCGAACTACAGGTACCATCCATCTCCCCAAGGACCAACATTCTCCTGGCACTGCACCTTCATTAGAATATCTGTTTGCAATTGGTCAGGATCAGGTGCGGCCTGGGGTCTGATAATAATGTGTCTCCTACATGTATTTTACATGAATGGCCAAATGGCATGCCAGCGTACTCTCCTTTAATGCTTCTCCAAGCATGATTGACATTTAGCAGGCAGCAGACAAGTAAAAACCTCCAACCCTAGAAATGCAATTTGAATTGATCAAATTATGGTAATCCTGTTACCTCCTCTGCCAACCTGTTTTTATCTCAAAGAGTGACTTTTTTTTAGTGGCATTAACTTTGAATTAATGAGCTTCGAAACCTTTAATCAGTTCTTATTTCATATAAATTCTGAAATATAAGGGAGTCATTAAAATTTTAATCCTAAATTTATAACCCAAGGTGGTTTCCCAGTTTTGTCTTAATTAATCTATTATCTTTCATTCTCATCTTCACCAATTGTTGCCTGAAGAGAAAGCTCCTTTTTTCTGGTGCTTGCAGAATAAAATGTTTCTACATTTAGACTATTTTGTGAAGTACGAGCAATATTGTTAAATACTCTGTCTGCAAAAGAAACAAACACCGCAAGAATTTTCCAGAAGGATCAATGGAGACTGTAGATTTTACTCAATTCTCTGGTTAAACTTTGCATTCCTGTATTCAAATTCCTGCATAGTCTTACTCCTGCCTATTTTTCTGAGCTCTTCTAACCATTCAACTCTCCGAGATCCAACTGTCCACTTACAATTCTAGCCTCTCACATAGTCACAGTTTCATTACTGCCCCATTTGTGGCCTTAAATGCACGCACCTGAAATTCCCTCTCTAACTCTCACTGCCTCTCTTTCCTCCATGAAAGCACTCCTTCAAATCTATGTCATTGGTCAGATTTTTGCCCAGTTATATCTTGGTTTGGCTCTATGTCATGTTTTTACCTGACTGCACCCCCGTGAAGCACCTTTAGGGCATTTTACCACCTTAAATGGACTTTCCAAATGTAAATTTTTGATATCATTGCTGTTGTGTCAATTAACCCTGCACCCGAGCTGAAAGATTTTGGGTAGAATTTTCCTAAAATAATTCTGAATATTATAACGCCAAGAAAAAGGGAATCATCTATGCCGGTCTTTTCGTCAAGCTCCATACTGCAATCTTCTGACACTCTGTACTTTTTTTGACATTTGAGAGTTTTGTATCAGTACCAGGGATTGGGGCTTAAACACCCTGGTGAAACCAGCTTCAGAACGCTTGGGCACCATTTTGCTTGGGTGCCCCAACATGCTGGTGAACTGAGAGACCTTATCCCACTCCACACACATATCGGACACCCCCTTCATCGGGGTCATCAGCTCCATTGTGATCCATTCCTGTACAACTCCTTCGCATACTCCCTCCTCACATAGACCACCCATGAATAGGCATGAACCACAGCCTCTCCATCACAGCCCCATGCAGACTCAACCCCCTTGGCAATGCCCTGACACTCTCACAGTGCCCAGCTGGCACTGCCTGAGTGCCAGGTGGACACCACCAGACTGATACTGCCCACCTATGCATCTAACCCACCCAGAGCTTTAATGGCTTTCGCTAACCCTCAGTGTGGCCATGGCACCTGGTGGAGACCAGTAGTGAGCTATGCCAGCATGATGTCTTGCCAGAGAGATGGAAAGCACTCAGGAGGGAGGGGATGGGGGAAGGAGCTGTGCTGAATTCCCTAATAAGATGCAGATCCTGGTAATCGGATCTGCCTTTTTTGGGCATCAAGCAGTTCTCACCGATAAAATGGGCCTGGGAAGATAGCAATCTGATTTGTGTCATGCACAAGTTGAATGTTTGTCTCTGGTGCTATTTTACTAGCTCATGACACTGATTGAAGGGCATGACAAGGGTGGTAAGATTACAACCTTTATGTCTTTATTTCTTTAGAACTGACATGCAGAAGGTCAGATTCTGCTCTTTGTGGGTGATAACCTCCTTTTGAGTCCTAATAGTCAAATGTTTATCCGGTTTTTAGATTTCAATTCCTTCTGTACATTTTCTGATATTGTTGTTACAGTATGTGTTTCACTGTAGCAGTCAGTGTTGATGCCAATGCATTCGGTATCAAATTGAACTTGGGATAAATGAATAGAATAGCAATATAATGGAACACAGACAGATCAACTTGATGGGGGGGGGGGGGGCGGGGAGGTGGGGAAAGGGGGGTGGTGGTGGGGAGGAGGGGAACAGAACAATGTTGTTGCTTTTATCCAGGGATTGAAATTGTTCTTTAATGTTTCATGCACAGATGCCAAACAGAAAGTATAGAGTTGATATGGTTTTTGCAAGGAAACTTCAATTTAAAATATAGTCATGCAGTGATAACAAACATATTGCATTTCCTCCACCTCACACCACATATGTGGTAAATTGGGAATGGTTTTCTTCATTACTTTTTGACCAGGAATGATCCAAATGAAAAACTGGGCAGACAATTTTAATTTTTTTAAGTAACCCTGGTAAAATTATGAATCTTCCCTTCTCACTTTCAATAAAATTAGTTTCTCTGATTTTTAAATCCCAAATGGGGCTTTTAAATTTATATAAGAAATTCAAAATACATCTCTGCAAATTAATAGGCCAATATAATTATCTGGAGTATATTAAATTTGATTTTTATGTTATAGATTTCTTACTTGGGTATCATTATGCTGTTTGGAATATTTATAAGATTGTCAGATTCCCTGATTTAAAAGTGTTTTGTGACCAGATGCAGGTTCCTGTAATTCTCAGCTCCAACCCCAGCTTAAGTCATGGAACATTTTAAAATTTATCTTAGGGCAAACAAAGGCTGATAACTTGCAAGGGTCATTTGGAATACTGCATCCAGTTCTGGTCGCCTTACTACCGGAAGGACGTGGAGACTCTGGAGAGAGTGCAGAGGAGGTTTACCAGGATGTTGCCTGGTATGGAAGGTCTGAGTTATGAGGAGAGATTAGGCAAATTGCAACTGTTTTCCTTGGAAAGACGTAGACTTAGATCTAATAGAGGTGTACAAGATTATGAGGGGTATAGATAGAGTAAACAGGGTTAAGATTTTCCGAGGATGAACTCTAATAGCACGAGGGGTCACGGGCTTAGGGTGAGGGGGGTAAGGTATAATTTGGATGTTAGAGGGAGTTTTTTCACTCAGAGGGTGGTGGGGGTATGGAATGCACTGCCAAGTAAAGTGTGGAGGCAGGTACTCTGGAGTTATTTAAGAAATACTTAGATGAGCACATGAACAGAATGGGAATGGAGGGGTATAGAAAACTGATTTAAAATAGGGATCATGAGCCTTGGGAGCCCCTGGGAAGTGTGTAAATAGATGATGATATTGATGTACTTGTTTTTATCCCAAAGATGCTTTGGTCTACCTTGTTGTCTAACAATGGGTCGTGAGAGAGCTGCTCTTGGATTTTTTTCGAGAGTATCCTAATGTTTCATGCCGTTGGTATACGCTTGACCTGGACCATTTGATGGGCAACACGACAGCTCAGTGACTATCGCTGTGCTGTGCAGATACATGGATTTGGGCCTGTGTCTGTGGGAGTTTGCGCATTCTCCCCGTGCTTGCGTGGGTTTTCTCCGGGTGCTCCGGTTTCCTCCCACATCCCAAAGATGTGCTCTTAGGCTAATTGGCAAAATAAATTCTCCCTAAATTGTCCCAAATTTGGTTTTTAATCTATAGATGTATAAACATGGACAGGGATCACAGGTAGAAGTGGGAACATCGAGGTGGTGGCGCGGGCTCATTGGGCCGAAGGGCCTGTTTCCCGTGCTGTTTTGTTCTTTTTGTTCTTTTTTTTCCCATCTAAGTATTTCTTAAATAACTCCAGAGTGCCTGACTCCACCACTTTACTTGGCAGCGCATTCCATACCCCCACCAACCTCTGTGTGAAAAAACTCCCTCTAGCATCCAAATTATACCTTACCCCCCTCACCCTAAGCCCGTAACCCCTCGTGCTATTTGAGTCCATCCTAGGAAAAAGCTTAACCTGTTTACTCTATCTATACCCCTCATAATCTTGTACACCTCTATTAGATCTCCTGTAAGTCTACGTTTTTCGAAGGAAAACAGTCCCAATTTGCCTAACCTCTCCTCGTAACTCAGACCTTCCATACCAGGCAGCATCCTGGTAAACCTCCTCTGCACTCTCTTCAGACTCTCCACGTCCTTCCGGTAGTAAGGCGACCAGAACTGGACGCAGTATTCCAAGTGAGTCTAACCAATGTTTTATTCAACTGCAACATTAAAGGCCAGTTCTTGTACTCTATACCCCTTCCTATAAAGGCTAGCATACTATATGCTTTCTTCACAACCTTCTCACCTGCTCTGCCACCTTCAGAGACTTGTTCACCTGCCCCCCCCAGGTCCCTCTGCGTTTCTATACTCTTAATAGGTCTACCCTTTACCATATACTTCCTCTCTACATTTTTTCTCCCAAAATTCATCACCACGCATTTATCAGGATTGAATTCCATCTGCCATCTATCTGTCCAAGCTACCAGCCTATCTATGTTCTGCAGCATCGCCTGACAATGCTCCTCACTATCCGCAAGTCCAGTCATCTTTGTATCGTCTGCAAACTTGCTGATTGTTCCACTTACTCCCTCTTCCAAGTCGTTTAAATATATTACAAATAGAAGAGGTCCCAGTACCAAGTCCTGCGGCACATCACTAGTGACCGACCTTCAGCTAGTAAAACACCCTTCCACTATTACTCTCTGTCTCCTATTACTAAGCCAGTTACTTATCCATCTAGCTACCTGTCCTTGTATCCCATGAGCCTTGACCTTCTCAACTAACCTCCCATGAGGGACTTTGTCAAATGCCTTACTGAAATCCATATAGACGACATCAATGGTTCGCCCTTTGTCGACCGTTTTCGTCACCTCCTCAAAAAATTCTACTAGATTCGTGAGGCACGACCTCCCCTTAACAAATCCATGCCGTGTATCCCTAATAAGATCGCAATACTCTAAGTGCCTATACATCCTATCTCTAAGAATCCCCTCCAACAGCTTCCCTACCACTGACGTCAAACTCATCGGCCTATAATTTCCAGGGTTATCCCTACTATCCTTTTTAAACAACGGTACAACATTAGCTATTCTCCAGTCCTCTGGGACCTCACTTGTGTCCAAAGAAGAGACAAAGATTTACATCAGAGGCCCAGCAATTTCACCTCACGCCTCTCTAAGCAGCCTGGGATAAATGCCTTGAGGCCCCGGAGATTTATCAGTTTTAATGCTACCTAGAAGCTCTAACAGTTCCTCTCTCAGTATGGATATTTCCCTCAACTGGTCCACAGCTCCCTCAGAGACAGGAGCTGTCAACAAGCCCCTCTCCTTCGTGAATACCGATGCAAAGTATTCATTCAGGATCTCCGCCATTCCCTCGGGCTCTAAGCACAGTTCCCCTCCTCTGACCCTAAGAGGTCCGATTTTTCCTCTCACCACCCTTTCATTCCTAAAGTAGGAGTAAAAAGCCTTTGGATTTTCCTTAATCCTATCCGCCAAAGTCATTTCATGCCCCCTTTTTGCCCTTCTAACTCCCTGTCTGAGCTCCCTCCTACTCTCTCTATATTCCTCTAACGCTGTCTCCATTCTCAGCTGCTTTGACCTATCATACACCTCTCTTTTCTTCCTAACCAAGTCCTCAATATCCCTAGTAATCCACGGCTCTCTAATCCTACCTTTCCCATCTTTCCTCTTAGCCAGCACATACTTATCTTGCAACATTTTCAGTATTCCCTTGAAAGAGTCCCACATGCCTAGTGTGGACTTACCCTCAAACAACCGTTCCCAATCAGTTTCCCTAAGTTCCTGTCTAATCTGACCGTAGTTAGCCTTTCCCCAATTCAGCACCCTGCCTCTAGGGCAACAAGCATCCTTTTCCATCTGTGTCCTAAAGTAGACAGAATTGTGGTCACTGTTAGCCACATGTTCCCCTACTACAACATCAACCACCTGCCCTGGCTCATTACTCAGAACTAAATCCAATATAGCCCTTTCTCTAGTCGGGCTAGCCACATACTGTTCCAACGATCCTTCCAGTACACATTTTACAAATTCCTGCCCATTCAAACCCCCAGCTCTAGGTATCTTCCAATCCACCCTAGGGAGATTAAAATCTCCCACTATAACGACTCTGTTCTTTCTGCACCTATCCAAAATGTCTTTACATATGCCTTCTTCAATTACCCGCGGGCTGTTGGGTGGCCTATAATACACCCCTAGCATAGTAATTGCCCCCTTTCTATTCCTCAACTCCACCCACAGCGACTCCACTCCTAACTCCTCTGTATTGTCCTCCCTCTGCACTGCCGTGATGTTCTCCCTAACTAATAACGCCACTCTCCCACTCCTTCTGGACCCTCCTCTGTCACGCCTGAAACACTTATATCCAGGAATATTCAGTGTAAAGTACAAACTTGAAGGGCCTCTTCTGCATTGTATGATTTGATAATTCTAATAAGTTTTCAATGGGGTGCGGTGAGGAGAGTGCAGGCAACTCAAAGGCATTAATTGCATGACTTACTAGAACCTCAGCATGATTCAGGCTTGACATGTATGCATGAGCTCCCATGCAGGCCCTTGTACTTCTCTATGTGATAGTTCCCCACATTCTCATTGAGCTCTTTATTAAAGGATTTACTGGTTTCTTGTGGCTTCTCTTCCTGCAGAGTATCCACTGTGTAAAACACAAGACTCTGCAGAGTCGAGAACATACTGCCCATCAGCAATACTCTGGATTGAGCATTCTGCAGTATTTCTCATGATCCCACACAACTGGAAGCAATGGAGACAATTCTCCCATTCCGCTGCGCTGATTTTCTAGTGCATCAGGTGGCCGGGTGTTGGGAGGGGGGGGTGGGGGGGGGGGGGGGGGGGGGGGGGGGGGGGGTGAGGAGGAGTTGTTGGTGGTGTGGACAGGGTAGGGAGGTGGGGGGGACAGGGCAGGGGGCAGAGAAGGGGGTGGTTGGTGGTGATGTGCAGGATTCCTGTGAGCATTTGTGCTCTGCCAGCACCAGATTTCCAGCACAGTCTGCTCCACTCTGGAAATCGGTGGGGAGGCAGGACTAGCATTTAAATTATATTTTAAGTGTTTCACTCCAGCCGTGTTAAAGCAGCTCTGCACTTTCAGAGAGCTGGCGACCTGACACCACTGGAATGGAAGGACCTCCAGGAGGTCAGACGGTAGAGGAGTGGTGCCCCCTGGGCATGGACTCCCAGCCAGCTTGTGCCTTCTGGCACTACCCAAGAGACAAAGTGCCCATACCTGGGAGGCACCTTGGCACTGTCCACCAGGCATGGGGCAGTGTCAAGGGGCAGGACCATATCGGGAGGGGCCAAGGGGGCGATCAGTGGAGGTGGGGGGTCTCACTGCCACTCTGCCATTGGGATGGATGGGGGCAGGAGGGAGGCTAGCCATCACGGCAAGCTGAGGTGAGGCGCCTGGTTGGGGGGGTATCTGCACTGCAAGGGTGTGGGGAATTGGCAGTTGGGGAGGGGCATTGAAGGTTGGCATGGTCTGTGAGGGGTTGAGAGTTGAGGCTGGCTCTAGAATGGTCATGGGGGCTGCGATCGGGCCTTGGGGATGTTGTGAGGGGGCAGCACTGCAGCATTGTGGGGGTCCCTGGCTGGCCAGTGACTGAGCTGGCCAGCAAACGGGAGGATGACAGTTCGGGGCCACCGGGCGTGCACAGAAGCCCATTGGTTTTAGCCTCTCAGTTGGGAATAGGCTCTGCCCCTGAAATCTAATAATATTCACACTGGTGACCTCTGCAGTGCACAGAGTGTGGGAGATTCTAGTCTGAACTCAACTGAAAAAAAACAGCATGCATTACTCCAGTTTTCCCACAAATTCAACACTTAGAATTTTTTTTGGAGAATTCCGCCCAATGTCTTTGGCCAGATCTCATATAGAGACATTACAATGGTTATTAACAGCCTGAGTTTGCTCCGATACTGTCTCAGATATTTCATGGTAACCCATTCTCACCTTGTCTCCACATCTGATAGGATAAGGCCTCTTTCTACGCACTGCCATTGCAGTATCTTGGCCTCAGCATTCCTTTGTTCTTAAGCAGGTCAGGACATCCTTATGCACCTCCAGTAAATATTGCCCTTAGCTGGCCCTCCACCACTCCTCTTCCTCTCATACATACTGGAGAATGTGCCTCTCATGGAGATCATCATCATCATGTTACTCAGTCCATAAAGGCTCCATTGCAGATGAGGCATTAGAAGCTCAAACCTGCAACTTTCAGGATTGAAACACCTATAGAAGACACTTAGTACATTCCTCCTAAGTATATCTACACACAAAAACTCACAGAAGACTGGAGCAATCTATGTACAATTTTATGGAAAGATGCACTAGATTTTACCAATAGTTAATGAATGGCAACAGCTTCTATGCTGAAATTACTTCTGGAATTAGTTTTCAGTTGGTGGGATGAAAGAGGTGTGCTAAGAAAATAGGCAACTCAGAAGCTGAAATCAAACACTGAACCCCACTGCAGTCTTTGAATTCGTGCTGACATGTATTCATGGTAAAAAGTTCATTTCCCACCTGGCATTTTCCACATGCTCTGAATGTATTATTGCAGTTGATTGGATTGCTAAGGAGCTCACATATCCATTACTTAACTATTCGTATGTGATGTAGGAGCTCCCAATTCCTCGAGCCTTTATCATTATTTTCCATTATAAAAATGTTCGGAATGTGACGCCATGTGATGGAATTGGACATTACATCATGATGGGCAAAGAACAGTCCAGCTCTCAGAGCATATCATTCAGAACATGAGAGGAATAGGCATTTGGCAGTGGTTTATTCCTAAATTGATTAATTAGTAGCCAGATGTTCTTCTTCCAAATAATAGTCAAGCAATCTTCAAAGGGTGTTGGGCCTAGGACACAACCCAAAGTAATTCCTTCAGTGATGTCCTGAAGCTCAAATAATTGGCCTCCAACAACCAGGACCATCCTCCTTTGTGCCAAGTATAACTCTGTCTGACAGTGTGCTTTCCTCACAATTTTCATGGACTCCAGTTTTGCTCAGGATCCTTGATAACACATTCACTCAAGTGTTACTTCGATGTGAAGGATAGTCATCTCACTCCACCTCAGACACTCAGCTCTTTTGTCAATATTTGGACCAAGGCTGTAATGAGGTCAGGAGCTGAGTGACTCTGGAGGAACCTAACTGAGTATCAGTTAACAGGTTATTGCTGAGTAAGTGATGCTTCATAGCACTGTTGATGACCGCTTCCATCACTTTATTGATGATCAAGAGTAGATTGATGGGACAGTATTTGACCTGGATTGATATTGTCCAGATTTTATGGACAGGACATACGTGGGCAACTTTTCACTTCTCTGGGTAGATTCCAGTGTTCTGACTGTATAACTTATCCAGGGGCGCAGCAGGTTTTGGAGCACAAGTTTTCAATACCATTGCTGGAACATTGTTAGAACCTATAGCCTTTGCTGCCTTCAGCCATTTCTTGATACAGAGGGAGTGAATTGATTTGGCTGAAGGCTGACATCTGTGATGTTGGGAACCTCTTACAAAAATTATTAGTCTTAATTTTAATATTATTAATTCATTTTAATACGACAATCTCATTACTTTCATTTATATTGATTTGATATATTTCAGAAGTCTCAAATTCTGCTGAATTTTTAATTGAAACTTGGATGACAGCTGTCTATTCTCACTCACAGTACATAGGAAAAACAGATAGTGTTGCAAATTGAACCAAAACTCACCAGCATATCATACAGTACAGAAGCTGACTATCGAACCCATTGTACCCATGTTGGCTCAAGAACAAATTCATTAATCCCACTACACAGCTGTTTAAATTTAATATAGAATTTTAAATTAATGGCTTTAAATTCAACTTGCATTAATTGGTTAGCTCACTAAATGAAAATATTCACAAAGGTATTAGAATAATAATCTAAGATTGATCACTTGCAATCAGATCCAAATTTCTGATTTTTTTTCTGTTCTACTTTGATAGAATAGATTTGGAACCCCATTTGGTCAATTTTGAAAAGTCTAAGGGCTGTGCAATACGGGGATACAATGAGAATAGACTCCACAGTCAGAAGAGGCCAGTGTTCCAACCTTCAGGTCCATCCAATGATAAGCTGATATTAGCCAGGATGGGGCAGAGGACTTCATCTCGCTCAATGAATGCTGAAGAGCAAGATGTCAGAGATTGCAGGTCTCTGGCTCGGGACAGCATCAAGAGATGGAGAAATAGAAGTAAGCAGTTTCCAATCATGCAGGATAAGAGTTTTTAATTTTTAGTTATTCTCTGTAAATTTTCAGAGGAAGCGTTCTTTTTAAACGTCTTTCACTTCTTGGCATGGAGGAGTTGTAAGCTCAAATCATACAATCCATAGAATTCCTACAATGCAGAAAGAGGCCATTTGTTCCATCAAGTCAGCACTGAGTCACCAAAAAAGCATCTTAACCGCACCTCACCTTAACCCAATGATCTGACATATTTATCATGGCTAATCCACTTAACCTATACATCTTTGGACATCTTTGCTCTGAAAGAGCATTCTACCTAGGGCCACTCTTTCCCCCGCTATTCTTATATCTTTGTACATTGATCATGGCCAATCCACCTAACCTACACATCTTTGGACTCTGGGAAGAAAAAAAACAGAGCATCCAGAGGAAACCCACACAGACATGAGAGAATGTACAAACTTCACTCGTTACCCAAGGACGGAGTCAAACCCATGACCCTGGAGCTGTGCAGCAGTAGTGCTAACCACTGTACCATCAGGCCACCCATGTTTGTTACATGTTTCTATACATAGATCCCTATAGCATTGGAGTGAGGGAGAGACAGAGTAACAGAGCCACTCGATTGAATGAGCACTCACTCAGAGCTGTCCTGGTTGCAGTATCAGTGCGACATGAACTGTTTATGCCAATCCCTGACAAGAGGCAGAATCCCAACCATACACATGCTGCTTGGGAGGAGGCGGCCTCGTCAACAGTGTGTGCCAGGAAAGTCTCAATGACGTACTGAGATCAGCCAGGGTGAGAATGACGTTAATATAAGCTATCTTGGTCCATTGTGCTCCAGGTCTTAGTGGTAAATGCAAGAGGTAATTGAGTGTTGCTACTCCTCAAAGACAGCATAGCTCCACAAGGACACAGCAATCTTTGACCATGTCATTGCATTTTTAAAACAATGATTAGTTCAAGAGTGAGGAAATCCTAACTCCTTTTGAAGAGGATGCGCTAGTGCTGATGAACATCAACTCTTCCAGGAGAATCAGCAAAGATGAGAATGGAGGAAGGCATGAGATGGCAAAGTGCTGAAACTGATAGGAAAAGGGAGAGGACTAATGGAGGTTTAATATAGAGCAGGCATTATCTAACGTGGCTGGTGAATATAGTTCACACACTGGAACACTGACAAGATTAATCACCTGAAGATGACATGATTGTTCAAGGATACATTGTTTCTGTGGAGTCTAATCATTCATGTCAGATTGTGAAATGGTTAGTGTCGAGTGATAGTCTAATTATTAATGTCACAAGTAGGCTTACATTAACACTGCAATGAAGTTACTGTGAAAATCCCCTAGTCACCACACTCCAGCACCTGTTCTGTACCCTGAGGGAGAATTTAGCATGGCCAATGTCCCTAACCTGCACATCTTTGGACTATTGGGGGAAACAGGAGCACCTGGAGGAAACCCATGCAGGCACGCAAAGAACATGCATACTCTGCACAGACAAATGCCGCAAGCTGGGAATCAAATTTAGGTCCCCTGACACTGTGAGGTGACAACGATAACCACTATGGCACCGTGCTGCCCTGATCCACTGCACCCTTCCTAATACAGTCATAAGTGACAGGAGAACATTGTACTGGAGCGGTCTCACACACATAACTAAACATCCATTTTAATCACAAAGGTGAACATAGGAATGAGTTGAATATTTATTGCTCTTATTGGTCTTTGGGCATTTGTTAATAAACACATATCTGAGAAGTGTACGGCAGGCTGTACAACGTCATTAAGATTTCCACAGGCTGCCTAGAATCAGCTTGATGCAAAAACATTCAGCAGCACAGTGATCTTCAATGCAACAGGCATCAGGTAACCCCGATGGGATCTTACCTGTGAGCATATCAATAACATTATTATTGCTTTTCAAAACCTAAGTCTTTTCTTTCATTGAATCTCAATCGACTGCTGAATTTCTACCAGTGGATTATAGGGGCTGCACCTTTGCTGAGGTACTTTGAGTTCCTTCTGACCCTTGGGGTCTGTCATTGCTCTGTCCCCTTCGTGTAACAGCATTGCATCATGAGCGTCTCTCTGTGTCCTTCTTCCTCTCACCCTCCTTTTCTTTATACTTTTCTCCTCCTCACTACAGCTTGTGTCTCCAACAGAGACCGCAATATCCATTTGTCTCAGTAACATTCTAGCTTTGGGAGACGGCCAGGAAAAAAAAATCAATCACCTAGAAGGCACATCAAAGGAAAGGCCTCCAACTCAAATAACTGAAAAATGTCTAGCTTGCTCATTAGATTGAGCACTCACTGCAGTTACTAGTGTATTCACTGCTCTCAGCTGAAGCTTTTAAACTTGCACAAACAATTTAAGCATCAAAAACAGATTCTCACATTGAAGACATACTGTTGCCTTTAGAGCATACTATTGCTCTCAGTTGAGTCCTTAATGACCTCAATAGTCTTTTTAATTGACATTTAAATAATATTAACAAGTTCCCCCCTTTAAGCCCCACATCCTTGTCATACTATTGCAAAGCAGAGTGATGACATCATAAGTAGCACGCCAATATCATCGCATCCAATATTATGTTTGGCTCCCAATCTGGGAATATATTTTTCAGGCCCAGGTCATGGAAAGATGAGCACTAAAAGGCAAAATGCAGATCAGAAGCTGGTAAATCACCTTCTGACTCCCCAGAGCTTGTCCACCATCTGTAAAGAACAAATCAGGAGTATGATGGAAAATCTCTACGGATCTGGATGAGTGCAATTCCAACAACACTTAACAAGTTCCATATCATCTAGCCCACTTGATTGGCACCCCATCCACCACTTTAAAAATTCCCTTCCTCCACCATCGACACACAGTTGCAGCCGTGTGTACCATCTACAGGCATTCCAGCAACTCACCAAGGCTCCTTTCAACAGCACCTTTCAAATCTGCAATCTCTATCAGATGGAAGGACAAGAGGCAACAACCACAAGGAAATCACACAATCTGCAAATGTTCCTTCAAACATCATTTTAATTTGGAATGATGTTACCATTCCTTCCATTACTATCGTTGGGTTAAAATCCTGGAACTATGTCCCTAACAACACTATGGCTTCACCAACACCACTTGGACTATATAGTGGCACTGGACAGCAGCTCGCCACTACCTTCTTAAGGGCAATTAGGGATGGGCAATAAATGCCAGTCTTGTCATTGATGTTTGCATTCCATGAGAGAATAAAATAATTAATTGAAATACAGATATAATTCGATGTTGATTACCACCAACTCCATCATATCATGATTATTTTTCACTTTCTGACTCATTCAAGCAAAATATTCTATTGCACTGACCTCCTGGAGTCCACACTGTAAGTCCAATGAAATAGCAACCTACAAGTTTGCTTTAATTTTTTGGCCAGGATTATGTCCCTAACTAATTAAGAATCATTTCCTGCATTGGTTAAAAATTTGTCTCAGTTGTATAAACCAGACTCCACTTCTATTGGGAAATGCCATAAATCTTGAAAATGTTCATTCTCTGCAAGCAGTCATCTCTCTCCTGAATTTTCTTACAGTCAGAGATATCCCACATTGTTTTAAAAGATAAAACGAACTTGCTTCAACTTGTATTTTTATAGAACATAGAACCCGAGCCATGTCCAATCCCAAGATCAAGCTATCCCAATCTTTATCATTCTGGAGTGCTCCATGTGCCTATCCAATAACCGTTTGAAAGTTCCTAAAGTGTCTGACTCCACTATCACAACAGGCAGTCTATTCCACACCCCAACCACTCTCTGAGTGAAGAATCTATCTCGGACATCCCTCCTATGTCTTCCATCATGAACATTATATTTATACCCCTTAGTAACAACTACATCCACCCAAGGATATATTCTCTGCATGTCCACTCTATCCCCCTCATCACATTATAAACCTCAATTAAGTCACCTCTCATCCTCTTCAGCTCTGAAGAGAAAAGCCCCAGCTCCTTCAACCTTTCCTCATAAGCCCTACCCTCCAAACTAGGCAGCATCCTGCACTGTCTCCAATGCCTCCACATCCTTCTTACAGTGAGGTGACCAGAACTGTACACAATATTTCAAATGTGGTTTAACCAAGATCCTATTAGCTGCAGCATAACCCCACGATTCTTAAAACTCAAACCCCCTCTTAACAAATGCTAACACATTATAAGCCTTCTTCATGACGCTATCCACTTGAGTGGCAACCTTCAGAGATCTGTGTTTATGAATCCCAAGATCTCTCTGTTCCTCCACATTCCTTAGAATCCTGCCATTGACTCTGTAATCTGCATTCAAGTCTGTCCTATCAAAATAATTCCTCACACTTATCAGGGTTAAACTCCATCTGCCACTTTTCGGCCTTGTTCTGCATCCTATCAATGTCCCTTTGCAGCCTACAACAGGCCTCCACCTCATCCACTACTCCAGCAATCTTGGTGTCATCAAAAAATTTACTAACCCACCCTTCAGCCCCCTCTTCCAAGTCATTGATTAAAATCACAAATAGCAGAGGACCCAGCACTAACCTTTATGGTACCCTGCTGGTAACTGGCCTCCAGTCTGAAAATTTTCCTTCCATCACATCCTCTGTCTTCTATGATACAGCCAGTTATTTGTGCAATTGGCCAAATTTCCTTCTATCCCACACATCCTTATCTTCTTTATGGGTTTACCATGGGGAACCTTATCAAACACATTACCAAAATCCGTGAATATGACATCAATTGCTCGACGTTTATCCACACACTTAGTTACCTCCTCAAAGAATTCAATCAAATTTGTGAGGTAGGGCTTACTCCACATGAAACCGTGCTGACTATCCTGGAATAAACTGAATCTTTCCAAATGGTCATAATTCCATCTATCAGGATCCTTTCTATTAACTTACCGACCACTGAAGTAAGAACTAACTGGCCTATAATTATCAGGATCATTCCTATTTCCTTTCTTGAAGAGAGGAATAACATTTGCCACTCTCCAGTCCTCCAGCAGTATCCCTGTGGACTGTGAGGACCAAAGATCGAAGCTCAAGGCTCCGCAATCTCATCCCTTGCCTCCCAAAGTATCTTAGAATGTATCCTAAATGGCCCAGGGGACTTAGCCATGCTCAGGTTTTTTGAAATTGCTAATACTTCTTCACACAGAACATCTACCTCCTCCATCCTATCAGCCTATATCACACGCTCATCCTCAGAAACATAGCCCATCTTATTAGTGAACACTGAAGAAAAGCATTCATTCAATGCCTCATCTATCTCTTAGGACTCCATGCACAAGTTCCCACTACTATTCTTGACTGGCCCTAACCTCACCTTCCTTTTATTTCTCATTTAAGAGTTAAAAGCTTTGGGGTATTCTTTTGTCTGACCCATCAAGGACTTCTCATGCCTCCTCCTAGCTCTCCTAAGCCTTTTCTTTAGCTCATTCCTAGCTACCTTGTAACACTCAAGTAACCCAAATGAACCTTATTTTTCATCCTTACATATGCTTCCTTTTTCCTCTTAACAAGACATTCAACCTCCTAAATTTCAGCTAAATTTGAACCTCTTAACTTTCAGCCAAACCCCCTCCTCTTAAATATTGATGAAATGAATGTTTGTTAAAATAAAACTGTTTTACACTAACTGCTATCGTCTTTAGGAGGAGGAGGTTTTAAGACTGGGTTTTGTCTCATTATGCTGTTAAAATGCAAGGTATCTGAGATCAGATTAGCTTTTGTGTGGTATCATTTTTAGCTGATTATTGTATGCCAATACTTATTCTAGCTGGCTGACTGAAGTCCCCCAAGACCTCAGCCTATATTGGTAACCCTTGAAAATGCCAAATACAAGCAGAAAATCCTGTAAATATTCAGCAGATTAGGCAGCATCTGTGAATAGATTTTCTTTCCTGAGGGAAGTGAGCAGTGCTGGGAAATCTCCCAGCTCTTGCACCACCTCAGGAGAAGCTGCCCTGAAAGATGGAAGCTTCACTGGGGGGATGTGGATGCAGGATGGAGTAAGGCTCACTGCTATCAGACGCAGATCAAGGAGCTACCATGTGCTGAAGTGAACTTTTCAAAATGCCTAACTCAGATCCTTTAGATTTTATCCCAGTTGTTTCCTAAAATGTTAGGTCCTTCAGCGCTCACCAACTACAACCCCCTCACCTCAACCATTCCCTATGACCATGTATGATAACACATAACCTCCACACTCATCACCCGGTACCATATAATCCCTAACCAATTTAGTACCAACTCATGATTCTCCACCCACTGGCCTTTGCGCTTACACTCTCCATGCCAATTTAACCAGTATCCACCATGGAAAAACCTGAAATTATGAATTATAGAATCACTGAATTAAAATGCTCAACCTTAGATAAGTCCATTTAATATAAAAAGTGAGTTAACTCCCTATAAAAAACAAGTTATACTATTAATCCCACCTCAAAGATGACTAAATCCTTAATAACCTTTCATAGACTTAGAGGAGATCTCATAGAGGTGTACAAGATTATGAGGGATATAGATAGAGTAAACAGGGCTAAGCTTTTTCCTAGGATGGACTCGAATAGCACGAGGGGGTCACGGGCTTAGGGTGAGGGGGGTAGGGTATAATTTGGATGCTAGAGAGAGTTTTTTCACACAGAGAGTGGTGGAGGTATGGAATGCGCTGCCAAGTAAAGTGGTGGAGGCAGGCACTCTGGAGTTATTTAAGAAATACTTAGATGGGCACATGAACAGAATGGGAATGGAGGGGTATAGAAAACTGATTTAAAATAGGGATCATGAGCCTTGGGAGTCGCTGGGAAGTGTGTAAATAGATGTACTTGTTTTTATTCCACAAGTGCTTTGGTTCACCTTGTTGTCTAATAAGGGGCATACACGCGATGGGTCATGAGAGAACTGCTCTTGGATTTTTTCAAGAGTATCCTAGTACTTCATGTCATTAGTGTACGCTTGACCTTGACCATTTGATGGGCAACACGACAGCTCAGTGACTATCGCTGTGCTGTGCAGATACATGGATTTGGGCCTGTGTCTGTGGAAGTTTGCGCATTCTCCCCGTGCTTGCGCGGGTTTTCTCCGGGTGCTCCGGTTTCCTCCCACATCCCAAAGATGTGCTCTTAGGCTAATTGGCAAAACAAATTTTCCCTAAATTGTCTCAAATTTGGTTTTTATTCCATAGATCTATAAACATAGACAGGGATCACGGGTAGACGTGGGAACATTGGGGTAGTGGCGTGGGCTCGTTGGGCTGAAGGGCCTATTTCCCGTGCTGTTTTTTTCTTTGTTCTTTGTTCTTTGATCTTTGACACTGTCATTTAAACTACGAGCTTATGGCACCCCATTGTGATAATGATATTTATGAAAAATTGTCAAGCATTAATAATGCTATAATGACCATACTTAGGGTCATGTTTTTGCACTGCAAAAACAAGTTTTTTCTACTCTCACAAATGTAGATAGCCATTTTTTTCTAATGTTTAAAAGGCTGGGGATTTAAATAACTTTACATTTTACTGTCTCTCAAGTGTGTGAATTATCTAGATTAAGAGTCAGGTACAATGTACCAGGTTTGCTGATGATATAAAATGAGTTAGGAAAGTAAGATATGAGGAGGACACAAATATTCTACCAAGGGATATTGAAAGGACAAGAAGGTACAAGATTTGCTGCAGATCCGATGGATCAAATGGCTTTCTTCTGCACTGTAGGGATTCTACGATTCTATGAAAACATAGATCAGGGAGATTAAGTTGTCAATCAAACAATGTTTTCCCTGATGCTTAGATGTCTCAACAAACTAATGGACTTCTGGACTTTCAGCCAAGCCTCAGTCTGTAAAACCACTCTATAAATTAATCTAGCAAACATTTGTTATACTCCTAAGGCAATTATATTCTTCCTTCAATATAGAGAGTAAAACTGTACATAGTATTCCAGTCATATGATACTATGCAGAAATATGAGATCATTTGGTAGGAGAATAGAAAAACAGTTAAATGGTGAGAAATCATTAGAAGTTGGTGTTCACAGAGATCTGGTGTCCTTCCACAAAAAACACAGAATATTAGCATACACGTATAGCAAATAATTAATGACTTATTGGCCTTTGATGCAAGGGAGTTGACATGTAACAAAGTCTTCTGCACTGAACTTCAGTGAGATCAGACTAGAATACTATGTAAGTTTTGCTCTCTGCATTTAAGGAAGGATGTATTAGGAGTGTAAAAAATGTTTGCGAGATTAATTTGTGGAGTGGTTGTATATACTGATGCTTGGCTGAAAGCCCAGAAGTCCATTAGTTTGTTGAAACATCCAAGCAGCAGGGAAGATATTGTTTGATTGACAGCTTTGTCTCCCTGATCTATGCTGTCATAGAATCACAGAATCCCTATAGTGCAGAAGAAGGCCATTCAACCCATCGGATCTGCACTGACCCTCTGATAGAGCGCTCTCTTCCCCCACCTATCACTGTAACCTCACATATTTTCCATTTAACCAACACACTTGGGACACTAAAGGACAATTTATCATGGCCAATCCACCTCACCTGTACATCTTTGAAGTGTGAGAGGAAATTGGAGTATCCAGAGGAGACCCACATGGACACAGGGAAAAGATGCAGATGCCATACAGTCATCTGAGGTCAGAATCAAACCTGGATACCTGGTGCAATGAGGCAGTGGTATTCAGCACTATGCTAACGTGCCATCCAACTTCACTATTTATTGAAACAAGATTAAGAGGTTTCAAGTGCTTACTGTTTCAGCTACTGATAATTTAAATATTTTGGGTGATTAATATTATTATTGGTAGGTAGCAAAAAATTTTTTCTAAAAGTTCTCAATTAATAACTTTTAAAATGCTTTCTAAAACATATCCTACTGTCATTATAGGGTTTATTGCTTCTATATTGTAGATAGTTGGTGAATGGCCATTTGAAGTGTCATAATTTTGCATTGGCGCATGAAGAGCTATAGAGATGTGTGGGGGCACACCTTGGCATGCCAGTATGAGTGGCCATTGGGGTTGTTTGGAGGGCATAACTTGGTATGGGAGGGCACATGAGTAGGACTCATAAATGTGGTGAACATGACTATTTAAAAAGTTGGTCTGAAAAATGCAAATTGAAGGAGAAACAAAGAATCCCTATTCCTGTTATGGATCTGACCAGTTTGGGCTGTAAGATGTGGACTAATGATCTGAAACAGCCAGTGCTCCTAAAAGGTGCTCTCAAAAATTATAAAACCCACAATGGAATGGGGGATCTGAGATGTAAAGCCTCTCCACCATTTTTAAAGTGCTTTCAGGTCATTTAGTGAAAATCCACACCACTATCTCTTTTTTTGGCTCAGTGTCATTTTTTGGTCTGATATAATTCCCACAAAACACCTTTGGGATGTTAAAGATTTACTAGAAATGCAAGTTAGTTTCTATAATTGAAGTCTGGCATATAACACTAGCCATTTACTCTGGTGGTAAGTTGAAATGTCCCTGGTCTGGGGTTTGAAATAACTATTTTCTGCAGTCACTCTGCTATCAACTGAACCACAGCTGGAAGCTATATAGACACATCAATGACCAAACATCAGTTACTTTGCTTTGGTTCCCATGGAAATATTATCTATGGAATGTGGCTGGTCATTATTGATTAGCATAGTGTTTAATTAATATCCCAGAATGTATTCCTTTTCTCTCAGCAAAGATTTTGCAGAATTTCAACTTGCACATGTTGCTTGCCTTCATCCAGAGATATTAAATACACTTCGAGTCCAGGGATATGGCAGATTGTACAAGAGCTGTGACAGCAGAGATTTGGTCCAGAGAGGGGTAGTGTTCAAGCCTGCAAATGATATCAAGATAGGAAGAATCATTAATTATAGTAAATCAAAGGAAGTTGCCAGAGGATTTTGATAAAATGGGACATGGGCTAACAAGTGGCAGCTGGAATTCTGTGTAAGCAAAAGTCTGAGGTGATAGATTTTTGTAAATAAAATAAGGGCAGTAATTATATTCTGGATGACAGCCAGTTCAGTGCTCTTGAAGTGCAGAAGAATTGAGGGGTAGTTTGGTAATTTCTAAAGAAAAGATATTGGTATTCCGGGTTTTATCAGAAACAAGATAGAATGTAAAAGATAAGGGGTAATGATGAGCATATATAAAACCTTAAGGAAAACACGAGTTAGAGGGCTGTGTGCAGCACTGGACTCCAATCTTTATGAAGAACATTGGGGATTTTGATAAGATACATTACAGATGCATTACGATGCAGATGTGAAGCACAAAAAAAGAACAAAGTTATTTCCTACCCCAGATTGTAGAGGAAAAAAATAAAGCTGAAGAAATAGGAACCACAATTAACTGGAACAATTTAAATGAAAAATATTGAATTTATATTATGCACTGGGAGTCCAGAGTTGTTCAACAATCAAAAAGGAGTAAATTAAAAGCTTATAATATATAGAGTGCATAGAGAACATTACTTCTGTTTAAAATTCTCCATATTTAAGGAAGGATATAATTGCCTTAGGAATGTAACAAATATTTGCTAGATTAATTTATGGGATGGTTGTCCTACAAACGGAAGTGCATAATGAGGCTTGGCTGAGAAGGTCATTAGCCTATTGAAACATCTGAGCATCAGGGAAAACATTGTTTGATCGACAGCTTCATCTCCCTGATCTACATTGTTACAGGATCATAGAATTCATATAGTGCATCACTTTTTACCTCCTCTCAGAATCATAGAATCTCTAGAGTGCATACTTTTTTCCTCTCTCCATAATCCTTGTAGATCAAAAATCTCACAAACTCAGCTTTAAATAAAGTCATTGGCACAGCCTCCAATGCTCAGTGGAACAGAAATTCCAGAAATTGACCATCTTCTGCAAAAATATATTCTTCCTCATCTCCATCTTGAATGGAAACTTAATTATTGTTAAACAATCCCCTCCATTTGCAGATATCCCCAGGAGAAGAAATACCCTCTCAACATCTATCCTGTCAAGCCCTCTCAGTAGTGTATTCAGTTATTCTGTTTGATTTTGTGAGTCTGCTTACCATGAATGCTCACTGTGCTTGATTCCTCTCATAATCCAAAGATGTACACTTTAGGTTGATCGGCCAAGGTAAATTGCACCTTAGTGTCAGAAGGATTAGCAGGGTAAGTATATGAGGTTACAAGTGAGATTTATGTTGGTGTGGGCTCAATGCAGTGAATGGCCTTTTTCTGCACTGTAGGGATTCTATGATTGGGTAATCCTGGATGTGGGCTCAGAGGAAAATTAAACAGAACTCTGATTGGAAGTGAAGTGTGGAGTAGATGATTTAAAACACTGTACATAAACCTTTGCTATGCATATAGAACTATAGCTGTTGAAACTTTTCTTCTTGCACTCAAAGGACAGGTTCACAAGAATATCAAATCTCAAAGGCAACAACAACTTATGCTGTATGAGTGTTTCATGAAGTTTAAATTGTTGTTCCTTTTGCAATTGATATTCTTGCAAATCTGTCCTGATGAGTGAAAGATGAAAAGCTTTGGCAGCATGTCTCTTTTTTTCAACAATACTCAAGTTCTATATTGCCAGAGAAGCTAATGTCATCTTTGCATAGATCCAAGATATAAAATATAGCGGCGATGAGCATGGAGCTGATTGAATCTGCTGACCCATATACCTTTCCTTTCTTTGACAAGAGGGACCCTCATGTCATAGGGTTGATGGGTATTGACATTTGAGGTATATGTGCTTACTTTAGAGATATACAGTCTGGATGTAGCAATGATCCACAAGAAGGTGAAGGTGACGATCATATATTGTCTTGGAATAGAAGGCCAGTGAATGTTAGAGCAGATCAGTGAAGACATGCCAACATATGATTAGGCAGAGGTACTCTTGAAAAATACTTCATGCCAAAGACAAATGTGATGATCAAATGAGCTGCATTCTACCAGAGATGCCAAGGAGATAATGCATCCATTAAACAATACATGGCAGAACTCCAGTAATTGGTTTCTACATGTTAAAAATTAATTTGTGAACAATTAATTGAAATATTTAAATTCCATGAATTAGGCAATGCTTTCTCATGACGGATGATTTAACCTTAGAAAAAGCCTCAACCTTGGCAGTTCAAATCAAATCTGCTACATTTGATTCAAAGAGCTTCAAAATGTACCTTCAGGCTCAGGGTTGCAGACACAGCTTTCCCATCTAATTTAGGCATAAGGCTTATGGACAAAGAAATCTCACAATCTCAGCAGCATTGACCCATCAGGGCAGATACTTAAACTGTGGTGATTGAGGTGGCAAAGGAGAGTAGGAGGGAGAGTAGGGTATGATTAGAGGGTTGTGGATATGTGAACAGTAAGGGAAAAAGAGCCTTAAGAATACTTAAAACAATTGAGATGATGTTCCACTGAACCAAGGCGGGTCTTCAAAAATGCCTCTGTGGCTGTCCATAATCAGCTTTCTGGCTCGACGGGTCTCACCCTATCTTGTTTGCTTCTGCCTCCTGGGAGTGAAGATTTGCTCTACAAGGCACTTTCAACCAGACTTATCTTTACATACGAAGGGCTAATTTTCAATATTTTTCTCACTCAAGGGCCCAGACGAAATTTCAAAAAGATAAGATTCAGTGTAACATTAAACTTGAATTTTAATAAAATGTTATGGTATGAAGAAAAGAAAGAACTTGCAGATCAAAGATAAGGCAATGTCAAAGCAATAAATTGATCATTTAAAATATTACTTCTTAATAGAGATGACCAGTAGAGTGTGAAGGAGTAAAATTGTGTTTTTCCTGCTCACTCTTAATATCAGGGATCACACTCACTCACACTGACAAACACACACTTTGACACACTTTTTCACACACAACACACACATCACCTATGATATTAGTAGATGGAATAAAGGCGAGTGTGAACCCTGAGTTGGGAGTGAGCCAGATTCTCTTACACACACACACACATTCTCTCTCTCTCTCTCTCTCTCATGCACACAATCACTCACATTAGCAGCCAATCTCTTCCACCCTCCTCTCCCAGGAGCCAATCTCTTCTCCCCATCTGGTTCTCGCTCTCCCCATTCCACCGTATACCCACTCCATCTCCATCCAGCAGTCAATAATCCCTCGCCCGGTAGTCACACCGCCGTATCACCCTTCCTCCACTGCCCAATCACCCAGCAGATCCTCCAGTTAGAGATCATTCACTCCCACATTTGCTGCTGATTGGTTCACTAGTGGTCCTAACAACAGCAAATATGGCACGGAAAATGTCTGTGATTGGAGGGGGCAGTATGTTGAAGAATCTTTCAATTCATTTACCAACATTTTGTACACAACATCCATGGGCTGAATAGAGAGGCCAAATGGAATGGTTTAAATAAGCGTACTTTGAACCAAGGCAAGTGGACCTGCTCTACCGAAAATTTCTAGCTCAAGATAACTGCTTTGGTAGTAAAAATCCAGCCGCCTCTGCCAAACCTGTGCTATGGTTGTCCAGGGACAGCTCAGATGGATTTTTACTCTGTATCAAACTTACATTCTTTGAGTGTTTGATGAGATAGCATCGAGGGAGATTTACTTAGTAAAAATATAATTAAATTGTTGCCAATACTGGAAAACTAAACAGGAAACTTAACAAACGTACTGCAGGTCAAACAGAATCATCGCTGGAGAGAAGCAAACCTCGCTGTTTCAGGAGGATGATTATTCATCAGAACGCGTGGTTGAAAGGTTACCTTTACTAGATGTTTTACTAGTGTCAGCTGTGGCTCTTACCTCAGAGAAACCTGACACCACTTCATTCTAAACATGAACATATAATCAGAGCTAACAACCCAGTGCAGGACTGAGGGAGTGCTGCACCGGGAGAGATATTGTCGTTCGGATGAAATATTAAACTAAAACCTCATCTGCTGTCTAGGATGGATTTAAATAATGCCACAATACTATTTGAAGAGGAACAGGAGAATTCTTCTAGAGACTAGGAAAATTTTTATTCCTCAAAAAGCATCATTAAAGACGGGACTGGTCACTTATAGCAGATTGTAGATGCTTACTGAGCGCATAGAGCTGTTGTGTTCCCCTGCATTACGAGTGACAACATTCCAGAGGTACTTCTGCTCTGTAACTTTTTGTGAATTGTGTCAGATGTTTTTTACCTTAAAGTGAAGCTGTTCCTTTCTCCACCAACTTTCTTTCTCACATCAGGCGAGATATTTTTGATTTGATTTATTATTGTCACGTGTTAGTATACAGTGAAAGATACTGTTTCTTGTGTGCTACGCAAAACATAACATACCTAGAGATAGAAATGAGAGAATACAGAATGTAATGTATCAGTCATAGCTAGGGTAGAGAAAGATCAACTTAATGCAAGATAGCATTTCCTGAGGCCAACAGTTAAGGACAGCTCAGGTGAGGGTAGAGTAAGCCATGCTCCCTCCCTCACAGCATTAGCTGCCATGTACTAGGTAAGTTTCAAAGTCCAGCTACTTTGACAAGCCAGGAAGAAAGTAATGGGAGGTTGGGGAGGGGACGGCATTGGGCCAGACCCGTGGGTGGAGGTGTTATTAAGTGGGTCTCGGGGAGAGTGCCTTGTGGTTCTGGGAGGATAGTTGGAATTAGTGTGAGGGTGACAGGAGAGTGGGGAATTCTGTGGACAGCCGGGAGGATTGTTAGGGATGGGTGCAGTCCCCTTGGTTGTCGAGGTGATCCTGAGGCAGGAAGGTTGGGGTCAGCGATATAGTTACCCAGAAGTTAAAAGAAGTTTTAATTCTTCTAAATTTTTTCTGGGTAATTATTGCTGTAACCCAATCAGAACCCCCTGTAATTTGCGATCTAAATCAATGATTTCTCCAGTGCATGGCAATTGCCCAGAGAAGGATTGAACTTCCCACGCAATTACTGTGTTATACTTACCTGGGAACAAATGAGGTGCATGGAATTCCCCAGCACTTATTTGAGGTACTCCCCCAGATACACCGCGCTGGAGCTTGGAAATTGAGAAGAAATGAAAGGCCCTGAAAGAGGCAATATTGATGCAAGATCTTTCTTTCTAACTGAACAGTAGATATCATTCGAAGCTTTTAGCTTCCTCAGTGCAGAGAAATTGTTTAGATCTTAGCCTTTTCACCTCAAAATAGGGTACCTAAGGGATGTATTAGATTCTGCAGGACTCAGATATTGATTTCCAAGACATTGTTTTAAACAACTTAGAAGCAATATCACAGAGGTGTTTAATTATTTTTCCCCCATTTTAACAGAACACAATTATTAGTGATAAAATTAGCCAGAGAACAATGGGTAAAAGTGTTGATGGGATGTGAACAGGGAACAGACAGTGTGAACCTGAGGGGAACAGTACAAAAGACCAAAAAATAAAGAGTATGAATCTCATCATATAACCTCTACACTGCAGAAGGACACCATTTGGCCCATCAAGACTGCAACAACCACAATCCCACCCCAGCCCTATTCCCATAGTCCCACATGCTTACCCTGTTAATCCTCTCACACTAGAGTCAATTTAACATGGCCAATTAACCTAACGCACACATCTATGGACTGTGGGAGGGAACCACAGCATCCAGAGGAAACTCATGCAGACACAGGGAGAATGTGCAAATTTTACACAGATAGTCACCCAAGGCCAGAATTGAACCTGGGTCCCTGACACTGTGAGACAGCAGTTCTAACCACTGTGCCACCTGAAGGAACTGAGCAGTAAAGTGGAGTGAGTGCAAGTGTTAGGGAGCAAGGTTCAGAAAAGATTGGCAAAGTTATGGCCAAAACGTTGACCAGAATTTATTGTTTCATTTTCAGGTGAATTTTGGACCCAAGAGTTAATATTTTTCTAATATTAGGCTCAGTGCACCCACACGGGAGTTATTTGTGAGCCCTACTGACAACTAATCAACCAGTTAAAACATTTAAAAGGGTAATTGTCTTGAATTGTATATCGCTCATGATCATCCTGTTTTTTTCACTTTTGGCACCCAATGCTGGGATCATTGATTAAGAGTTCAGGTGAGAGTTTCTTGTTTCATTGTTCAGACCTTTTCCTCTGTTTTGTTCTGAAGTATTGCTTTCTTAACTTTGTTCTGTGGATTCTTCTGTTCTGTCAACTCAATTGGAGCATTTCTGCCCATTGCAGTCTTTAGTACATGGGGCAGTGCTATCTGCATTTCAGCGAATGGGATTGTGTGGAAACTGTGGGGACCTTCTCTGAGGAGGAAGAAAGAGTGGAATGGAGAGGAAGCCAGGAATCCACAGGCAGCATCGCAGAGAGAGATTCTTGGGAGGGAAGCATAGACATATGGTGTGCAGGGCCAACAGGAAGAGCAAAATAAATGGCATCGCAAAAGACACCACTGTCCTGCTGCCAGAGTGTACAGGCAATGATCCAATTACCTCAACATGTCAGAGGTCCACTGCTGGAGGAGGGTCCACCTCTTCAGGGGCTTTGTGACTTCATTGTGCCAGCTGATTGGGCAGGATGTCGCTTCCTTCTGTGTGGGTAGAAACCCAATGTCAGTGATTCTGAAGCTAACAGCCCTCAATTTATAAGTACTACAGAAGTAAGCTAACTGGACTATTGTTACCTGCCTATTTTTAAACAGCGGCGTCCCGTTTACTGTTTTCCAAACTGCAGGAACCACCCCAGTGTCCAGCAGATTTTTGTAAATTACCACTAGTGCATTTGTTATTTCTCCTGCCATCCCTTTTAGTACCCTGGGGTACATTCCATTAGGACCAGGAGACTTGTCTACTTTTAGCCCCATTAACTTGCCCAACACTACGTCTTTTGTGATAATGATAGTTTCTAGCTTCTCACCTGCTATAGCCTTCCTGTCATCAATTTTTGCCATGTTATTTGTGTCTTCCACAAATAACAAAATACCTGTTCAATGTCTCAGCCATTTTCTCATTCCAGTTATTACATCTTCCTTCTCATCCTCTAAAGGACCAATGTTTACTTTCACCACTCTTTTTCATTTTATATATTTGTAGAAACTCTTGCTATCTGTTTTTATATACTGAGCTAATTTACTCTCATAATCCATCTTTCTTTGTAGTTTTCTTCATGGCTTTCTGCTGACCTTTAAAGATTTTCCAGTCCTCTTGGTTCCCACTAATCTTTGCCACTTTTTATGCATTCTCTTTCAATTTGATACTCTTCTTTATTTCCTTAGATATCCATTGGCTGATTATCTCTTTTTCTACTGTCCTTCCTTATCGCTGGTATGTACTTTTGCTGAGCACTGTGAAAGATCACTTTGAAAATCCTCCACTGTTCCTTAATTATCCCACCATGAATGCCAGCAAATGATCAATCTAACTATCTTGTCTTAACATTCAATGGCCTCACCATTGCTGAGTCACTCGCTATGAACATCCATATGACTGGCCATATAAATACTACGGTTGCAGGAATAGGCCAGAAGCAAATGATTCTGCAGTGAGTAACTCATTTCCTGAAAGCCTGTCCACCAGTGCAGCAGAGGAGTATGATGGAATACTTCCAAATTTCCTAGATGTGTGCAGCTCCAACATCACTCCAGAAGCTCAATACCATCCACAACCAAGCAACCCACTTGGTTGGCACCCAGAGACCACTTCTTTAGTATTCACTCTCTTTATCACTGACAAATAATGGCATCCATGTGTACCATCTACAAGCTGCACTGCAGGAACTCAGCAAGGTTCCCTAGACAGCACCTTCCAAACCCACAACCATAACCATCTAGAAAGAAAAGAGCAGGAGATACCTGGGAGCACTACCACCTGGAAGTTCTTCTCCTAGTCTTTTAATATTCTTGACTCAGAAATATATTGCCATTCCTTCACTGGGTCCAAATCCTGGAATTCCCCCCCTCCTAACAGCACTGTGGATGTACCTACACCAATGGATGGCAGCAGTTCAACAGATCAGTTCAGTACCATCTTCTCAAGGGCAATTAGTGATGGGCAATAAATGTTGGCTCAGCCAACAATGCCCACATCTTAATAACAGATTAACTTTTAGAAAGGAAAATTGTGGAGCTTTTTTTTCACCACAATATCAATATTCTGGATCAGTTGGAGCACTCTTCCCAAAACCCTGGGCAGAATTTTTCTCTCTATTACAAAAAGGTGGTATTGGAAATTTGACTGGTTATTTCTTCCATTAGTTAGATGATCCACTCCTTATCTATGATTACCTCCAAAGTCTGGGATGAAAGCAGTTTATCTCCCCAGTCACTCTGAAGCTGGACTGTTCTGAACTTCCCAATGGAAGATGGTACTTTCCTGTCCTAGACTCACTGCTGCTGTGTGGGTGTTCTTTCCTAGGATGTGTAAGGAGCTCACAGAAAAGGCAAAACACCTTTACCTTTTCCTGACCTTGTATTGGGGTAAACACAGTAAGAAGTCTCACGACACCAGGTTAAAGTCCAACAGGTTTATTTGGTAGCAAGTATCAATGCTTTTGGAGCATTGCTGCTTCGTCAGGTGGGAGTTCTGTTTGCAATCAGGGCATATTAAAACACAAACTCGATTTATAAAATAATGATTGGAATGTGTATCTTTACAGGTAATCAAGTCTTAAAAGTACAGACAATGTGAGTGGAGAGAAAGTTAAGCACACGATAAAGGAATGTGTATTGTCTCCAGTCAGGACAGTTAATGAGATTTTGCAAGCCTAGGCAAATCGTGGGGGTTACAGATAGTATGACATGAACTCAAGATCCCGGTTAAAGCTGTCCTCATGTATGCGAAACTTGGCTATCAGTTTCTGCTCAGTGAGTCTGCACTGTCATGTGTTGTGAAGGTCACCTTGGAGAACACTTTCCTGAAGATCAGAGGCCGAATGCCCATGATCATTGAAGTGTTTGCCAACAGGAAGAGAACAGTCTAGCCTGGTGATCGTCGAGTGGTGTTCATTCATCCGTTGTTATTTCCCTGATACAACAGAGAAGATCACATAGTCAACAGCTGTGTAAACAGTGTCTGATGCTCAGAAAGATCTAGATAGTTTTCAGAATTGAGAACTAATTCTGACATCTTTTTCAGTATCTTTTCTCTTAGGTTCACCAAAATGTTGCAGTCCATTGTGAAGACCTCAATGTATTTTATTGTGAACATCAATTCCAGTAGGAAGGATCAGGGATCATCAATATTTAAATCCTCCATTATTAATATCAACAACATTTCACAAAATCTCCTTAAGTTGTTTTCTGTAACCACATCATCATAGTGTTCAAGAGTTGCTCTTTCATTTCCCCATTGCATAGAATACATTGTTTAATGATAAATTCCACCAACCCCTTTTCTCCTCCAACTCTAGGTAATTGTGTCTGGCCATAGAGATATTTACTTGGTAGGATCCCTCCTTCACTCTGTTTCTGTCAGATAAAAATGCTGGTTGTACACTGATTATGAATCTGCTTCTTTGCACTTTCCCTGTTTGTTGGGAGAGAATCAATAATTGGGTCATTGTCAGTTGTTGGTTGCTGTTAAAGGAAATTGACTAGAACTTAGATGCTTCTGAATATGATTGATGGCGTTGCTCCATCACAATACAAACTGTTATACAGTATCTGCTGTTGTTGAATCATACTTCACCATTCAGCCCCATGGCAATATACAATACACTGCACAGACTCTGAATGACACCAGCATCAGGGTAGCCTGTCTGCTGCATGGAGAGAATGGTTGGAATTAAGCTGGAGAGCTCCTTCTCCAGGTTGTCCATTGGTTGTAAATAAATTATTGAGTCTACCGTTCCCATGACTGCTGTGATTATCTTGTATTCTTTCATTCTTTCATTTTAGGCTGCAGAAATCCCATTGATCTTATTTAGTCAGGGTTTTAGGTATCCTTGTGTATTTGACAGGTGTTCTTGGATATTCTCACTAAATAAACCCAATGTAACACAGGGAGTCCTCTTCATTTCCCTCTGTACCTTTAGGAAGGGTTGGGGGGCTTGCAGTTTTCAAGAGAGGTTTTATAGATATACTATGCAATGCACATTTTCTCTACACAGCCTGGCGATTGTCAGCACTAATGTAGAAATATATTTGTAGCCAGGATTTCAACACTGACTATATCTTCTTTGAAATATCAGTGGGAAACCTGGCATCCAGCTGGACCATGAGGCTGCTTACCACCTCCTAGTATTCAATTGTTACATTCTTTGTTTATTCCCTATTGGTTTGTGTAAGTGTTTAATGTTGTCCTGAATTATCAATGTCATAGCTGTTAACATAGAACATAGAACATAGAACATAGAACATTACAGCACAGAACAGGCCCTTCAGCCTTCGATGTTGCACCGACCAATATAAAAAGCAATGCCCCTCCAAACTAAACCATTCCCTTCTCCTCCATATACTTATCAACTAACCTCTTAAACGCCACCAAACTTGGCGCATTTACAACTGCTGCAGGCAGGGCATTCCACTCCCGAACCACCCTTTGGGTAAAAAACCTACCTCTGATATCCGTCCTATAACTATCACCCCTTAATTTAAAGCTGTGTCCCCTCGTGCTAGCTTTTTCCATCCTAGGAAAAAGGCTATCACTGTCAACCCTATCTAAACCTCTAATCATCTTATATGTTTCGATCAGGTCCCCTCTTAGCCTCCTCCTTTCTAACGAAAACAACCTCAAATCCCTCAGCCTATCCTCATAAGACCTGCCCTCCATACCAGGCAACATCCTGGTAAACCTCCTCTGTACCCTCTCCAATGCCTCCACATCTTTCTTATAAAGTGGGGACCAGAACTGCACACAATACTCCAAGTGCGGCCGCACTAGAGTTTGTACAGTTGCAACATGACGTTGCGGCTCCGAAATTCAATCCCCCTACCAATAAAAGCTAAGACTCCATATGCCTTCTTAACAACCTTATCGACTTGACTGCCTACTTTCAGGGATCTATGCACAAATACACCAAGATCCCTCTGTTCATCAACACTATTAAGAATCCTACCATTAGCCCTATACTCTGCACATTTATTATTCCTGCCAAAGTGCATTACCTCACACTTTTCCACATTAAACTCCATTTGCCACTCTCGGCCCAGCTCTGCAACTTGTCCAAGTCACTCTGTAAACTATAACACCCCTCTTCACTATCTACCACTCCACCGACTTTAGTGTCATCTGCAAATTTACTGATCCATCCCTCAATACCCTCATCCAGATCATTTATAAAAATTACAAACAGCAGGGGCCCCAAAAACAGACCCCTGAGGTACACCACTTGTCACCGAACTCCAAGATGAATATCTCCCATCAACCACCACCCTCTGTCTTCTATCTGCTAGCCAATTCCTAACCCAATTAGCTAAATCACCATCTATCCCATACATCTGCATTTTCTGCAGAAGTCTTCCGTGGGCCACCTTATCAAACGCCTTACTAAAGTCCATATATACCACATCAACCGCCTTACCCCCATCCACCTCCTTAGTCAGTTTTTCAAAAAACTCAATGAGGTTAGTAAGGCACGACCTACCCTTCACAAAACCATGCTGACTATCTCCAATCAATTCATTACTCTCTAAATAACTATAAATCCTATCCCTAATTATTCTCTCCAACACTTTGCCCACCACAGAAGGCGGTGCATTGTTCTGCTGGCAATCTATTTCTCTTAATGTGCCTTTGACTGAATCTAAGTATTATTTTATGATTGATGCTTCCTTGGTTTCACAGTGACTGAAAAAAACTCATTTAACAAACCCTTGTTCATGACTTTCTCAATGAGCATTCATTCTGTTAGTCGCTGTTTCACTAGAATTCAAGTATGTCTCTTGTCTTTCAATGTAAAATGTGTTTATTGTTGATTTACACACTAGCTCGATATTATGCCTCTTGCTGGTTGATGTTTGCTTTTCTCTTATCAATTTATTTTCTGAATTTTTCTTCCCCCCCTAAGCAGTCATAATATTTAAGTATCCAGAAATTGCTGTTTAATGACCAATTCTTTTTGGAAATAGAATATAACATCTTTGTTCTTGATTTTTTTAAATAAATTTAGGTTTGGTGGGAGTAATGGTATGGATTTTTCCTCAAAAATTCTGAGTGCTGAATTCGTGTAAAAACTGGACTAGTCTTTTTTAGCAGGATTTTCAAAATGAATCTCTTACACTATGCAACATGGATTGCCCTAGCGTGATTCACAATGAAGATCCGGGGACAGGACCAGTTCCCACTGGAAAGACTGACAGCACAGTGGGCCACTGTGCATGCGTCATTCTGTCAACATGGAGATTGGTATACGCGCAGTAAACACTTACTGCTAGCTTCTCGATCAGACAGCACAGCAGCCCCACACATCGCTGGCCTTCTCACCGTTCCAACCACCACTGACCACTGGCCTCTCAGATGTCTCTGGGCCAGTCCTGACTAACCCTACCCACTGGCCCGCCTTGAACTCCCCAATCCTGCCCTCCCCCCACTGGTAGTCCCAACGCCCCCATTCTGCTGCATCTCCCTGCCCTGGTGGCCAGCCCAGATCAGCCCCTTCCTTCCCTCTGCATTGGATCCCTATGAAGAGTGGCAACAGGTACCTCCCACCTCCACCAATCTCCCTCCTGCCCAGAATAGCTCTTGCTGCTTCTCACCCTGCATCTTGGCACTACCTGATGCCCAATAAGCAGTGTCAAAAATGCCCCTTTTGCATTGCCCCTTGGTCAGCGCCAAGAGGTCAAGCTGGCAGTGTTAGGCTAGCAATGCCCAGAGGGCAAACCCCCTTACCTGCAACCTTCTGGGGGAGTGGGGGGCCTCCATGGCCTTCCTTTACTCAAGTGGGGTCAGGCTGCCAGCCCTCTGTTAATGGGGAACTTGTGTAAATCCAGCTGGTGTGAGAAGCCATCAGGCACAGAGGCTTCAGTCCTGGGCCCACTAACGAGATTAAAGTAGCAATTTAAATATTTTAATCAACTCTGTGCTAATTTCCAGCGCAGAGCTGATGGCGCCAGAGATCCGGACCCCAGAGACACGTGGAGATTCTGATGCCCAGCAGGGACCCAGTTAAGTGGCATTCGCTGAGAATCACCCCCGATAAATTTGAAACAGATGGTTTCAGGCGTTGTGCCTCAGAAATAAAAACACAGCTCAGAGCTATTTGATTTTATTGACTCATCATGATGAATGTCTTGATGTTGATTTGTTGCTTTGAACTTTATTTATTTGTCTTCAGCCTAACGCAGACTCTTTCCCTCCTATGAGGTTCTTACGTACATGGGTGTCAGTCCAAATGTAGACTTTTCTTTGTAGATTCCGCCTGAGGAGGAAGTTTAATGTTTTAAAAAGTTTGGTTAATTTTTTTGAAAACATTTCCACTCAAAACTGACTCCCTCCCTCTCCTCGCAGTCAAACATAAAGTTTAATTGCTGGATCACCAAGTAAGCAGCAATTTTATTTGAAAAAGTCACTGCCATTACGATCTGCTTTAGTGATGTGACCCCATGTGACCTGAGTGTCACATGACCTGCCATGTGATGACCTCACAGGTGAATGTGACCTAATTGTCTGACTTGAACTTTTGTGTTTTGAGTGTTAAACTGCTTTTAAAATATTTTTTTCACACAGGTAATGATAAATAATAGTCTTTAAGTGTCAATTCTGTGAACTAGTCTTCCTGAGAAGATGCTGAAGCATTATATCCAGATTGTCATGATGAACTCCACTGAAATGGGAGTCTGTGTTTGTAATATCTCCCTTATCCAGAACTATTACAGGGCTTCATGTTCAATAATGAACTGTGGTTTATGTGGATTACTGTCTAATTAATCAGTTTTACTGGTGAATTTTTCTCTCTTGTGTGAGTGAAGACCTCATGGCTGCACCATCGTTCACATCACAATGACCATTGGTGATATCGCAACAGGCCTGAACTGTATCAGATTGAATCCAATTTGAACTGACAATCAGCTACTGTAAAACAGGTTGGTCAAGGGTCAGCTATTTTTGATGGTCCTTGACGGGCCTAGCAGAAGGGAAGTATAGAAAGTAAGTCAGTGGGACTTTGCAAGGTGAGGATGGATTTTGCAAGGAGGCTTCAGGTCAGGTCGGGGAAGCTTCGGTTGGGTCATTCTAGGTCTTGCAATGTGAGTCAACCGTCAAAGTGGGATGCTGGAGTGGGCTGTCCTGTCTGATTGGGTCTTGTGGGGGGATTGGATTTGGTCTGGGGAGTGGTCGAGTCAGGTCTGAAGCTTGGTCAGGTTGGGTGGGGTCAGGTGGGTGGTGGGTTCAGTTTTGGGGTGGTCGTATTTGAGGGGATGTGGTTGGGTGAGTTCTAGGGAGGTGACTGAGACAGATTTAAGGGAGGTGGCTGGGTCAGTTCTGGTGGGGCGGTTGAGTTGAGTCTGGGATTGGAGGGGGAGGTTGGATTGGGTCTAGGGGGTTGGATTGGGTGGGGTTGGGTTGAGTGGTGTTGGGTCTGAGGTATGGGGACAGGTTGAGTCGGGTCAGTCAAACCTTGGGACAAGGTTCAGTGAGAGTCAAACCTGCAGGATAAAGGAATCCCATGGGTTGAGGAGTACAACTCTTGGATGGGGGAGGAGAAAGGAGGGTAGGGGGAATCAGTGGGTGTGTATGTGCGTGTATGGGGGCAGATTCTTGAGGGCTGATTTTGGGGTGGAGGAGTCCAGTTGCGGGGGCGGGGGTGGGTTACTGTGACCTCTATACAATAATCATGCTGAGGTTAGAAGAGATTTTAATTCCATGGATGGAGCTCACTTGGAACTATCCAACATTTATGGTTTAAACTGCACTTTAAACTGTCCCAGTGCTGTGCAATTGCCATCAGAAGTTTGCATTTCTAAGGAAACTGCCATACAAACTTTCTTGGTGTATCTCCAGGGGGGTTTGCCAGCGCATATGCCAAAATTCAATCCCTTCCACAATGATGCCCTGGGACTCAGAAGTTGCAGCCCAATAACTTGGATATGGAGACACATGCACTAGGCAGTAACAAGTGGGAATGAATCTTTTCATTTTACACACTGGATTCTCCCATTTTACCCGCTAAAAACTGTAGATGTTCACAGCTGTCAAAATCCAAGAACTTCATGTGAACTGCAGTTTTATGGTTACGTCAGGTTCAGCACTGGGTAAACACAGAGCAAAGCTTTCTCTACACAGTCCCATTAGAAACAACTCAATCTACTCTGAGCAGATTGAGTAGTTGGCGCAGAGTATTGGAGCTAATTGTCAACTCAAGGTAACTTGTGAATGGGCATCTACAGAAAAAAAAGGGAAATGGAACGTTGGCCTTCATGTCTATTTGCTTAAAGAGAAAAGCATGGTTACATCACAGCTCTAGAGGTCAGACTCCATGTAGATTTGTTGAATTGTTCTATTGTACACAGTGTCCGTCAAAGGAGGATATTCTTGATAAGTATTACTTTGGACACTGGAAGAAACAGTCCATCTCATCATAACACAATGCGTGAGATTGTTAATGTCCACTTGAAAGGGTAGATAGGACCACAATTAATTCCACATCATCTCCTTCTGTTGTTCTCTCTCCACCTTCCAAAGTCGTTGATTTGGGAATTGTTCCTTTTGTTTGGAGTGTTGAGCATGTTAGTCCACTATGTAAGAAAGGTGAGAAAGGGAAACAAGAGAATTATGGACCAGCTAGCCAAGTATCTGCTTTGATAAATTGCCAGATGTTCTAATTAAGGAGAGAGTGGCTGAGTACCTGGAATATTGTCAGCTGATCAGGGAAAGCCGACATGGATTTATAAAGACTGGGTTATTCCTAGCGAATATAATAGAATTTTTTTGAAGAAATGACTGAAAAAGTGTTCAATCTGTGGATGTTACTTATATGGATTTCCAAGAAGATGTTCAACATGGTCCCTCATTAAAATCTGTTCACTGAAGTTATATAGGTCATATAATTGAAGAAAAGCTATTAATTTGGTCAGGAAATAGATTGAATGGCAGTAGACAGCGATCGGATTTCACCACAGGGTCAAGTCGGTTGAAGTGGAAAGGAGTAGTGTTGGCCCTCCAACCATGACCTTTGCTCCCATCATGATTGACCAGTGACTGGCTAGTTAGCAATTGGCTGGTGTGAATGTCGGCTGTGGAAATTTGGGGACAGGAGGAATGATGGGGTGAGGGACTGAGCATGAGGTAGAAGTAAGAGTTGTAATTAGAGTTATGAAGTCATAGAGTCATAGAGGTTTATAGCATGGAAACAGGCCCTTCAGCCCAACCTGTCTATACCACTTTTTTTAAAATCCCCAAAGTTAATCCCAATTGCTCGCATTTGGCCTTGATGAAACCAAGCATGCCAAATGCCTTCTTCACCACTTTATCCACCTGTGACTCCACTTTCAACATGTACCCCTAGATCTCTTTGTTCTATTACTCTCCCCAATGCCCTACCATTAACTGAGTAAGCCCTGGTTCAATCTACTAAAATGCAACACCTCACATTTGTGTAAATTAAACTCCATCTGCCATTCGTCAGCTCACTGGCCTAATTGATCAAAACCCCCTTGAATTGGAGATAGCTTACTTCATTGTCCACTATGCCACCAATCTTGGTGTTATCTGCAAACTTACTAACTTATGCCTCCTATATTCTCATCCAAATCATTAATATAAATGACAAATAACTGTGGGCCAAGCACTGATCCCTGAGGCACACCGCTGGTCACAGGCTTCCAGTTTGAAAAACAACTCTCCATACCTTCTGTCAAGAAGCAAATTTTGTATCCATTTAGATACCTCGCCCTGGACTCTGTGAGATTTAACTTTATGCAACGACCTACTATGTGGCACCTTGTCAAAGGCCTTGCTGAAGTCTATGTAGACAGCACCAGCTGCACTGCCCTCATCTACCTTCTTTGTTACCTCTTCAAAACACTCAATTAAATTTGTGAGATATGATTTTCCCCTCACAAAGCCATACTGATTGTCCCTAATCAGTCCTTGCATCTCCAAATGTCTATAAATTCTGCCTCAAAATACCTTCCAACAATTTACCCACCACACATGTGAGGCTCAGAAGTTCCCAGGCTTTTCCCTGCAGCCCTTTTTAAACAAAAGCACAACATTTGCCATTCTCCAGTCTCCAGGCACCTCATCTGTGACTATTGATAATTCAAATATCTCAGCTAGGGGACCTGCAATTTTCTCCCTAGCCTCCCACAACGTCCTGAGATATACTTCATTAAGTACTGGAGATTTATCTAACTTGATGCCCTTTAAGACATCCAGAACCACCTCCTCTGTATTATATACACTCCTCAGGACATCACAATATATTTCCCAAGTTCCCTAACAAGCATGCATTTCTCAACAGTAAATACTGATGAGAAATATTCATTTAGAATTTCACCCATCTCTTATGGATCCACACATAGCTGTCGTTGTTGATCCTTAAGAGGCCCTACTCTCTCTCTTGTTACTCTTTTGCCCTTTATGTATTTGCAGTTAGTTTAAAGAGCAGGGAACATCCAAACTAAGGCAGCACTAACAGGGTGAGATTTGAGCTATGATGAAACATTTGTCTCTGTAACAGTAAAGAGAAAGAGGAAGACGTGGGTAAGGCAGTTGATGTAGTGTATATGGGTTTTAGCAAAGCATTTGATAAGGTTCCCCATGGTAGGCTACTGCAGAAAGTGCAGATACATGGGATTGAAGGTGATTTAGCAGTTTGAATTAGGAATTGGCTAGCTGATAGAAGACAGAGGGTGGTGGTTGATGGGAAATATTCAACCTGGAGTGCAGTTACAAGTGGTGTACCTAAAGGATCTGTTTTGGGGCCACTGCTGTTTGTCATTTTTATAAATGACCTAGATGAGGGTGTAGAGGGTTGGATTAGTAAATTTGCTGACGATACCAAAGTAGGGGGAGTTGTAGATAGCGAGGATGGATGTTACAGTTTGCAGAGGGACATAGATAGGTTGCAGAGCTGGGTCGTGAGGTGGCAAATGGAATTCAATACGGATAAGTGTGAGGTGATTCACTTTGGTAGGAATAAAAGGCATATGAAATATAGGGCTAATGGAAGGACCCTTAATAGTGTTGTTGAGCAGAGGGATCTTGGGGTACAAGTACATAGCTCTTTGAAAGTTGGCATCCAGGTTGATAAAGTTGTTAAGAAGGCATACGGTGTGTTAGCTTTTATTGGTAGAGGGATTGAATTTAGGAGCCGTGAGGTTATGTTACAACTGTACAAAACTCTGGTGCGTCCGCACTTGGAGTATTGCGTACAGTTCTGGTCGCCGCATTATAAGAAAGATGTGGAAGCATTGGAAAGGGTGCAGAGGAGGTTTACCAGGATGTTGCCTGGTATGGTGGGAAGGCCTTATGAGGAAAGGCTGAAGGACCTGAGGTTATTTTCATTAGAGAGAAGAAGGTTACGTGGTGACCTAATTGAGGCGTATAAGATGATCAAGGGATTGGATAGGGTGGATAGTGAGAGCCTTTTTCCTCAGATGGTGATGACCCACACGAGGGGACATAACTTTAAATTAAGAGGTGGTAGTTATAGGACGGATGTCAGAGGCAGGTTCTTCACACAGAGGGTGGTGAGGGCGTGGAATGCCCTGCCTGCAGCAGTTGTGGACTCGCCTACTTTGGGGGCGTTCAAATGTTCGGTGGATCGGCATATGGATGATATTGGAATAGTTTAGGTTAGAGGGTCCACTGGCCGGCGCAACATCGAGGGCCAAAGGGCCTGTACTGCGCTGTAATGTTCTATGTTCTATGATCCAGCATTGAAGGTAAACCTTGATGATTGGTGTGGTGAGGTGGGTTGGAGAAGGCCAGCATCACACTGAGTCACTGTCTCTCAGGAAGTAAATGCATGTGTGAGTTGCTGTGACCTCTGTGTGCTTTATGGTGTTGCACAGAACTCATTTTTCTTTTTTCTCCCATAGTTGTCTTCGTAGCTTAACCAGGCGACATGTTTGGGTTGGGATTGTCTGACTGCCTCTCAAGAAAAGGAAGGACATTCAAACCATGATATTAGACATGTCATTCAGTCATACAACATCAGGTTAAAATCCAACAGGTTTTTTTTGGTAGCACAAGTCACAAGCTTTTGGAGCACTACTCCTTCATCAAGTGAGTGGGAGTTCTGTTCACAAATGAATGCCCATCACTGCTGAAGTGTGCCCCAACAGGAAGAGCACACTTTTGCCTGGTGATTATCAAGCGGTGTTCATTCATCCGTTGTCGTAGTGTCTGCATGGTCTCCTCAATGTACTATGCCTTGGGACATCTCCAATTACCATGCATTTGGCCTCTGATCTTCGGGTAAGCATTCTCGAAGGCAGCCTTTACGGCACACGATAATGCAGTGTCACTGAGCAGAGACTGATAGCCAAGTTCTGCACACGAGGATGATCTCAACCAAGATCTTGGCTTCATGCCACACTATCTGTAACTCCCACGACTTGCCTGGGCTTGCAAAATCTCACTATTTGTCTTGGGTGGAGACAATACACATCTCTTTAACCCTCTCTCCTCTCACAGTATCTTTAAGACTTGATTACCTGTAAAGACTTGCATTCCAACCATTATTTTGTAAATTGAGTTTGTGTCTTTATTTGCCCTGTTTGTGAACAGAACTCCCATTAACTGATGAAGGAGCAGCATTCAGAAAGCTTGTGGTTTATGTTCCCAAATAAGAACAAAGAACAAGAACAAAGAACAAAACAGCATGGGAAACAGGACCTTCGGCCCAACGAGCCTGCACTGCCACTCCGATGCTTCCATCTCTACCCACGATCCCTGTCCATATTTGTAGATCTATGGATTAAAAACCAAATTTGAGACAATTTAGGGAGAATTTGTTTTGCCAATTAGCCTAAGAGCACATCTTTGGGATGTGGAGGAAACTGGAGCACCCGGAGAAAACCCACGCAAGCACGGGGAGAATGCGCAAACTCTCACAGACACAGGCCCAAATCCATGTATCTGCACAGCACAGCGATAGTCACTGAGCTGTCGTGTTGCCCATCAAATGGTCCAGGTCAAGCGTACACTAACAACGTGAAGCACTAGAATACTCTCGAAAAAAATCCAAGAGCAGTCCTCTCATGAACCATCGCGTGTATGCCCCTCGTTAGACATCAAGGTGGACCAAAGCACCTGTAGGATAAAAACAAGTACATCAATATCATCATCTATTTACACACTTCCCAGGGACTCCCAAGGCTCATGATCCCTATTTTAAATCAGTTTTCTATACCCCCTCCATTCCCATTCTGTTCATGTGCCCATCTAAGTATTTCTTAAATAACTCCAGAGTACCTGCCTCCACCACTTTACTTGGCAGCACATTCCATACCCCCACCACCCTCTGTGTGAAAAAACTCACTCTAGCATCCAAATTATACCTTACCCCCCTCACCCTAAGCCCGTGACCCCTCGTGCTATTTGAGTCCATCCTAGGAAAAAGCTTAACCCTGTTTACTCTATCTATACCCCTCATAATCTTGTACAACTCTATTAGATCTCCTCTAAGTCTACGTCTTTCTAAGGAAAACAGTCCCAATTTGCCTAATCTCTCCTCATAACTCAGACCTTCCATACCAGGCAGCATCCTGGTAAACCTCCTCTGCACTCTCTCCAGAGTCTCCACGTCCTTGTGGTAGTAAGGTGACCAGAACTGTATTCCAAATGAGGTCTAACCAACGTTTTATACAACTGCAACATTAAAGGCCAGCTCTTGTACTCTATACCCCTTCCTATAAAAGCTAACATACTATATGCTTTCTTCTTTGGACTTTAACTTGATGTTGTGAGACTTCTTACTTTGCTTACCCCAGTCCAATGCCGGCATCTCTACATCATAGAGTCATATGACACAGAAAAAATCTTCAGTCTATTGAGTCTGCACCAACAATATCTACCACTAAAGTGTTCAGGTTGAGCACAACCTGGTGACAGAAGAAGCTGGAGCCAGCCTGTCTTCCACATGCACTTATTCCTAAAACACAATACAACAAAAACATGTATTACTTTTCCCTTCCAGACAGTTTTCTTTCCCCCACACAGGTAGAAACCAGTTCTTCGAGATGTGCCCTAACCATTCCTCATTTAGTATCAGTTGCTTTTAATCATAACTGGAGTATGCACTCGATTGTCACTATGTTTAGAACATTACCATTTGGCCCCGAGGATATGTTCAAAAGCCCCATCAGCTTTATTCCATTCTCTGTGGTTGTCGAAAGATTTTTATCAGAACATCTTCCCTGCTCATAGGACAAAAATAATTAATTAAAGCCTCTCAGACTTTTGACTCCTCACAAGCAGTCCACTGAAAAAAGTTTACAAATTAAACGGGTCTGCTCATTCACTGCCTTTTGCAAGGAGTTATCATCAATCAATGTCCGCCTATGTTGCCTTAAAACACTTAAGACCAACTGAGTTAACATTTTTTAAAACCTACCAATCCATTATCACTGTGTGTTCAGACATAATGAGTTGGACTTTCAAGTCTCTGTCCATCTCTGAACAGGGGCTGAGGGATTTACAAATGGTGATGGGACTTGAGATTCTGGGATCACCGCTTCAATTCCCATTGGGCCCCATTTTACTATTGTGTCGCACCTGTTTTCAGACACAAAAACTTGGTAAAGTCAGGTGTGAGACCATTAATGTGATCAGCACCCACATCCATGCAGATGGACACATTACTGAAGGCCAGGAATGACTGCAATCTAATGCGTGCCCGAAACTGGTGCAACATTTAAATGCATGCATTTAAATTGAATTAATGAGCCAAACTTTACCAGCATTTCCCCTTTCACCACCCTGTCTGCCAGTCCGAAATCGTGCTGAAATAGACGTACTGAATAAAAGTCTGTTTCGGGTGCTCCAGCTGCTGAAGAGGTGAGTTCAGAGCTTCCAACGGCTCTCTGACTCTGATCAGTGGAGGGGGTGGGGGAGAGGGAGAGGTGGATCACATCATTCTGTAGTGTGGGGAGAAGAGAGGCCCGATTGTTCCCTGAGGTGGGTGGGGGAGTGGGGGTGAGACCAGATCATACTCTGGGGGTGAGGAGGGAGTAAGACCAGATCATTTTCTGACTGGTGAGTGAGGGGGGAGTGAGGCCAGATCATTTTCTGGGGGGCTTGGGGGAGTGTAGAGTGAGGCTAGATCATTTTCTGTGTGGGTGCAAGTGGGAAGGGAAGAGAAGCCGAGGGATTGTCAGTTATGGGAGAAGCCTGTTGTTTAGTCAAGAATATTTTCACAGGTGCATCTACAAAGTCTTTCCAGCTTGGAAAAGTGAACTTGTCCTATTCAGTTGGAATCACAAATTGCCAAACAAAACTGTAACAGAGCAGAAGGCTGCTTTAAAGAGGAAATAGTTTGGGTAGGATCAAGGTGCGTTCCCAGAGAGTAAGAGTATGAAGTTGCAGTGGAATAGTATATATGACTGGTATTATTTGGATGATGTAAGTGAGACCCAGGCTGAAGTTTCGAGGGAAAATTCAAAAGGAAATAGGAAAGGCAAAGAAAGAATATGAGAAGAGACTTGCAACTAATGTAGAAGATGTTTGGATTTCATTTTACAAGAACATAAATAGTAAAAAGGTAAGAGAAGAAGTGGGGGTAATTAAGGGCCAAAAAGGGAATCTAAACATGATGAAAAAGGGATGGTAGATGAATTGAGTGACTGCTTTGCATCTATCCTTACCAAGGAAGAACATGCAGCTAAAGTTAGAATGAAAGATGAGGTAGATGAGATAAAGAATGCACTAAAAATTAAAAGGCTGGCTGTATTTAAGGTAATTAAGTTGCCTGGTCCAATGGATGCACTCAAGGATACAGCAGAAAGTAGAAGTAGAAATTGCAGAGGCACTGGCCAGGATTGTCCAGCTCTCTTTTGGGCTCAGAGAATGATGTTGGAAAGCTGGAGAACTGAACATTACACCATTGTTCAGAACAGGAAGTAAGATCAAATCCAGTGACAACTGCCCAGACAGAGAACATTTGAAAATTGCTACATGGCACAAAGCTGACAAGTTTCACCTTCTGATCAGTTCAAGATTATTGAGGAATAAACAGGAATATCAGGGGTTGTAATAAGATACAGGATTTCTGGGATCCTAAACTCCATAAAGTCATAAAGTCTTGATACTGGTGGCTGTGAAATGTGTAACTGGAGGGCAACTTCAGGAAATGGTTCACATGGGGAATTAAACCTAAAGTGTCAGCGGGCAAAGGCTTTAGCAAAGAGGAGTCAGAAAGTAACAGGGAATCCTGGAAAAGCCCATGTGTGGTGAATCAAGAGGTACATCCAGCGTGAGGAAGTTTATTCCTGTATGAGATAGAGAATCTGGTGAACTGGTATGGTAACAATAATCTCTCCCTCAATGTCAACAAAATGAAGGGGATTGTCATCGACTTCAGGAAGTATAAAGGAAAACATGCCCCTGTCTACTTCAATGGGTTCAAAGTAGAAAGGGTTGAGAGCTTCAAGTTTTTAGGTGTCCAAATCACCAATAACCTATCCTGGTCCCCCCTATGCCGACACTACAGTTAAGAAAGCCCATCAATGCCTCTACTTTCTCAGAAAACTAAGGAAATTTGGCATGTTAGCTATAACTGTCACCAACTTTTACAGATGCACCATTGAAAGCATCCTTTCTTGTTGTATCACTGCTTGGTATGGCTCCTGCTCTAGCCAAGGCCACAAGGAACTACAAAAGATCGTGAATGTAGCCCAATCCATCATGCAAACCAGCCCCCCATCCATTGATTCTGTCTACACTTCCTGCTGCCTCGGCAAAGCAACCAGCATAATTAAGGACTCCACGCATCTCGGACATTCCTCCACCTTCTTCCTTCAGGAAAGAGCTACAGAAGTCTGAGGTCACGTACCAACGGACTCAAGAACAGCTTCTTCCCTGCTGTTGTCAGACTTTTGAATGGACTTACCTTGCATTAATTGATCTTTTTTACACTCTAGCTATGATTATAACACTATATGCCGCACTCTCTTGTTTCCTTCTCTATGAACAGTATGTTTTGTCTGAATAGCATGCAAGAAACAAGAAACTTTTTGTTAATACACATGACAATAATAAACCAAATCAAATCAAAATGTTGGAAGACAGTATAAAGGTGACTGACAGTGAAGCTGCAACTTTAGTGACAAGTGCTGTGGATCATATGATACTAGGAAATATAACTAATATAAACCCTATGTGGCTAACCTTTCACCAAGCCTGAATCCCATTGAAAGCAACAGTAATGATGATGGGCTGAGAAAGTCAGCTCAAGAAAAGATTGGAAATCAGTTAATCCTTTGTCATTTGCACAGATCGGTGGTGCACGAAGGCAGTACTGCCTGTGGATCCTAATGTGCTAGCTATTGTAGCTCAGTTGAACCTGCTGATCATGCGATTACTTAGTTAAATCTGCCTTGCCCCATGTGAATAGTTGCCGGGAAGCAAACAGTTTGTAAGCAGGGGTTTTGAGTGGGACTGCCTGACTTCAGGCTTTGGCAGGGGTCAAACTGCAGGCCTTAACCACTGGGGGGCAGGGTGAGTGGGGAGGAAGGAGGCTTTCCTGTGGGATTCTGAGTCCACACAAGCAGAGGTCATCAATGCAGGAGGAAACCGATCAGAGGGATCCAGAAACAAAGCTCATGGCATGGGCTGTAAAAACCAGAAGCCATGAGGAAGGAGGAAAAGGGAGCATCAGCATGGAGCAGAAGCAGAAACCATGGACTTGGTGACATGCAACGTGGAGGAGACAATGTTACAAATAGAGCAGCTCAAAACCTCTGATGCTGGCGAGAGAATCGGGGAAGAGTATTGGGTCAAATTCTTAAACTCCCTCACAGCAATGTGGGTGCACCAATATTATGGAGACTGCAGCAGTTCAAGAAGGAAGCTACCACCACCTTCTCACCTTAGGGATCAGCAATAAATGCTGGCGTAGCCAGTGGCACCCACATGCTGTGAATGAATTAAAAAACACAACTTTTGGAGATCCAGGCACACTGACAGTCCACTGTACGTAGTTTGTGTCTAGGAGTTAAGCTTTTCCAATAATGTTTATAAAGATTTGATGCCTATGGAATAAATTATCTTTATTTTACAACCTTTGGGCAGTTTATATGCTAAGCTGTAACTGTTGTCTACAATGTAGCTATGAATACTTCCTGTCAGCAACTAGCACTGGAAGAGGGATTGTCTTCCATTGCATAACAGTCACATCCATTACTTCAAACACTATCGATATCCATTGCAAAAACTAGTTAGTAAAACATAAATTATACTTATTATGAACAATACAAACAGAGTTCTCTATTTTAATAAACTCATTCCAAGCTTCTTTATGTTGTTTTCTACCCATGACAGCTATTGAACTTCTGTTATCCTTTGTCTAACTGATGACATACCCGGCACAAAGGAAGCATTCATTTAAGATTTAGAATTGCCTTTTAAGTCCCAACCACAAAAAGCAATTATCTGGCCTTTGTCACATTGCACATTGTGGGACCTTGCTGTGCACAATTGCTTGCCCCGTTTATTGCATTAAACAGTGTCTACAAAGCAAAAATACTTCCATCAGCTATAATATATTTTGAAAATGTCAGGTGGTCAGAGAAAGTGCTATATAAGTACAAATACTTTTATTTATCTATGGCAATAGTGCACTGCAGGGGAAATAAAACAGAGAGATGAAATAGTTCTTCAGAAAACAGTTCAGGATGATTGGAATGATGCACATTGCCTTGCAGTGTTTGAGAAGAGTAGGAAGCTCTCCAGGTGTCCTGGCCATGAATCACATCCCTCTCTGCGAGATTCTGCATTCTAAATATTGGCTGTTGTAAGGCCACTGTTACTATCAACCTGAAACAGATGAAAAATAGCACTGGCAGGAACAGTGGGAAAGCCCAGACAGAACACAAGCTTTGACATTAATCTTGTTCTGTACTGTTGAAATCACTGTGAATGTGCTCTGACAATGGAAAACAAGTATTGCAGACAAATGCAATAAAAGTTATTAATTTGTAACTAAATTTCACCCTTGTCAGCCTTTTGTAAACACATATGTTTATATGGAGTTAAGCAATGTATGTAAATTTGTCAATTGGGACTAGGAACTGGGATCTGAGTGGGTTCAGGATTTCTAATCTTGATGGTTGTTTCTGCTTCTGGGCCTGTTTCTGTGCATCTGCTACAGGTTAAGTTGCAATCAAATCCATTGCCACATTCCCACAACTCTGATTAGAGAGACAGTGCCGGCAAAGATAGCTGGAGATTTTAAAAATCTGTGTGAATATGGTCTTTCAGTCTGAATATCTAGATGGTGGGAGAACCCTGGCAACTGTATTGCAAGTTAAATGTGCTTTTATTGCAGTGATCAATTATAGGACTTTGCTCTACAAAGTTGACAATTGCATTGATTAGCATGGCATATGTTTTGCAATGTTTTCCTGAGAACTCTCATGCATTCAAAAGTCAAGAAAACACTTTTTAGGATCTTTCAAATAATAATCTGAAGTAATTTGAATGTCCAGAGTCTTCTTAAAATAAAAAAAGTCAGCCCCTTTCTCTGAAATAACAGTCCTGGGCTGCTTTGGCATAATTTGGCATAATTTAGAACATTTAGGACATTTGGCATAATTTAGAAAAACGAAGGGCATTGGCATTTTCAGTTCCAATAGACTCTATTATTTACATTTCCCAGGGTTTATTATGATAACTGAGCCCATTATGAATGCTGGGCTTTGAAATGTCTGGAATTAATTATTTCAGCAGGGGGCTGTGTTCACATTTTGAATGACAGTTTTAATGATTATCAAACAATTATCTGACTTTGTGGTCAGTGAAAAACATTTGTTTGTTTTGCAAGAGATTAACCACTCGAAGAGATTTACATTTTTAATGAGTTTTATGAATGAATTTTTTTTTCACTCGGAGGTGTCACTGACAGAGGAATCTATCCAATTATTTTTAAAAGTTTATTTTTTCAACTTTTTCAAAGAACTGAGTGTCCATGATGGACATTTGATGAGTAATTATGTAAGATGCATGGAGGGCATAGACAATGGATGAAGGGTATATGGGATATATGGGGCCATAGAGGGCATGTGGGCTTGGTGAGGCAGAGTATGATGATCTGATATTCATTATTAAAGCTGGGCTAATGTTCCAATAAATGAAGTTGAGTATTTCAGCCTCCCAGCCTTGCTATCTGGCCACCTCCTTACTGCCTGTAGAGTTGGTATGCCCAATCCGTCCTGTCCGCACCTCTCTGACACAATAGTGTGCAGTAACTTCTTTAAAAAAGAGAGATCTATCAGGTCAAGAAATTTCTTAACTCAATCTTCCTGCTTCCAACACGAAATAGAATTCCAATTGCCAATGATGGTAAACCAACTTACAATTTACCTATTATGTACAAGCACAGGATTAAACATGACTAGGTGGTTAGTACTGCTGCCTCACAGCGCCAGGGACCTGGCTTCAATTCCAGCCTCAGGTAACTGTGTGGCGTTTATACGCTCTCTCCGTGTCTGCATCGGTTTCCTCCAGGTGGGTTCTTCCTACTGTCCAAATTTATTTGGGTTAGGTTTATTTGGTCATGCCCAATTGCCTCTTAGTGCCAGGGGGATTAGTTGGATAAATACATGGGATTACATGAATAAGGCCGAGGTGGATTGTTACCAGTGCAGCCTCAGTGAGCCGCATGGCCTCCTTTTGCACTGTAGGGATTCTATGAAAGTGGGAAATTTTAGGTAAATTTAATTTGATGGAAACCATTTAAGGAATAGATAGTTTTTCTTATGTCCTGGTCAACCATCCCATTATCAGATTTAGCATTCATCTCACTCTGTGCTTGATATTGTGTGAAAAAAGAACTGCTGCTTTTATCTTGAATAAAAGTATATCTTTCTTCAAAATCATTAGCTATGCATTGCACTTTGGATGGTTCTCAGAGACGTGCTAAGTTGCTAGAGCAATCGAAGTCTGTCTTTACTCCTTTGCATGAATTTAATTACATCAATGTGCATTTATAATGGGCTAAATCTGCTGTCGGAGGGAAGTAAGCAGCATCTGCCATTAATTAGACTTGCCTTTTCCCATTTAAACTGCACAGATTTCAACACCATAAATTGGTGAAATTGTGAGCTGATAACAGCAGTCAGAGAAAGCAGAAATCTGCATGAACTGGACAAGTGACCATGTTTCTCCCTAGCAAATCAAATTGGAATATTGTTAATAAACTGTGCAAGGATGGAAAAGGAAGTGTGAATTAGAGTGGGTGAAATCAATGTCAAATAAAATACACAAAGGCAAATAAAGGCCAGGGTTTTACCAACACACTATAATCTCACTGCCAGGACCAAAGTGGTGGCATGGTAGCACAGTGGTTAGCATTGCTGCCTCTATGCCAGGGACCCTGGTTCAATTCTGACCTTGGGTGACTGTGCGGAGATTGTATGTCCTGACCATGTCTGTGTGGGTTTCATCCATGTGCTCCGGTTTCCTCCCAGACTCCAAGATGTGCAGGTTTTGCTAAATTGTACCTTAGTGTCCAAAGACGTGTAGATTAGGCAGATTAGCCATGCTAAATGTGTGAAAGTTTTGGGGTTAGGATGGAGGGGAGGGCTTGGGAAAGGTGCTCTTTTAGAGAGTTTATGCAGACTTGATGGGCTGGATGGCCTCTTTCTACACCACAGGCATTCTGTGGTTCCAGGGTCTTAAAATTTGCATACAACAGTGGTTTTACTGGCAATGGCCAAAGAGAGCAGGACGGCTGTCCTGTTAAGCTGGCCACTACTGAGGCCGCAGGGAGAAGGAAAGGGTGTCTTCATATTGATGTGCCTTTGAAGGACTGACAGATAAGGCAGTTATGTGAAATGGCTGTGATATGGCATGCAAACCCTGGCATTTAGAGGGCTAATCCCTCCACAGTCAGCAGAGGCAGCCATGCCAATGGTGGACCCTCAGATCACCACGACCTGGGCAAAGGCAAGTCATCCTTCAGGAAACCATAGGGGACAGCTAGCAGATTCATAATGCAACAGGAAGGAGGTAGTTCTGAGTAAAATAATAGGGGTTTTCAAGTGACCAACAATAGCTAATTAATTACTTTAATTAGCTGCCTGTACCTGGGCAGCAGCTGCCTAAATCGCTGCTCTTTCTGCATTTGTTTTTATCATTTATCATTTGTAACCTTTATATTTCATGCTCTATCACTCACTTAAGGTCATATTTTGTAGTAATGAGGGCAAGGAATGAAGGGCCTGAGAGTAATTGATATCATTTGATTTTAAGTATCTTCCAAAATATTTAATTCAAAGGAGTAAGTCATGGCAGGAGTGTTCAAAGCCATGGTGTGCTCCTTGTGCTTTGTGTGGGAAACTGGGAATATTTCTATTGCCCGGGGCCAGCAGTAAGTGTCTCCAGCTGCAGTTCCTAGAAACCCAGGTTACGGAGTTGGAATGGCGTCGGGACCACTGTGGAGCATCTGCGAGGCACAGAGGATTGTGGCTAGCATGTATAAAGAGATGCTCACACCACATGCTAAGATTCCACAAGGAGGAAGGGAATGGTAATTATCTAGCAGACCACCTAGTTAAAATGATGTGCAGGAAGCTCCTGAGGCCATTCCCTTGCAAAGCAGATATGCTGCTTTGTGTATTATTCTGGGGGGCAGTGGGGGAATGGCTTCACAGGGGAAAACAGCAGCAACCAAATTTTTGTCGCACCATAGTTGACTCTGCTGTATAAAAGGAGTAAAAAGTATGGAAATGAAATCGTTAGACGGGATTCAACTGTAAGGGGAAGAGACAGATATTTCTGTGGCCGCAAAAGAGACTCCAATATGATATATTGCCTCCCTGGTACGAAAATCAAGGATATCTCCGAACAGCGGCACGACATTCTGGAAAAAGAGGGTGAACCAATGGTCATGGTATGCATTGGTACAAATGACAAGCTAAAAACAAAGGGATGAGAACCTAAAAGCAGAAGAGAGGAAGAAGGTTGAAATGTAGGACCTCAAAAGTAGTGATCTCAGGATTACCAACTGTGCCATGTTCCAGTCAGAATATAAATTGCAGGTTATGTCAGATGAATATGTGGTTAAGGAGATGGTGCGAGGAGGAGGTTTTCAGATTTCTGGAGCATCAGAACTAGTTCTGGGGATCAGTACAAACTGGACAGTTAACACTTGGGGACCTTGATGGATTATTTGCTAGAGTGGTTAGAGAAGGTTTTTAACTAAAATGATAGGTGGATGGGAACTATGCAAGGAATCAGAGGAGGAATAATCAAGGGCAAGTACAAAATAGAGAAAGAAGAATAAGAAAAGTAATAGGCAGAGAAATCAAAGATCAGACTCAAATAAGGCCACAGTGAATAATAGGAATGGGGCAAGTAATGTTAAAAAGTCAAACCTTAAGACTTTGTGCAAATTGATATAAATGGATATGATGTAGTCAGGATTTTGGACACATGGCTGCAAATTACCAGGAATGGAATTTGAACATTCAGTGGGATTCAGTATTTATGGAAGAAGATATGAAGGAAAAGGTGGTGGAGTTGCATTGCTAGTTAAAGAGGATTTAATGCAATTATGAAGAAGGATATTAGCTCTGTCAGTTTAGAATCTGCATAGTTGGAGCTGAGAAACACTAGAGGGCAAAAAACATTGATGAGGGTTGTATATAGACTCCCAAATTTTAGCGGGACTGTTGTTGGGAATGGCATTGAACAGGAAATTAGAGACACATGCAGTAAAGAAACATCTGTAATTATGTGTAATTTTAGTCAGATATAGATTGAGCAAATCAAATTAATTAGAACACCATAAAAGAGGAATTCCTACAGTAGTAACAGGTTGATTTTCTGGACCAATACATTGATGACACAACTAGAAAATAGGCCATTCTAAACTGGGTATTGTTAATGAGAAAAGAATCATTGGCAATCTAGTTATGCAAGGTCCCTTGGGGGTGACAATAATATGATACAATTTTTCATCAAGATGGAAAGTGATGTAGTTCATTCTGAGATCAGGATCCTGAATTTTAATAAAGAAAACGGCAATGAAATGAAGCAAGAGTGATGGATTGGGAAATGTTAGTTAAAGGGAAGACAGTGGATAGGTAATGGCAAACATTCAAACAGTGCATGGGTGAACTACAACAATTGCTTATTCTTGTCTGGCACAAAAGTAAAACATGAAAGGTGACCAAATCATGGCTTACAAGAGAAATTAGAGATAATATTAAATTTAAGGAAGAAGCATACAAATTAATCAGAAAAACAGCAGACCTGAGGATTTGAATTTGGAATTCAACAAAAGATGACAAAAGGACTGATTAAGAAGGGGAAAATGGAGTATGAGAGTTAGCTTATAGGGACATAAAAACTGACTAAAGCCTTTTAAAGGTATGTGAAGAGAAAATAATTGGTGATGGCAAATGTAGGTCCCTTACAGTCAGAAACAGGGGAATTCATATTGGGGAACAACAAAATGGTTGACCAACTAAATATGTACTTTGATTCTATATGCAGAAAGAGAACACAAGTAAGATACCAGGAATGTTGGGAAAAAAAAAAAGGTTTAGTGAAAGGAAGGAACTGAAGAACAGTATTAATGGGGAAATAATATTGGTGAAACTGATGGAATTGAAGACTGATAAATCTCCAGGGCCTGATAATCTTCATCCCAGAGTAATTAAGGAAGTGGCCTGAGAAATACTGGATGTATGGTGATCATCTTCCAGGATTCTGTAGATTCTGGAACAGTTCCCACAGATTGAAGGGCAGCTAACGTAACCTCAGTATTTAAAAAGGGAGATAGAATGGAAACAGGGAATTATATATCAGTTGGAGACTTGGGAGGAAAGATGGCAGATGGAGTTTAATCCGGACAAATGTGAGGTAATACATTTTGGAAGGTCCAATACAGATAAGAAACATACAGTAATTAGCAGAACCCTTAAGAGTAATGATAGGCAAAGGGATCTGTGTATACAGGTACACAGGTCACTAAAAGTGGGAATGCATAGAACATAGAACAATACAGCACAAACAGGCCCTTCGGCCTACGAGTTATGCCGATCACATCTACCAATCCACAGACCTATCTATAACCCCCTATCCTATTCTTTTCCATATACTCATCCAGAAGTCTTTTAAAAGACCCCAGTGAGTTTGCCTCAACAACGTCCAACGGCAGTCGGCTCCATTCACTCACCACCCTCTGAGTGAAAAACCTACCCCTGACATAAAACATAGAACATAGAACATTACAGCGCAGAACAGGCCCTTTGGCCTTTGATGTTGCGCCGACCAATTATGAAAAAAGCAATGACCCTCCAAACTAAACCATTCCCTTCTCTTCCATAAACTTATCAACTAACCTCTTAAACGCCACCAAACTTAGCGCATCTACAACTGCTGCAGGCAGGGCATTCCACTCCCGAACCACCCTTTGGGTAAAGAACCTACCTCTGATATCCGTCCTATAACTATCACCCCTTAATTAAAGCTGTGTCCCCTCGTGCTAGCTTTCTCCATCCTAGGAAAAAGGCTATCACTGTCCACCCTATCTAAACCTCTAATCATCTTATATGTTTCAATAAGGTCTCCTCTTAGCGCCTTCTTTCTAACGAAAACAACCTCAAATCCCTCAGCCTCTCTTCATAAGACCTGCCCTCCCTACCAGGCAACATCCTGGTAAACCTCCTCTGTACCCTCTCCAATGCCTCCACATCTTTCTTATAATGTGGGGACCAGAACTGCACACAATACTCCAAGTGCGGCCGCACTAGAGTTTTTGTACAGTTGCAACATGACGTTGCGGCTCCGAAATTCAATCCCCCTACCAATAAAAGCTAAAACTCCATATGCCTTCTTAACAACCTTATCGACTTGACTGCCTACTTTCAGGGATCTATGCACAAATACACCAAGATCCCTCTGTTCATCAACACTATTAAGCATCCTACCATTAGCCCTATACTCTACACATTTATTATTCCTGCCAAAGTGCATTACCTCACACTTTTCCACATTAAACTCCATTTGCCACCTCTCAGCCTAGCTCTGCAACTTGTCCAAGTCTCTCTGCAAACTATAACACCCCTCTTCGCTATCTACCACTCCACCGACTTTAGTGTCATCCGCAAATTTACTAATCCATCCTTCAATACCCTCATCCAAATCATTTATAAAAATTACAAACAGCAGGGGCCCCAAAACAGACCCCTGAGGTACACCACTTGTAACATCTCCTTTGTATTTGCTTCCCTGCACCTTAAATCTGTGTCCTCTCGTAGTGACCATTTCAGCTCGGGGAAATAGTCTCTGAGAGTCCACCTATCTATTCCTCTCAACATTTTATAAACCTCTATCAGGTCGCCTCTCAACCTACGTCTCTCCAGTGAGAAGAGTCCCAGCTCCCTCGACCTATCTTCATAAGGCCTACCTTCCAATCCAGGCAGCATCCTTGTAAATCTCCTCTGAACTCTCTCAATAGCCTCTACATCCTTCCTATAATGAGGCGACCAGAACTGCGCACAATACTCCAACTGGGGTCTGACAAGAGTCTTACAGAGCTGCATCATTAAAGCTGCATGCAAGTGGATAAGGTAGTCAAGAAGACTGATGGCATGCTTACCTTCATCAACTGGGGCATTAAGTTTAAAAATTGGGAAGACAAGTTGCAGCTTTATAGAACATTCAGTCCTTCAACAATTCCACCCCGATTGGAGCAGAAGGGAGCAGATCATCGTAGAAAATGGGATACTGCTAAGGGAGCATGGCTCACAGTCCGAAGTCAGGGTCATGATGCCATATTGGCCAAAATACATCACGGGCACCCAGGAATATCCAGGGTGAAGATGCTGGCCAGGAGCTCTGACTGGTGACTGTCTTGGGTGTAGATATAGCAGCACTGATCGGTCGGTGCCAGGAATGCCAATAAAGGCTGAAGGTGCCACCAGCAGCCCCACTGCACCCATGGAAATGGCCAGGTAGACCATGGACTCAACTGCACATCGATTTTGCAGGCCTGCTTATGGGTTCCATGTTCTTGATAATAGTAAGCATCCACTCAAAGTGTTTGGACGTTTACAAGGTGAATTCAGGAAACAAAACAACAAATGTGCACTTCGTTTTTGACACACAGAATTGCAGAGATGTTAGTCTCGGACAATGAAACTGCTTTCAGCAGCCAAGAATTCATCAGATTCATGAAGTCGAATGCGATTTGACATATCAGGACAGTACTGTATCATTCAGTGTCGAATCGGCTTGTGGAGAGGCCTATCCAGGAGTTAAAAGCCTGGTTTAAAAAACAGCCAGTGCCGTTAATGGACACCAAACTCTCCGACTGGTTGTTTAATTACAGGACAACACCACATGCCATTACGAGAATAGCACTGGTGGAACTGCTCATAGATAGACAATTCTGCACCAGGATGAGCTTGCTATTTCCAAATCTGGGGGGAGGATAGGAAAACATCTAGAGGCCCATTGCAGGGGCCATGACAACAGTTATCGGGAGAGGCATTTGATGCTGGTGAAAGCTAGCCTTTTTCCTAGGATGGAAAAAGCTAGCACGAGGGGACACAACTTTAAATTAAGGGGTATGAGTTATAGGACGGATATCAGAGGTAGGTTCTTTCCTCAAAGAGTGATTAGGGAGTGGAATGCCCTGCCTGCAGCTGTTGTAGATGCGCCAAGTTTGGTGGCGTTTAAGAGGTTAGTTGATAAGTATATGGATGAGAAGGGAATGGTTTAGTTAGGAGGGGCATTGCTTTTTATTTTGGTCGGCACAACATCGAAGGCCGAAGGGCCTGTTCTGTGCTGTATTGTTCTATGTTCTATGTTCTATGAAACAGTCTTGATGAGGAACATCACAAATAGTCCCACATGGATAACGGAAACAATCAAGTCCAGGACAGAAATTGTATCCTACTGTGTGGGAGAGGCCATCTTAAGAAAGCACCCAGCCAGCTGCAGACCTCAAATTTGTCATCTGTCCCAGAGCTGAATCGGCCCAGCAGGCCAAGGACCGAGGAGAGCCTTTCCCAATAGGGCAGCCCCACCTCTCCTGCATCTGTGATGAGAACCTTTGATTCCAAGATGGATACAGTGGGTGAAGCAAACCAACTTTCTGGCCTCACAATGGAAGAGATGAGCACGTAATAAATACACCCTTTCTCAATGGCCTGATTGAAGTCATTTCACTCCACCCCCCAAATCCGAGAAATCCCTGGGGTCCAAGCACATCACAGGTCTCTGTCTCTGTTTCAGTGCAGGGTCCAGATCCTCCAATTCGGCAAGGGAGTATCTATTAGTTGTATTATCGCTGGACTATTAATACAGAAATTCAGCTAATGTTCTGGGGACCTGGGTTCGAATTCCACCATGACAGATGGTGGAATTCAAATTCAATAAAAAAAAATTCCTGGAGTTAAGAATCTGTTGATGACGACAAAACCATTGTCAGAAAAATCCATTTGGTTCACTAATGTCCGTTATAGAAGAAAACCTGCCATCTTTATCCAGTCTGGTACACGTTACTCCAAAACCACAGCAATATGGTTGACTCTCAAATGCTTTCCAAGGACAACTAGGGATGAATGATAAATGCTAGCAGCTAGAGATGCCGATGTTCCATGAATGAAATTTTTAAAAGAAGAAGTTGGATGTAGCAGTTATTACAGCAACTGTCAGCATTACTATTTTGGAGACTTTCCATTAAGCTAACATCACAAGTGTGGGTGCATGAAGTTAAGGCTCCTTTGGGTGGCTATTAAACATGGCTGAACCTTGGAAGCCAAGGTCTGTCCAGTGGAATGAGAACGATGGACAAGTTCACTTTGGAGGGAAAAGAGTGCAGCTGACCAAGGTCAACCAGGCAGTAACTTCTGAAGCATGGCCGAGTCACACCTTCCCAAGTTCAGAGACGTAAAAGGTCTTACCTCACAGAATGAGGCAATAGGGGGAGACTATCTATACTTATCTAAGCTCCAGTGCCTTAGGCATCTGCATTTATCTTGTCAGAACATTACAGCTTTCTGATGGCAGGGCAAGATAAGTGTCCATGATTTCTGAGGCTTCCTAATATTGGTTGTACTAAAGTTATAGTGACCCTGAACCTTTATGTCAGGGGCTCATTTCAAGTTGTGTGTGGAGATCCCTATTATATCCAATTACTATGTGAAGGAATAAAACCAGGCTGGCAAACCCAGCTCTGTCAATCCTTATTAACATCTGGGACCTTGTCTCACAGTTCTCTCACAGATTGGTCAAGAAACAATCTGACATAATCATATAACAGAATCATACCTTACAGACAATGTCTCAGACACAGCCATTCCTGGATATGTCCTGTTCCACTAGCAGGACACAGACCCAGCAATGGTAGCAGCACAGTAGTACACAAATTGGGAATGAGTTGCCCTGGGAGTTCTCAACATCAATTATGGATCCCATGGGGGAAACATGGATGAGAAAACCTCCTGCTGATTACCATGTACTATCCCTCCTCAGCTGTTGAATCAGCATTCCTCTATGATGAACATCACTTGAAGGTAGCACTGAGTATGGCCATGGTACAAATATACTTTGGAAAGAGGACTTCAATTTTCACCAAGAATGGCTTTGTAATATCACCACAGACCTAGCTGGCCAAGCCCTAAAGGACAGAGAGCTCCTAGACAGAGTCTACAGCAAGATGGTGAGGGAGTCATCAAGAAGAAAAAGGCCTCATCCTCACCAACCTGCCTGCCACAGATGCATCTGGCCATGATAGTATCAGTAAGAGCGACCATCTCACTGTCCTTTTGGAGATGAAGTTCCATCTTCACATGGAGAACACCCACCATTGTTGTGTAGCACTATATGTAGGAGCAGCACTAAGAATACCTAAAAACTAGGTATCAACCTAGAAAAATAAAAAAAAAGACTACTTGTATGGCAAACATCATAAGCAGCAAGTAATAGGCAGAGTTGAGCGATTCCACAACCAAAGGGTCGGATCAAAGCTCTGGAGTCCTGCCACATCCAGTCATGAATGGTGGTGGACAATTAAACAACTCACTGGAGATAAGAGGCCCCATAAATATTACCACCCCACTGATGGAAAAGCTCTGAATATCAGATAAGGCAGAGGCATTCACAACAATCTTCAGCCAGAGGTGTTGGGTGGATGAACACCATAGATGTCAGTCTTTAGCCAATTTGATTCACTCCACTGGATTTCTAAAAATGGCTGAAGGCACTGGATACTGCAAAGAATGTGAGCCTGACAATAATCCAACAATAAGATTGAAGATAAAAGCAAAATACTCAAGATGCTGGAATCTGAAACAAAAGCTGACTGGAAGATGCTGCACACTCTACAATTGCATGAGATTGCGTGGGACCCAGAATTTTACGGTTTTGAATCGAGCGAAGCAGTGAAATCCACACACAAGAGTCAGATGACCAAGAGGCTCCTAAAGTTTAGAAGAATGAGGCAGAAGTCTTATAGAAACCCATAACATTCCAACAGGACTAGACAATAATAAAGCTCTATGACTGAGGATGGTTTGCTTTTGTTTTGGGATTGAAGGCCGAATAGGTTGAACAGTTTCCTGCCTTTTCTGTAGATTATCTCCACACTATGGGCAATTTACTGAAGGTGACAGACAGTATTGCAGTGAGGAAAATGAAGAGTAGAGTTGGTGCAATGATACAGACTGGTTTGAACCCAGTTTTCACTGACATAGGGTTTATTGTGGCTTATTGCTGATGATAATGGTTTATATGTCGTCATGGAATGGGTGGAGGATGGTGATAAATTTCTGAGCGTGGTTTAATTGTGCAGGATACTCCATAATAAGCTGTTGCTTGTTGCCATTTTGCTTCAAAAATTCAACAAGGAATTCCATCTGCTCAAAGAGTTTTGTTGCTTTTCAGCTCTCAAATTCACTTTGCAAATTCATTCTGATTAGGGTAACAGCAAGACTGAGTTGACCCATCTCTGCACAGATGTTGCTAGACGTACTTCTGTTTTTATATGAGATTCACAAAAGCATTTCACTTTAATTTGAGGTGATTTTAGGACGTGTGACCCCCTTATTCCTCAGTGTGAATAAAATTATTTGTTGGCATTTTCAAAGGGTTGCTATTATGTCATTGTGAATGCTTGGCTGGGTTTCAAAAGTTACAGTTAATTCAGCAGCAGATTCTGAACTTCCAGTTCAATTTGAAGTTTAAAGGGGCTATTAAATCATCAATTATTATTGATGTGGCTGCTGAATAGAAGTGTATTTGTTTTTATAACTGGTTTACCATTTAACTACATGAGATTTAAATCTTTGACTGGATTTTATGAATGGGATTTTGTTCACAATCAAGTGTATATGAGAATCTACTGTTTTCATCTCCCCATCATTCCTCAGTCTATCAATGGTGAATATTGGGTAAGTGGATACGGAGGTAGCATGAGGGCATGAGGGAGTATGGTGATGGGTGGCAGCATGAGTAGAAAACTTCCCAATTTAAGCTACTTGCCTCAGGAATGAAAATCCATCTGTTAAAGGAGATGGGAGTGGTGGAACATCAGAGTGCTTCAGGAGAAAATTCATGAGCTTAGGTTTGAGGCCTGTGAAGGCTCAGCCAACAGTGCTGGAGGAATTAAAGTAGGATTGTTCAAGCAGCCAGAATTAGATGGATATTAAAATCTCAAGGAGTTGACAGCATTGTGAAACAAAGATTGAGGATTTTAAAATTGAGGTGTTGCTGGATTTCTGATATCTAGGAGGCAATGTGAAGCGTGCAGAATCTCAGAGGCATTGAAATAGCAATCCTGACGCATCTTGAACGACATTGAATGGGTGTTAGGACAGAATGGAAGACTTAAAACTTCTGGGAGGGGAGAAGAAATCTCCTCTCAAAGGGATTTAATTTATTATAATTCTTCTAAATGCAGCTGCAGTGTGTGAGGCGCGAGGGAGTCGATTGCATTCTGCTAAACATGCTGTGCTCAGTCAGGAACTGGTAGAAACCTTCCAGGATAGTTGTGTTGAGATTGTAAGCAGCCGAATAAACTGCGAGCAGATTTCTCGTTCACTGGCAACCATCCACGAAACAAGTGCAGTCAGCTCTGGAAAATAAACAGCCTGAGGCATTGTGTGAACAAGTTATAAATTACTGCTTATTATTAAACAACAAAATCTCAACAAGTCATCAACTGAATGTTAAACTACAGGAACTCTACGTGGGGAGCTAAAATGTCAATGGCTTTGTTTTGTCTTTCTAACATGCAAATAATTTCTTCAGCACACCAACTGACCTTTTCAGCCTGAAATAAATATTTCTTAGCTCTGGGAGCTATAGAAAGTCTAAAAAAACTGCAGAAAGCATCACTGGTCATATAATAAAACTAGATGATAGGTTAAATCCAGGCGAACATCTGAATTTGCGTTGGAATTTTGAAAACAGAAGAATGAAAATGATCTTTGGGAATAACAAAGAACAGTGATTTACATTAATCACTGAAAAGCATACTGTCCTGGATGACACATGGCCCTGATTTACACATACATTGGTTTGCACACTGCCCTGATTTGCAAACTGCCCTTATTTACATCTCCCTGATTTAAAAGCTGCCTTCTTTTACACACTCCCTAATTTTCATTCATCCTGATTAGAACATAGAACATAGGACACTACAGCACAAACAGGCCTTTCGGCCCACAAGTTGTGCCGATCGTATCTATACCTACCAGGCCATAGAACTATTTGTAACTCCAAATCCCATTAAATCCCATGTACTCATCCAGAAGTCTCTTAAAAGACCCCAGCGAATTTGCCTCTATCACCACTGACGGCAACCGATTCCATTCACTCACCATCCTCTGAGTGAAAAACTTACCTCTAACATCTCCTCTGTACTTGCCTCCCAGCACCTTAAACCTGTGTCCTCTTGTAGCGACCATTTCAGCCCTGGGAAATGGCCTCCGAGAATCTACTCTATCTATTCCTCGCAACATCTTATAAACCTCTATCAGGTTGCCTCTCAACCTTTGTCCCTCCAGGGAGAAGAGACCCAACTCTCTCAACCTAGCCAGCAAAGTCACTTTTTCCAATCTTGAATGAATCTCGCCGGCAGAGTGATTTAGAAGGCGACGGGGAACGGGCAGGAATCTAATTCAAATGTATCAATATATTATTAGTGAGCACTCACTCTAGATATTTGGTTGGCATAAGTGTGACATCACCATTCACAATGGGTCTCTATAGGTGTGAACCCGCTGCCATTAACTCCAAGGCTCCAAGGGGGTTATTGGAGATGAGCATTCAGGCAGCCATTATTTCTCCAGCACTCTTACTAGTCAAGGGGGCACCAGGGAGAACACTGGGGATGTAAAGAAGTACAGCGTGGGGCCAAGGTTGAGGGCATTGTCACATTGAGAGGTGGGGGGGGTGTGGGTGGTGGCATTGCAGAGTTGTGATTATGTGCATTATTCACAGGCCTTATCTTCCCTTCATTTTGGTCATCCTTGTTTGGAAGGAATATTCCGGCTGCCAAGCAGACATTGCTTCCCAGTTCCTCGTGTTGTGTTTGTGATCAAGCAATAGC